>CP130737.1:2801054-3397000 GCA_030553155.1 Nippostrongylus brasiliensis
CTCAGCTAGCTGTTTCTATCTCTCCTGCAACCTCTAATTATTGTTGCTGTGCGTGCCACCGTGGAGGATAGTGGTCTGAGTGAATTTTCGACAACTTCTTTGTCTTTCAACTCATTACGGCTTGCGCATCCCGTCGGGAATTCTTAACACAATAGGCCCGAGAGGACGTCCACCCACTACCCTCCCTCCAAAATATGGTAATTTGGTTTAGACTTTTTTCAGCACGTGTACACAATACTACGGACACGACGTCTCAACATATGCAAAACAATGTTGTAGTGTTCTTCTTGCAGAGCAACGATACCTGCAAAAACCTTCGAATTTGTACACCCCCAACATACTGTACCGCATAGTCACCCCATCGGAAATTTTGCAACAAACTAGAAACTTCAGATCAGATCATCAACTTCAGACCTTCAACTGTAAAGTAAGAGAGGTAGTGAGAAGGAGGACCGAGCAAGTTCGGGGGTAAGAATTACAGATGGAGAAAGAATCGAAGTACTCATACATGGACAGAAGGCTCAACATTTGATTCCTCCCCGCTTCACTTTACAACGGAATTTCTATGTTAAAATCATAAAAGGTGGGGAGTCATCGACTATCAAATGAATTCCGATGTATATTATAGGCTTAATGCGGAAGTGAAAAGTAACTAAAATAGGATTAGCAAGTTTCAAAACCATGACGCAGAGTTGAACTGACAGTAGAAAATCCAGAACAAAAACATGAGAAACCAGTTAGCATGGAGAAGAGGAAGGAGAATGGAGCGAGGAGAAAGATTGGATGAATGGAGGAGAAAGTTCCTGGAAACCCTGAAAAAGGGGGAGCGAATTGTGGCGAATTTCAGAATAACTCCCAAGGAAGGACTTTGCGTCACTGAAAAATGTAGGAATCACGCTCCAATAAGAGAGGATCAGCGACTAGCATATAACAATAAACAATGTTCAGATGAGACGACTAATAGAAGAAGTCTACACATTCAAGAAAGAAATGGAGGTTTGCAACGACGCTCTGTTCTAAACGAATTCGGAAACTAACCACGCCTACATTTTTCCTCGCCCCAGGAGATAGTTCACGAGTGACAGGCGAGTCTGGAGTTGTCAAAAAACAACGCAACTTGTTAAGCGAGAAAAACGGAAAAAATCGGGATGGGTACTCGACCAGCCAATTTTGCGAGACGGTCACTCATTTGCGCGGCCGGAATGCCGTGTAACACAACCAAATTGGATTTTAAGAAGGTGGTTGACGGCTGGAAGAGGATGCCGAGGACGAGTACGAAGAAGAGTATGGGTGATGAGAAGCAGGAGAAAGAGGAGGAAGAGGACAACAGGGAAGCGAAGAAGCTATGGGGATCAGAGCGAGCGATATCCGTCGGAAATACGATAAAACGAAGCGAGCGTTGAAATCCTTCCCAATGTGATTCTTCTCACCTAGATCTCCTCCCTCTTAGACTAGACTTCGGCCACATGGGATATCTAGCAATGAGACATTCCCCAGCGATCAGCAATAAAAACGTTATTCAGCGTCACACACACACACATGTACGAGTGCTAAACAGATGTATCAAATCAATCAATCAATAGTCGTCTTATTACGTTTTCCAAGTGCGCGGCGTAACCCTGTGAGAAATGCGAAGTCGTAAAAGATTTGAAAAGGTTTGGTGCCCAAAAAACCACACCATATAAAACCGTTGAAAATTGACGAAATCTCTCACGGGACATTTCTTGCTCATCAAAATTCACCGGAAGATATTCAGGAGTGGAACGGAGAATGTCAATGGAATAAATGAACTTTCTTCTGATATTGTAATGAAAAAGAACGTTTTTGGCAGGCAAGGGATACTATCAACGGCTATATTAGTGCTAAGCAACGAATGGAAGTCTACAGAAAGGGGCTGTCGATTTTTCAAAACAATAAAAACAAAAAAAATTCGGTTTGACTGAGAGAACAACTCCAAGTTCTTTATTTTTGCCTTACGAGACTGTTAAGTAGAAATTTTTATTTAAGAACCGTTATTGAAAATGGTACCATCGACGATAAGATTTGAAACTGAGAAAATTTGGAATGCGAGAAAAATGCCCTTGGATGAAATGAACGGAGTTATTTTGCAGAAGCTTAGTACTTAGCTATGATAAAATGTCGCCAAAATTGATCAGAAAATATGTAAAAAGACGATTTCCATTTTCACCAAAACGATACCCAAATAGGAAAGCTTTAAATGGAAATAGACAACACTGACTTATAATAGCGTGGGAAACTTTAAACGCTATGAGTCATTTTTCGTTAGATAACGCCACGTCCAAGTACCACAATTGCACACCGCCACGCCTATAGAAACCAGTTACCACCCCCACAGTTCAGTGATCAACAGCAAAGCGATGACGATGCAGTAGGACAGAAAGCCCGTAGGAATTGCTGAAAAAATTTGAAATTCTGCCAAAACGATTTGAATCGGTGTGAGGATGGATGTTGTCGGTGAGGAGAAAGATAGCGAAGACTCGCGAACGAGGGCACCGCGCACCACCACAGCCCATTAGACAGACCGATCGATCGATATCTTCGTCGCACAGGTGGGCCGAACGAAAAGCGAAGAGCGAGAAGGGTCATAGATACCCACGGATGAGCATCGAAGTCGTATACCCATCTGTGAGAGCATCGGTGTTCGGTTACACGACACAGATGGTAAGATTCTGGACGCGAGCGGCTCCGGCGGTTAAATCGAACCAAATCATTGAAAAAATCTATCGAAATGGACCACGAAAACCATGAAGTTCCGATTGAGCTGCTACGGAATCGCTCATGGCCCTCACTGAGACCTGACCTGCTCGAGGTCATGTCACGACCACAGAATCGATCAAGGAAGACCCAGCATCCCATCGTATGGAGGGTAGAATGTATTGACAAAGTGGACTATTTGCTAGAGGCTTATGTTAAGCCACGAAAATCGTGACAGAGAGAAAAAAACGAAAAAAAACACTTCCACTGTGGAGAATGGAACTCACTTCTCGATCCACTTCGCTCGTTCCAACGGTGTCCGACACGCGTAATAGGTGTTGGCGACTCGAAAACAATTGGGCACATCCAAAACGGAAGGATGAAGCGGATGCAGTCGTGCGTCTTCACCTGAAAAAAAAGGTAATAAAATGGGTGTAATTATAAGGTCAGTCAGACGGCACTCATGTTTCAAGTCGTGAACGAGTGGGTCGCCAAAGTGAACCGGAGGTACGGCGCTGCGAATGCGAGGTCATAGCCCCTGCGTTTGAAACTGAAAAATCACCCAATAACTCCTCAGTTTACCAAATGGGTGACTGATGTGGCTTAAAACTCCCAAAATCCGTAGTACGATGATGACAGATTTTCCAAGAACGGCGCGGTTGAAAAAAAAAACTTGAAAAATGACGTTAGCCAGATGTCCACGTGTGTCTAGTAGTACGTATTCGGCGGTCACTTTGAAATATACCCTGGTGACGGGCTATTCTCAGGTAGGACACAAATATCCTTCGTAGTTGATATGTGACCGTATACGATGACACGCTCATTCATTGAATTCTTTACGACCAACCAAGCAATCGTGATTTATGAGGCCTGATTTCTTTGTAGGGCGCTGTGTCTAATCTTAAAATACTTGATTGTTTGAGTCATCCCATCATGTCGAAAAAGCGTTTAATTTTGTCGAAGTTGAAGGTGATCACGAGAAATACACGATAAGGTATTTGTAGGCAGATTGAAGCTTATATGAGTAAGCGCATCGTGTTTTGTAGTAGCAGGGCAGCTATTTACCCAGGAGCGTAAATACAATACAAAAATAGCCAGACGCTTATTTGGCCCTCTTCTTATAGAGCAAAGCCGTACATTAATATGAAAATTGAAAGCGAACACGTTAAATATCCCATTGGAAGCGAAGTTTCCAAAATTTCAGCATTGTGATTCTGGGCAAACAGCTTCCAAAAACATCAGATTTTAGAATTGTTACTCGAGTTTTTTGTTCTTTCTGATGTAACCTTGATGAACTCGTCAAGCAAAATTCTATATTTCAATCTCCATTTTTACGCAAAAACACGAAAATACACGAAAAGTCGACAACTATAGGCGGAAAGAAGTCTATATGAGTTAGAGAAGTATCATCCACTACAGTAGAGGGGCGATGGTTTAGTCGAGAATAAATACAATGAAAAAATAAGAAACTGCTTTTATTTGACGACAGATATCAAGATGAGAAGTTGAGCAGCTTAGAACAGCCAATACCATCAGTACTCGGAAAAATAGCCGCAACTGGAAACATTTTCTCACCAGTAGATGTAAGGGGCTCAGCTGGGAGCAGACGGCCGATTGTGTATCCCTCAACCACTGCCCTTCATTTCTCATGATCACCTTTCAGCAAATTAATCTTCCAAGCAAAAAACCACCAAAAATCTGCTGGGCGCTGCATCCGCCGTTTGCACGAGGAAGTCTTTGCAAGTACTTTCGTATAGCTGTGTATGGCTGAATTGCGTTAGGGGCGGAAATAGAATGCGCTTCGTTGACTCATGAACAACTCCAAACACCTGAAATTTCCGCAACATTCGAAACAGGAAAGGGTTGTTCTACATCGGTCGACGCTTTCGCTTCAACGAGCATATAAATGCAGTAACATTAAGGCAAAGAAGTTGAAAAATTGGTTTTGGTGAGGTAGACTTTCTCTGTCTGAAAATTTCTTTGAACCCGCCTTAGCAATGAGCCCCTATATAGAAAGCTCAATTGGAGAATGGTTCAATTGGGTTAGGCAATATTCATTGTAAAGTATAAAACCGCTTGGGGAAGCCCTTGGCACTCCAAGACAAGGTCATTTTCTTAATACTGCGCAAGCATCGCAAAGTCAAAGAGCGCGTTCATACTTTGCTACAAAGCAACACAGCAATGAGAAAGCATGCGGAATGGACGCAGAGGATGCGGCAGGATTGGACTTTGCAGGTGAGACGAGTTTACCCTTTACCTTGGTAGCGCCACATTACATATAATTTTTGAATAGAAGGCATGAAGCTGAAGTTCTCATCCTGTACTTATGTGACTGACATGAATTTGTAGTTCACTTTTGTACTCAAAAAGAAAACCACTTGTAGTAGGTACGAAATACTCACTCTACTGTCATGAAAGAGAATTTGTCACAAATTGAAATAAGACTATAATAATCGTATAGCCAGCGCTGTTTTCCAGCAGCAGCCATGTTAAAAAGAATTCCGTCGATTAGAAAAACTTCGAAATGAATAGTAGATCTGCTGCTTTTCGGTGTTCCAGTGATTGAGAGGGATTCGTTTGAAAAAGAGAAAAATTCGCCTAGATGGAGGCGTTCTATTACGGCACTGGGGCGGCTTTTTCTGGAATATCGTCATCGGTTCAGTGCTCACTCATGACCGATCGTTCCTAATGCGTTACGCAAATGTCTTGCTTGCTGAGCGGTGGTGCATTATGTTGATGTTTGCTCTCGGAGGGCCGAGAGGGCTGGTGATGGTGGTGGTGCTGGTGAAGAGCGGCCCGAGGGCTAGCCCACGGGGAAGGCTGGTCGAAATTTGAGAGTTTACCGCCTCCGCACACCATCCAGCACGACAATGTCTTAAAGTTTCAGACAGCTCGAGTTCCCATACGAATCGGAAATTGGACCCACAAAAATATTCGCAAAAATATTGAGACCCAAATTTTAAGGCCTTCCGTGCTCTTGGAAAAATCAAATTCTAATTTTAGAATGGGATTTGAAGATTTCCTTATTAAACAGATGTCCTATCCATAAATACACTTCCTCCAACCAACACGGACCTATCCCCGTCGGACGAGAAATAACAAAAAAAGTTTGACGAACCCCCATGAACCAAAGAAGAGCGAATGCCCCGACAGGTGGCTGTAGTGGTCGTGTCGCCACCTGTCACCGAATCATTAACTTCAGCAGACAAGCAAAATCATCCCAATTGTCCACGCAGACATAATTTTCTTCGCCCCGAAATATGAGCCTATTTAGAATCCAAAGTTGGGAATGAACTGAATGTATTCATTCAGATCCATCTAAAGTTAGCGTGACTTATCAAATACGTAAAACTTCTGAATTCATTTCGACTGTTAGAATGCGATACATTTCCCCTGACTGGGTAAAGAAAACCACCCGCCCGTCTCTTGGGTTGTGGGAAATAGTTGTAGCGGGAATTCCGGGACACCATGAGCCAAAGTTTACCAAACGTGCCAGTATTCATGTGTCGGCAATGCATGCATTAAATCACGAAGACGTCCACCAGCATCGAGCGAAGAACGCTTCGGCACGGGAATCGCCAATATTTCACAGAAATTCCGTTAGAAAAAATCGACAAGATCTTTGGTGACCGGAATCAATCAATAAAACTGCGCAGGAGGTCGATTTTAGAAAATTCGACAATTTTCATGATCGGCCATTGGATGGCTGAATTTACTTCTAAATCACATCCAGCAGCTGTCTAAACAGTTTTACTCATTCAAGAGTTCAAAAAATGTTGAACTTGTGGTTGATTTTTGAAAATATTGAACTTGTAGTTATGTAACCTTCAAGGACAAAATAGTACCGTTTAAACACGATTTTCTAAAAAAAAAAACTAGTGTTCTGTAATGGCAATTCACTGCAATCCCAATTGTTAGAAATTGAAGTATAGCTTGACATCTACGAGTGCGCCTGGGTATCTGTGAACACATGCCTATTTTTTTAAAGAATTTTCAGATACTCTGGTCTTAAAAATTGTTCAGGGTTAGGAATAAAGAATTTGTTGGAGAGGAATTAAAGATACTTACCGAGGTCAATAAGGCATGTGTTGTAGTTGAGGAGGCTCTCGTGCGAACGACTCGATCTGAAACTCATTGCTTACAGTAGTAAACAAAGAAAAATCTTATAATAGCAATGATTTCAACGTTATCTGAGCCGTAGCTGTCCTAAACGCATTAAAAAAAGCCATTGAAGGAAGCCGAAAAAATAAACCCTAGGTAATGTGAAGGTAATCGTCCAATTATTCAGTAGCATGAATGGATCTTTGAAGACGTTCCAATGACAGGTCAGTCAAACACTTATCAGATCGGCTCTATTCTATACTACAGTGGTGATCTTCGAGGGTAGTGTATACTAGTTCAAGTTTGATAGTGATTGGACATCAAAACAGCCCCATTTCGACTGAAAATGTAGTGAAGTAGAAGCTCCGATGGTAAACATTCACATTCGGAAGAGACGTGCATGAATGGGAAACGATGGTGACTACTGACAAGAATAGCTTTGCCTGAGGCTAAACGCTGAAACGAAGAAGCTGCAGCGGTGCTAGCACAGCTGCCTCTGCTTTCCGGATGGTTTTTCAAATGTGGGAAGCGCACTGCTCTTGGAATTGTTCAGGTTTTCAAGAAGGGAATTTCAAGAAACATTCTGAGTACAGGCAGACGTTAACCGAATGGTCCTCTTCCATGGAAATAATTTGAAACCGCTGTAATAGGAAAAAAATCAGTTATAGGGGAATCCACATGTGTAAATTATACCCAAAATCTAGGAAACGAAATGGCTTCTTGATGTCTGACAAAGTGTGCGTATTGAATGTTGGAGTAAGGTAAAGAAAATGCCGACAGAAACGCAATTTGAGGGGCCAACAAAGAAAACTTACGACTTCCAAGAAAAAAGAGGAAAAAGGCAAGGATAGGCAAGAGGGAATCATAATTTTCATTGCTTCCATAAAAAATATGTTCAATGTGATCCACTTGATCAGTTCCCTTAGGACGCGCCACGCATTCGACTTCAATTCAATGTTGTAAATGCGGGATGAATGCGTATTTGTCCTCTACAGTGACCTGCTAGGATGAGCCGCAGCTCATATCGGTGTCATCACCTTCCTAGGTAAATCTGGTGCCAATTCGCCCGACCGCGTGAGGGATGGAGGTCACAATTATCCCTGGGGATGATCGTCCATCCAACCGTAGTAGTGGAAGTAGCGCCTGTTATCAATGGACCACGCGCGCTTTAGGCGACTACTAAAATATATTCTGATGAGGAGAATAGATCCAGACTAAAGATTAAGGCCTTGATATCCTAATTATCAGATTTTCAGCAATAAAATGCAAATATTCTACTTATATTTCACATTTCCTTACTGAATGTGAGCGAAACTCAATGGTTGTCTGTCATACATGGTACGTTGCCGGACCCCAGAAAGAGAGAGAATGTCTGTTATGTCCTACAACTCTCTGCAAACCTAACCGCCATTTTTAAGGGCCAATGCCAAGGTGATGTTCTACTAACCAAAGTGAAATTTCTGGGTGCTGGCAGGGTAGCGAGTTCGATCTCAGCTGGATCCCTCGTAAATCTCTTCCGCGCATGTTCAACGCGCAGCGAAATCAGGATGAATCCAAGTATTCAGATTCGGAGAGAGAGTGCTAGTAGTGATTTATCACCTGAGTGGAGCTTTCGTGATCGACGACGACGACCTTCCGCTGCCGCCGCCGCCACCTCCGTTGTTGCTGATCGTCACCGGCGCCGTCAGCAGCAGGTTCTCCTGTGATCGTTGTGGATCCACGCGACTCAACGTGCTAAATAGAACGGATACGAATTATTACGCGTATGTAATGTGTGACCGCTCTCGATTTCTATCACTTGCACTCTCATTCACGTTCATCCCACACCTTTCTCTCTCACATTTTCACGAGAAATAGATAGAACTGTAGTGCTGATCTAAACACTCGTCTGTAGTTCGTCCTTGAGCACAGCGTGAATCATGGGAAGCTTTGCTCTCATTTTCGTTCGGGTATGTTCATACTAGACAGCAAAGCAGGGCCGCATCGGATTTTACGGTGGAAGTTCGGCATTTTGCTCGGCCATTCGGGCACTTCGAACGTTCGAATTCGAATAATCCTGTGACCCGTTAACCACATTCGCGCGTTTTTCTTCAGCAAAAATCCAAAATGGAAAAAATATTTCCTTTATTCGGCTGACGTTTCGAAAAATCGCGATTTTCGCCGAATGCTCGAAAAATCGCGATTTTCGGACATTCCTGATATATTCGTATATTCGATTATTCGTTCTTCGGACAGCCCACAGATTCGGTCTACAGATTCGGTCTGTGGGCTGACGCCTTATCGCCTTCGTCGGAGCCTGATATATCAAGTGTCCGAAGAACACCTGACAAGGTATCAGGCCGAACAAAGGAAATATTTTTTACCGACGAAGTATCATAAATGGCAAGATTAACAGACAGTCGAAGTTGGAATGACCCGTTAACGTTTGAAAATATTGAAAAATTTCCTGTGGTGTACGCTACTTGGTTCCAATCTTTAGCTTTACACTAGACCACTGCTGTACTGCTTTGCTGTAAACTGGGAATGGACCTCAAAACCACCGTTTGTTGGTAGCTGAGCGTTACCAAAGCGATCTTCACCACATTATTTAAATTTTGAGTATTCATGCCTTCAAGCGGACTATAATAATTCTCAGATTACTCAGAGAAATTCAATCCCACAATTTCCATCAAATTATAACGGCAATCGTTCTAGTTCCCAGTCTGCACAACACAGGGATCGAGAGCGATTCGACTTAGTTCGAAGTAGCAGCAACGAGGTCTTTGTTCTGCTCCGTCCGCGCACAGTTTTTGACCCCGATTCGCAATGAAAGGCGACGAATACGCTCTGCGTAATTTCCCACACTTGAGCGTGAGATTCGATTTAGAAATTTGGAGAGAAAATGCTATTTTCTTCACGTGAACCGATGAATATCACCCTCATTCTAGAGGATGACCATCAAACAGCTTTTTTGATTGGAAGGAAAGGCCAAGAAAAACCTTTGGAGCGAGAGTTTTCCATTAAAAGGTAGCAGTATGCATTGCCATTTTAGAATCAAGTGGGATACCAATAAAACAAGAAGAATAATCAGAAAAAGGGGTTTCATCGGGGATGGTCTGTGAAAGTCGTACCACGTTGGTTCATCCTCCGAGTTCACTGTGTAGGTGCCACATATGAGTCGCAATTTGAACATTAGTTCCTTCTAAAGTTCAATAAACAGCGCCTAGAGAGCTGTTTCGATGAATGACTTACGTAACCGTTACTGAAAAGCAGCGCTATCGATTATGAGCGATAAAACGAGAAGAAAAAGCGGGTTACTACTGCCCTAAAAGCAGCGAATGATACGAAATTAATAGCACATACTCGCTAGAAACAGTTTGATGAGAAAGGAAAGAAAGCCGTTTAAAAATTTAATGGATGGACTAAGATTGGGCAAGAAGTACTGAAACGGTTGAGAAATAAGGAATACAATTTCAAGAAACAGTACAGGTGACAAGTAGAATTAGTGAGAAATATCCTGTTTCACCTCTAAGCCCTATACAGGATGTACACGGTTAAAGATGGATATGAGAGACAGTTTGAAGTCGATATAGTCTGTAGGCACGTAGGCAATTAACACAACTACTAAATTAGAGATATGAGAGAACCCCATCAGATGATCTTTTGCAGAAAAGCCTTAGCTGCTACCAGAAAGTAAAATAATCCCCTACGAAAATGGACGTTGACGCACATCAATGCCCAGCGTTAAAAGGAGCTATTTTCCCATGAATATTCAAGCAGAACGCACGAATGTTTCAAGTTCTCTGAAATAGTTTCGAAGACGGGAGGTATGACGTCAAGATTGAGACGATGAACTTACAAAAATAATTAAAAGATGAATTCAGATTCATGAAGAACGTCTATGGAAGCAAATTTTGTTATCATCGCTGAAGCGAAAAAAGACAAGATACGCAGCAAAAACGAAGAAACAGTTTGATGGCTGCAGCAATATCTCAAGGAGACGTCGCCAATTCAGCACTGCGTGCGGCCGCGTTGCGTGTCGCATTGAACGACACAGGTGGTCATGGTGGGCGGCTCCTACTCTTTACGGATGCAAGTTTTTTTCATGAAAAATAAATTGAACAATCCCGTTACTTAAGTACGCTTGAAAATTAGGATATGTGCCATAAGTTGGTACCTTACAAAATATAGTCTCTCATTGCTCATCAACTCAGAAAATGATGAAAATGACCGATAGATCAGTATTATGAGAGAGGCGAGAAGAAATCGAAGGAGATGAAGTTCAGTATTGAGAGAAAATGGCGAGATTCCACACCATATTCTAAATTGTTGCATTCCGAAAACAAGTGTGTGGCATGCGAACAGGAAAGAAAGAAAATCAAGCGCATGGGTTGAGGGTGTAGCGGAAGGAAAAAGAATGCCATGGCTTTATCTCCTTGTTCCAATGACTGGTATGGAGAATTCAGAAATGCATATTGTAAAACAATTTTACCCTATTAAAAGATCTAGTAAAAATAACAACAAAAACAGTGCCACATCTGCTGGCTGCACTCCCAAGTCACATAGCACCGAAGGGCTTAGAATCTTGCCAAAAATCCAGAAGAAAGTCGGAAATCACGATAATAATTGGAGACATGTTTGAGATGGAAGATGAGATGACGGCATGCAAAAAGCATTCGGGTCGCATAGTAGAGTGTAAATTCGCTTAGACGAACGACCATGATGCTGATTGAAGGAGAAGAGGGCGAGTAGTTGCTTCATGAAGAGTGACAAGCTGTGAGGGTCAGGATTTTTCTTCTCAAATGCAAATCCATCCCCATCGCATTCCGCCACGTCGCTTTCGTTCGTTAGAAATGAACAACCGATCGGCTTCAAAAAAACGTTTGATTGACGAAGACGCGAAATGATCGACGAGTTTCCGTAACACTGAGGTGGTCAGTGGACGACTGCGAAGTGCCAAAGAGGATTCGAAAGGATCCCGAGGAATTGGTCCCGAACGTTATTCCATTTTTAGCGTTCTACCTTAGTTTTCGATATTTTTACCAGCAAAAACAAGGATGGTTGAAACTTTGCAAAATCTCATGGACACCATGCTTCCGTCGAGTGAACGAAGAAAATTTGATAGAATCGGAAACTATGGCCCGAATGTTCGAAAAAGAAAGGAATTCGTCGATGAGATATATATTTGGCAGACGTTGTTCGAAAGAGCCGGAGCGTCAAATCCAAATGTCCGATGCAATCTAATTTTCCACGGTCAAGGAGCATCGCATGTGGAAAACAAACAATTATTACGAGCACACTTATTATCCGTTTCATTGAAATCCTGTGTTGTACTGAAATTTAATGAAGATATTTGAACAACTACGCCCGCAAAGATCTCATTCTCTTGCGATTTCCTCATGAAGGCAACGGATGACTCATCAATCCGACGGATGACTATTTTGTTGAGGCACCTGGGATGGAACCTGAGCACTTTTGTCTTCATTAAGAGCAATTGTACAGATCCTTCCCAGAAATATGGTTTTTGTCATTTTTATTCTATTGGTGATTTAATATTTTGAGTAAATAAAAAACAAAAATGAAGTAAAGGATGGAGAGAGAAAATAGAGCAAATAATGGGGAGTTGATGGTTAATTAGTTAGGACGAGAGAGACGTTAGATAGTTTCGTCAAGTACAAAATATTCGAAGAGCCTTGCGTCATTCAAACCAAGAATTTAGATGAAAGACAAAAGATAGTTTCTTTTAGCTTTCTAAAAGCCAAAAAATTTGCCAAGGCTCAATTCTGACATGGAGAGAATGACCATAACGATGGCAATTGGTCTTTGGCGGTCACGCAGCCATTTCCGTTGTGATAAGGAATGAAACGAGTTCTCGACAATATTTACGACCACAAAACTGAAAATTGAGTCCACGAAGGGTGCTAAGATAGCGCAGAACGGTTTTGTGTACACGACAATCAGAGCGAAAATGGAAGAATCGTGAGAAAGTCAACGGAAAAAAGGAATACTTAAAGTTGGTAATGACCTCGGAATACCCCAACAAGTGGTTCAAATTTCAGCGCCTCATTGGAAATCGAAGCCGTTATATCGCATTCTCAAAACAAACACGGAGATGGGTGTGGTAATCATTTGAAGATGGATATGGTAAAGAATATCCTACGAGGGATTCGCTGCTGTCAACAATGCTGTTTGAAATGTCGATGCTTACGTGTCGAGTGTACGAGCGAGTGAAATTAGCGAAAACTGGTCGGCTTTTGAAATAAAGAACTACTTTTCGCGATGGACGCGCACAGGTGGAGAGCGGGACGGATAAGGCGACGATCGTCCATTTGAGCGGAGGAGAAGGAGGAGGACGAGGACGAGGAGGAGGTGAAGGAGGATGAGGATAATGGTGAATGACTTGCTTTGAGCGCTCAGTCGGACGGCGATGATTCCGGCCTCATCTACCGACAAAGCGCACCCGTTGAAAACGGATCAAAGTCGAACACCACCACCATCACCGCCATAGTCGTCATCATCACAACACCGTCCGGTCGTTTGTACCAGTTAGGAGGACAGAACCATCAGCGCGATTTAGCCCAAACTAATCGTTTACTACGCGCTTACGACGTACAGACAAAAAACACCTATCGATGCTGCGTTTCATCGGTCAAACACACTGTTGACGGTAGGATTCTGCTCCGACTCAGGGATTTTCGGCAATTTACGAGACAATGTGGATCATCGATGAGCAATTTGGAAAGTGAAACAGCAGTAGAATAGGGCATTGGGCACCAGCAAGTCACCCTCTAGGATTTAGTAAAGTTGTACGACCACTGTAAACACTAGTGCCATATTGATGATGACAAATATTGACTCTACATTTGCCTGACTAAACAGCTGAAGTTTTGATGCCGCGATTATAATTCAACAAGATTTAAAAACAATAGTACTGAATTGCCCATTTTGAAGAGATTTGCCACTTCTAAGAGAGCGAGCCCAATGTCAAATAGCTGAATTCTTGTACTACATACCACCCATCACAGGGAGCGTACTGCTCGAAAAACGAATACATCCAACAACTGTTCAGCACTGAAAAAGAAAGGAAAAAGAAGGAAATGCTAATTCACTCCCACACATCAATCACTCAGCACACCAGAGCTTGTCAACTGAAAAGTATGAAGAAGAGCTGGAATGTTACACACACTTTCAGTGTGAGATTTTCAGAAAAATGATTGTAGAATGACAATTGGCAACCAAACGCCGCCACGACCACACAGCTCGTTCGTTTCATTGGGTATCGTACATCATGAAAAACTTGGAAAAGAAGTGGATGGAGTAAGGCTTCAAGGCACTCGAACTCTTTTAAGGCAACTCTAACTCTTGTGAACGCCCAATATCAATCTCGGTCGTCTGTTAAACACTAAGTAGTACTACGATTCAACTTGTTTTTAGTTTCTTTTCAACAGGGAAGGAATTCAGGAGGACCAATACATGCAGATTTTCTGGGTGAGTTCTCAGTAAACAACTTGAATTGAAAGAAATCTCAGAATTAAAGACAAGGAGTTGCCTGAACTGCTGTACTATAATAAATTGGTTGGAAATTTACTTCTCCTTTGCTAGTCTAGCATTCTTGTAGCTCACAGCTCCTAGCATAACAACTTCACTACATGCGAACTACTGAAATTGTCAACACTTAAACACTTTGACGGTTAATGGCAGTGACTTAAACTAACGAAGAGCCTCTAGAGACTGTATTTTTGTTGAAGAACGTTTCTAAAAAGTTTAAATTTGTGCAAAAAGGTACTATAGATACAGTACAACTTAATGGAGCCCTATGGAACACCACGTTGATGAAGTCAGCGACATGAAAAATAATATTCACATGCCAGATGAGAGAGAAACTCAAGGAGAAGACCAGACAATGGTCCCATACTCACAATTCGACACAAATCTCGCCAGATTCTACAGTTAACATTGAAACTGATTAACTAAATTGTACCTACTCATCAAAACCCATAAATTAGGTACCACAGACAATTTATGCACCATTACAGCTGAAAAGGTAAAGGTTAGACCCATTATCAGCTGTGTGGGAGGTCCTACAGACAGGATTGGATGGTTCTTAAGCAAAATTATCGGGCAGCTCTTACGTTTTATTCCAGCCCACCTCACCAACACCCAAGCATTTCTTGATCGCCTGCGGCAAGCTCAAGTGAATCGGGACTGCGTCATGGAGTCATTCGATGTCGCGTCTCTATATACAAATGTCAGCAACGACTCGGCACTCGAGGCAGTCTATGAACTCCTTGATAAACATGAGCCCAACATCGACACGTTCGGTCTTACTGTGGGTCAGATAATGTCGCTAATTAAGGAATGCCTAAGTTGTAATATCTTCAAATGGTCAGGCAGATACTTTGCGCAAATCAGGGGCTTAGCTATGGGCCAACGCCTAGCTCCCACTTTAGCCATCGCTTTCATGTCCAAAATTGAAGCTCCCGTGCTGAATCGGCTCCCTGTTTCATACAGTAGATACATCGATGACTGCTTCATCATCTGTTCCTCAAAGGAAGAGATGGATGTGTGTTTTGATATCATCGGAAGGCAGTCCGAGCACATCAAATTCACACGGGAGACCCCAAAGGATGGCTGGCTCCCTTTCCTTAACGTTCAAATTCAGCTCAAAGGGACAAACAAAATAACCAAGTGGTATCGTAAACCCAGTAGCAAAAATATCCTGGTCCACAGCAAATCAGCACATCCTGCGTGGACCAAGGCAGCGGTCATCGGCAACATGTTTCGCACAGCTAGGGCGGTATCTACCGGCGAGAAAGAACGAGAGGAGTCGCTGACCTTAGCCCAGGAGATTGCTGCCAAAAATGGATATACCACCTTTGATTGTCGACGGAAACGTATCTCCAAAAACATTTCCGACTCCTCTCCAGATGATAAGATCCCTTTCGCCATTCCTTTTATTTCAGAGGGTGTTAGCAGGGCGATAAGAAAGTGTGTTAGGAGAGCCGAGCTGGAAAATCTGGTCAACGTGGTAGACATCCCCCCTACCAACCTTAAAAATCGCCTTGTTCGAAATCGGCTGTACGACCGGGTCTGTATCACTCCTAATTGCTTAATCTGTCCCTCTGGTAAAGAAGGAGATTGCATGGTATGTGGAGTTGTTTACCTGATAAAATGCAATAGCTGTGGAGAGGAGTATATTGGAGAAACAGCCCGCCCATTTCACGTTAGAGTTAAGGAACACCTGGATGGCAAGGACAGAATGCGCACCACTACCGCGTTGGGCTGCCACAGGCAAAACGACCACAGCGGCGATGACTTTGAGGTCACATTCAAAATACTGGCGCGCGAGACCCACACGGCTGCCCGCAAAACGCTCGAGGGATTCTGGATCCAGACCAAGAGCCCTAGGCTGAACCGTAGGGGCGAATGCGTCCATATAACCCGAGAGCTCACCCCATACATCAATCTTGCCTTTTCGCCAAATTCGTTCCTGCGTTTGATCTAGTAGTCTTGACGTATAGTTGGACTTTTTCAGACCGTTTCTGAATAAATTGTACACAATGTCGACCACGATTAACTAACCGATTAGACCACGGATGGATTGGCCGGTCGACATTTGTTCGGCGACAGGCAGTACATTCTGTAGTGTTGAGAGCTACTAATGCGACTAATCGTTTAATACGTACGCGTTTAACGAGGAATTTAAGAGCGAATATTCGAGAAAATTTCGATCTGAACGCAATGATTCGGGAATTGGACAACGACGACGACGACGGGAGCGACGCCGAATCTGCATATGAACAGGTGGGGGGAGCGCTCTCAGATATGACTATGGGGCGATCAGCGAAAGGTAGAAATGATTAGAGGAGATGAGCGACGGTCGGGGCGAAGTTGAAAAGTGAAATTTCGCACCACCATCGAATTTCGACCTGGTTCGTCAAAACGACTCGAGATCAGTGCGGTGGTAGCGCGACTTCACCTTCTCTCCTCACTCGGACCGACTACTCCAAGTTCTTCGACCTCTTCAGTGCACATTTTCGTTAATTAGCTCTCAATCACCAATCGCTCTCTGTTACACCACCGACTTCATTGACCGTCGTTCGTTCCCGATGAAATGGGAAAATGACCACCGCTGTACTTTATAACGAGCCACGGCCGAAAAAAAAAGAAGCTAATTCGGTCGCTACAGCGAAAATTAGTCGGTTAACATTTCAAAGAAACCGCCAGAAGCCGTCAATCGAGACCGCTTTACAGGCTCAACGCAGAAAACTGCCATCTGGCGTTACGATTGAGAAAAAACGTGGTTTCATCTGAGAACTTCGGATGATGGATCATTAATGGCGAGTAATTTTGAAAAACTGACGAATGTTTTGGCGGAAATATGGTGGAGATATGACGGAAGTTTCTGCCTCTTATCGAGCATCAGTACTTATCTGATAACGTACTGCACCCGGTCAGCTTAACCATGATCTGATTAGAACATTCGCGCGGTCGCCTTCTGATTGCCTATGTCATTGTGACTTGGGTCACCATCGAAATGCATAAATGTTCGAACAAAAACCAAAGTGTACTGGAAACACAGCTCTGAATGAATTTTTCGAATGCAACTAAAAAGTTAGTAAAAAGGGCAGGTGTTTTTGGACGCCAGCGTGAAATGAAAGTTGTAGAGCTTGAAAAGGAACACAAAAACGGTCGAAAAACCCAAAAGAGTTCCAAGAAAAGTGTGCTACGTAGAGCGATTGTTGGTTGACGAGAAATGCTGAAATGACCTTGTCACGAGATTCCCGTGAAAAGGACGCAACGTGGGGCCAGCAGCCTCGGCAGCTAATAACGCAACAGCTGCAGGTGGTCTTGATGTCGGAAATAGGTAAGAATAAATCATACCCGAACCAATTCATAAAGGTCTATTTTATACTCCTACTACCCTCTCTTTTTGCTAGACTGTCTTATGCTAGCTGTCAATGTAGATGAAAGATCAGAACTGAGAGAAATAGTGAAAAACACCTGTGGAGATCCCGATCGCTTGCCGTCTTACAAAAAAAAACCTTCAGAAATGCTAAAATTTTGCACGAAGAGATAAAAGAACAGATTGACGAAAACGAGGCTAACGAGCAGTAAAGAGCTGTGCGCTGAATGTTGTAATCGACGAAGGATAAACACAGCTACTCTACGTGTTTTCCGAGAAATTAGCTGTTGATTGCTATTCTTTGCCGTTAGCAGACGAACAAGATGAAGCTAGTTCCACGGTACCTGGAAGGGCTAAGCCGAAAAATCTCGTTTCAGAAAGATAGCTGCATTTTTTTCACAAAACAGAGTTCATTCTCAGAAGATGTCGGATATACAGTCGCCGAATGTTTGATTGAACATATGGTTCTAGGGAAGAAGTGGCAGACGTAGCTCAGCTTTGTCACCCTAAAAACAGTTTTGCTAATGTTCTTGGTTGCTCATCTGAGAAGTGAAACCCGGTTTGATGAAAAGGTATCGTACTATATAATAAGCGAAACCCAAGCGATGCTTGTCATGGGTGGCTCATACGGGTCCCACCGCGATAGTCCGCTACCGTACGCCAAATGCACCCACACGACAAGGGAGCTGATAAAATATTACTTTTCAATCTGCCTTAAAGATTGTGACTGATTAAATGGAATAATGCCGAAACTTCCAGAATTTCCATTTCATTTGAGTCGGCCGATAGGCCACTGGGGTGCTGGTTTTCTAGTGAACCAAACTGTAGAGCCAAGGGGAAAATGAACCACCTTAGTGCTCCAAATTGTAGTGGAATATCCGATTTGTGCCCTACTTACATATAAAATCATAGATTCATAGAAAGCTTCGGCTCGTATAGCAGGTGGCAAAATTTTCATGAGTCTATTGAGATAAAGATTGAAAAGGATAAAGGCATTCTGTAGCTCTATAGTATTTCAAAAGGTGAAGCAATACGTTGGAGAGGAAGGATTGATGTGACGACAGTGAAATGAGCAAGACGGCCGAAGGTATGTTCATTAATTGGGTTTTTTCGCCAGCAATCGATCAGTATAGAGTTGATCGAAGCGATATCCGTTTCTTTTCGAAAAAGATGAGGAGACACACTGGCAGCAGCCGCAATAGCCACTGACACTCATGTTTTGTGTGTAACGACGTGCATACGAGCTTTGAGCTCTCCTCGTACGGCCGCCATCGACAGCCCCAGCGGTGATTTCTTCGTGGTGGCCTCCGTCAAGAAGACACGATCGTCGACAAATGACGCCCCAGCGATGACGGATTTATGACCTCTCGCTCCGTCATCCAATCACACTACACTTTTTTCCACATCCGCCCACCCTGCGTACCATATACTTTGAGAAAAACAGCCAATACTCTACACCCATTTATACCCGGCAGCAAAGCAGCGCTACGACGGTCAGCGGCAAGACAAAGACGCAGAGGACGCGCTGCAACAGCAGGCGGCTTAAGTGAGATTTTCGATATCATACAGCGGTAAAAGTTGAAGGCAAGTGATCAGTTTCCTAAAGACGCGCCATGCATTCGTTTTGCATTCAGAATCGTAGATGCGCGATGAATGCCTATTTGGTCTATAAATTTACTTGCGTGGGCGAGCTGTTGCATCAAGTCAGTGCCTTCCTCTTCCCAGATAAGTCTGGTACCGATTTGCTCGACCACGGAGGGAAAGAAGACTGGGTTAGCCAGGACGAGGATCGACAGCTAGGCCGAACACCATGAAGTTATTCCAAAGGTAGTACAGCCACCTGCTTATAACTATAGCAAACTGTGGACTATGATGTAAATCTCTGTTCAAAAAACTCTTGACTGCTCCCTTAGATTACAATTCTATTAATATGAGATATGTGTGAGCTTTTATGTTTATATGTGTGATTATGGAACCTGCGGAAACCGGTTTCCATGCATCGGGAAGCGTATGATATGAGCGTGAATGCCTTGAAAGCCCTATTCTCCACCACAAAGGAACGAATCGATGATGATAAAACATTATCATTTTTTGACTTATACAAGAACAACATAAATTTCCACAACTATAGAACGATACTTGAAATTGAGCCTGGCTTTCAATCCGCTGTGATCTATCGTTTTTTGAAATTGAATTATTACTTTAAAGCGCTGGTGCTGCTCCTAAATGTTACACATAGATGGACGATCTGTCTCTTGCTGATAGAAAGTGTTAAAATGAAAGATAAACGAGGGCAGTGAGTGAAATATCTATGGCAAAAGAGCGGAAAATCAAAACGAGTGATCGTCCCAATAAAGCCACTTTCTTTCGAAGCACTGAGTTCGTTTCGGGAATGGAAAGCACTTGCTCAGAGGCAAAAGCATACTTGAATTGTGGAGGCTACTTCTATCGAAAATACTGCATAATTTTTCTATAAGGTACGAATGAAGATTTTTGCACCAGAAATACTTAGACAGACAATTTATTTATGTATTTATGACGTGCTGGAAACGGTAAGTGGTACAAAGAGCAAGTAAAACTCAATCGAAAGAAAAAATGAAATGAAATTAAAACAAAAACAAAGTTCAGCGGGTTAGTAATTCAATTAGAGAGTTTCTAATATTCAAAACAAAATTCATTGTTTTTCTTAGGGGAAGCCTCGATTTCTACCGATACAGCACTTACCAAACAGGAAAAACAAGCCTTTCCTTATTTTTCCTTAACAAATTTCTGTCAAAACTATAGATACATATTTCAGACCGCCAACCTGGGTTCGCGTTGTTGAAAAAGATTTTACAGTTTAAAGGTCCAGAAGTCATGAAATGATGGGTACAAGCCGTTCTGTGACTCATCTACTTCAAAAGCGGATAGATCCAACGAGTCATGTACAGCAAAAAAGTTCAATAAAAACGTGTGTCGAGGGCAAATCGGACAGACCATCCTGGACGGATAGGCTGGCATGTCGGATTGACGAGGCGGAACAGGAAACGTAAACTGGTTGTCTGATAGAAGCACGGCGGATACGGTTGCGCAAGCAGTAGAAGAACTACAAGCTACATCACCACAGAGGCTTTTTCACACCTTTAAAATCACTAACTGCCCACAACAATACCATGAATCATGATTGATTTCTATCGAGAACAAAATGAATCCACGGTTGTGGTGCGATTTTATTCAATGCTGGCTGCAAGCGTCATTTTAGATATATCGTCACTGCTGTTTTGCACTAGAACACTAGAAACCGTGGGCGGCGAGAGAGAATTTTATTTAATTTTTCGACGATTTCCCAATAAATAAGTTGAGTTCTACGAGTGAAAATGCATATTATTATAAATTGAAAGGGTAACCCTTAAGCGATAGGATCAGTAGTTGATGGGGCACGATCAACGGGAATACCGTTCAAAAATTGCAAAATCCGACAAAACATAGAATCTCATCGATGACTCACAACGGACAGCCGCAGCTGTTCCTAAAAAGGAATCACTCCAGCTGTACAAATGTGAATCGCCAATGATCCTCTTCGATGGGTGATACGAGCTATTTTTGTGAGCGTTTGTGAAATGTCATTCAAAATTCAAGGAAAATTGAGACCACAAAAGAAAGCATTCTTTTTAAAGCACATAGATCATCCTCTGAAGATGAACGATCGCAAGAAGCTCATGCATTTTTGATGAGGTCAGAAAAAAGATTGCCAGCAAGCGATGATGCCTTTCGAAAGGTGAAAAACCCCTCAATGAGAACGGTCTTCATTTAAAATTAAAAGGCGGAAAAATAGCATCGTCGATTGATATGTGGACTCGAGTGATGAAAATCGAATGCACTCTGATGACGATACTTATTCATCCGGAGGTGCCGGTCTAAGGAAAATCCATCCTAAGGAAGCGGAGGATGTAGGAAGAATGTGGGGAACTTCTGCGACCTGTTGTTCGTATTTTGTCAACAAAAGACTTCTACGGGGTATTTAAGTTGTCACTGTTGGATGAGTTTGATGGATGATGGCGTTTAAAACAAGCCTCTGTAGACCAGGATGGGCAGAAGTTGTTTGAACACAGATGAATGGGATTTGCATGGAAGAACGGCGGCAAAAAGCCTATTTTCAAAATTCAAAAATTCAAAGAATGGAACGTTGTCTACCTACAGCGACGCTTTTACCTATTTCTTGGGCCATTTCAAAGGCACATATTTTCTTTTCTTGTTTTCATATTACTTTCTTGTCGTGAAGAATTGCTCTGAGTCTTCTAATCGAATTCGTGAGCTTCATGTTCGAAACGTCTTTTCCACTTTCATATCAAAGTTGAACAAAAAACGCTTTTTCCACTCAATGACGAGATCATAAAAATTTTCTTCCCAGACATCTTCCTTCTGACATATAAAACAAGCTGAAAGCCTCAATAAGATGAGCAAGAGATGGGATCTGTAGGCTACATTGAATCAGGAAGAAGCAAGAGGTGTTGAAGATAATCTTTTGCCAGCTAGGTTGGGGCAGAGGCAGAAGAAAGGGGACAAGAAAGGAGATTAGCATTCTGAAAATGCCAAGTATAACTTTGTTTCCTTCTACCGCGTCAGTAAATATCATAGACAGAAGGAAGAAGAAACAAATCTTCACCAAATCGATGATTTTGATGAAAATCTGCGCACTGCAAGCTTATTCGCTCAAAAAATTGAAAAAAACGGGGTTGGGGTGAACTGATTTTGTAAAAACGTTGGGGAATAACACAGGCAGGTTTATCAAAATAATGCTCAAGCTTATTCAGCAGGAATAAGGCGTAGATGTTGAATGCTGTTAAGCGGACAAAGATAAACTGGTAAGCATTTAGAGGTTTAGACAGACTCCTACTCTAATATCAGAACAAAAAATTCATGTAGGAGTATTTGGTTGAAAATTCAACACCTTCAGTTCGCGATGAGCGAGCTGGACTGACTCGGAAGACTTCGAAATCACGGGCGCCGTTTGAAAAACTCGACGACGAACTTCTATTCTGTCTCTCGTCAAAAGTGCCAATTATACAGAAGACCTCGCTCTCATCACACACGAAGAAAGAAAGCACGCAAGAAAAGAACAACAAAAAACTCACTACGGTTGCGAGATTTTCTCGAGTTTGCTGACACTTTTCGTCCTCTTCAACGGAATTCCACGAAATGGCCGTGAGAAGAACTGCTGAAAGAAAACAACGTCAAGAATTGCTGCATCAACCCTAGTTGATTACGACAACAACAAAGCAAGTATGTACGTGTTTAGCTATTTTACAATTTACTGCTTCAATTGGATTCTTTCGCTGTATTCTAACTTATTCTCTTCAATGGAAATACCGATTTTACTAAAAGTTCATGAGGTGAAGTCATTTAGGGATCATTTAGGGATCTGGTCACTACTGCTACGTTTGTTTCTCGAATTTCGTGGAATCGTATTATTTAACAACAGCCACCATATGAACTAAACTCGCTCTTCAATTCGTAACTCATCTAAAACTTATTCAAAGAAGGAATAAAACTAACCGCTATTCTTTGAGGACCGGAGGTCATATCGGGATCGATCTGAAAAAGAGGCAATAAGTAACAGAAAACAAATAATGAGTTTAATTTAAGCTGATAACGATCTGATCTACCTAAAATTACAAGAAACAAAAAAGGACACCATCCCGAATGGAGGAAAGCTGGAAATTTTTTACCATACCATAAAACATTCACAAGTCGTTACCTCTTCAAAGCCAACGCTCACGACGCCAGATAACTTTTAGAAGGTTGAGTGAGGAAGGATAAAAGAATGACGGACCAGCTGTACCGATAGAAAAAGGAACCGCTTTACAACACAAGCTTTTGATACCAGTAATCGCTTTACAGCTGAATTATGGACGAGTAAACGTGCTTTCTCACGGAGCGGCTATGGAGCCGTAGCTCAAATTTGGTTCGATCAAAAAGTGCTCCAAAAATTCATACTAAATCAGACGAACACATGAATAACGGAATGTAAAAGTAAAATGCTCCAACCCGGTATTGAAGGGGGATTCAGACCTCGAGGGACCGTAGTCAAAAAGGAGAAAATATGAGTGCCATGTCGAGGTGGGTATGGAACTACCACAGGAATGAGAATCATGAGAACAGATATGAAATAAAGAGTGAACATTTTCTGAGTTTTACACGAGATTGTCGTCGGAGAGACGGCCATCAGTCTATGCCCAAACCGGCCTACCGTACCAGTCAAGCTTCCTATGAAGCATGGACGACACAATGCTACAGATTCCATTGTTTTACTCTCAAACAAAAGTGTAAGCTACTCGTAATGCTACGAACATCACCATTCTACAGAGTAAAATGCCACCTACAGAACGAACCCATATCTATGAGTGGCAAAATGAAAAGGATAATATAGTGATATCACAGTATATATTTGCGTTACCCCAATTACGCACTGATAAAAGACAAACAATTCGAAGTGGTTAGAGTTAACCAATCCCGTGAGAATGAGCCATGCACTCGTCTTCTATACAGAACCGTAGAGGCAAGGTGAATACGAATTTTGCTCATGTCATAACTTGCCCAGCAAGCCACTGCTCATGTTCACCTTCTCAAGGTAGAATTATTAGGTTGGAAACACTAATTTCGTGGATTTTCACGCACTTTCAACAAAAGTGCTAGTTAACAAATTAAGAAAAATGTTACCCAAACGACATGAAGAAGACCGTGGCAAACGCTTGTTTTGGATGTTTTCATTTCAAGCAAACAACTTTTTCAGCAAATAAAAGTAACAGGGTTTATGAATGGTTTTGAAAACTACTTGATATGCGCTATCAAATGATTAAAAGAGCAGTGAAATAGGTGAACGTTCGAGCAAGTTTTGTTTTCTAGAAATAATGACTGCAAAAAAGTCCACGAAATTAGTCTCCAACCTAATATATCAAACTATCAAACTACCAGATTGAAGGGTTGGATAGCCTGAGAGGCAGTTCGAACGTCTATATAGGTACCAGTAGCATTTCTCGCCATTGAGCAATTAACCCCGTTTCAGTTTTTAGTGGAAAATTTGTGTTTTCTCTCGATTTAATCTCGATTGGAGGAAGCATCAAATTCCGTCTTTCACCCGTCATACATGTATTCCACATTCGAATCAAACCCTTCGTTTCTTCATAATAGCCTTCCTATCGATATATACGCATTTGAATATATTAATAAGTATGGCTTTAGGAATCATCTAACGGCATCCTATCCTATAAAATGCCTTCATGTTGCCGGGAAAACCCTTGAACTGATCAGTGTTTTTCACCACCGATTGAAAAAAGTGGACAGTGTCTCGGGCAAACGCAAACGGTCGGGCACGATGGCCCGGTTCTAATAGATGCTGTGCACAGTGCGTTTGCAAATCATATTAGCAAATATTGCTAAGCTCCAAGCTGCTAAGACTTCTGGTGTCCAGCAGAGATTAAAATGCGTTAATAAAGGAACAAGGAAACAAAGCGCAGACCTTCATGGTTTGATGAATCACTTCGCAAAATGGTGAAATGTTGACGGGGCAATAGCGTTACCGTCGACCTTATCACACAACGTGGTCGAGAACTACCCAAAAACGACATTTTGAAAATTCAACAAAAAATAGTGAAGGCCAATTTGAACGTTACAACAAGAAAATGCTGTTTAATACTATAATCTCCTCCGTTTACAGAATTGCGCAAAATCCTTTTTGCGTCAAATCCCGTTTGAAGAGGGCGGGTTGGAATTGGATGAGTGTAGATGTAAGTTCGCAAAGCTAACAGCAGTTTCTCTTGAATTCGCACAAGACCGAATATATAGAGGCGGCAATTGGTATGTACTGCTCAGTCCTCATAGTGTGCGCCACGCACTCGTCTCACATTCAAAACCGTAGATGTAGCTCAGCAGCCTCCAACGGTGCGCTTTAGTTTATTTTTCTTCGCTTTGTTTTTTTCCCAAAGAAACGTTGTAACATATTATGACCACTACTAAGACTATATTAGGATTTAGAGAAAAATGTTGAAAAACGAAGGACTCACAATTTTCTCCGATGACGATCTGGTGGTGGTAGAAATGTCATGACAAGACCTCAGTCTGCTTAGAGTCACACGTGAATTCGGCTCACATTCTCGTGCTGAATCGTTGGCGCTCGGTTGTGGCGTCAAATTTAAGTTGTAAGCTGAGGCAGCAAACGGCTTTCCACGTCGTTCCAATGATTCTCCTGGATCTTTGCGGACGACATCTGAAAAAGCAGACATCAGGCAAGGCTTCTAGTGAGGAAAGTTTGTTTGAACTCTATTTAAGGAATGCACTGTCTCAGAGAAATGTAACAATGCCAAATGTCTGAAAATACCCTTGTAGAATCATCCACTCCACGTGGATAAACACGGTTTTTCATGACGTCACATTAGGTTAAAAGAGGTGTATGGAGAGCGACGGCATCCATTCGAAATATCGGGTTCGATTGAATGGGTATCGGCAAGATTTGTGCTATAGTTCCACCCTGAACTAGGACCAGGGTCCAGTTTCCATGGTATATTATATATATATATATATATATATATATATATATATATATATATATATATATATATATATATATATAGCGGTAGATATGGGATAACAAGAAATGCTAGCATTTTCAGAATTGCTAGATTTTTTCAACTTCTCAAACGATCCATTTAACCGAGGGCTTCTTCGAAGCTGTAGATATTCAAATCGTTGCAAAAATTTCTTCTTTCTTTTCTTTGGATACTTGAAGGCGCTGGTTTCTTCTTCCCACGTGAAATCCTCGAAATTTAATTGAAAGGGTTGTGCGTTGCCTAACTATTTGGGAGGCCTGCATGGTCTTTCTGGATTGTTTCTTGTGTTTTGAGTTCAGGTTTTTCATTTGCTGTCTTTCTTTTTACCCTCTGCTGTTTTTGTTTTAGGCACGTCATTTGACGTATTAAATAAATAAATAAATTATTAGCAGTTGCTCAACAATGGCAATTTCACGGGTTTTGGTGACCCAATTAGGAGGTTACGAAGGGGAAGCGGCAACATTTAGCACAAAGAGAATCCCTTTCCTAATGGAGAGATTTCACGAATCTCTGTGGTCGTTCGGTGACCGTTCGGTCCCCAACCAGCCAGTTTGGCTGCTCGTTCGGGGCCGTACAGATCCGCCGATGAGGAGTTCTCAACAAACTGGCAACATTTGCTTGTTACACGGTGTCACATGCATATATAATAGTGTGACGGACGACGGTATATGATGAACTGACGGGGGTAGCGAGTGGCCAAGTGATGTTAATCCATCGAGTCGGCCGACAGTTTTGTCCGTGAACAAGCACGAACACTGGCGAATGATGATATCTAATGGAATGGTCGGATAAAAACAACTACAAGGGCTTCGGTGGAAGAAGAGGATTTTGTCACAGTCCCCTTCGGCGAAAACGCCATCAGATTTTCGAGTGGAAGAATGAGAGCAAAACCCTTTTAAAATCGGCCCCGACCGCTCTACTTCGCTTTGTGAAAAATTGTGTGAGAAATAATTCTGTGTTTCTGCTCCCAGCATCGCCCTGATTTTTGTGCGATTATTAGTAATTTACACCAAACACACATGCTTCCAGCCCATTTTACGTGACAGTTCTCCCTTTCTTTCGTTTGCTAGACAGCGTTTCTTCCTAATTCTTCTTTGTCCACCATATCATATATTAATATTTAAAAACATTATTGACTACAAAACGTTACAAAGTTTTCCGTACAGCAGCTCAAAGACAATAGCAATTATTTTGCTTTCGCTGGAGCTGGTATCAATATTTCACATACCTACTTATTGCCCTTCTAGGGAAGAACACTTTTCCTGACGAACAAAAAAATTCGTTCGGAAAATACTTGTTTAAAAAGCATATGAGTGGATAATAAAACAGCTTCTCATTCTAACTGACTCAGACGAGTTGGTTGGTGTACCAGACGTTGCTAGCGGCGTAAGATTCCCGGCCAGTAATCTCTTGGGTAAACGGTAAACAATTGAAAGGTGACTAAGTTTGTATGAACAACGCGCTACCCTGCCGGCAGCCGGCAAAATGTGCCCATCACAGATTGGCACTACTTTTAGAGACAATTAATATTTCAAAAGTCAATTCTCTAATGAAGATCGTCTTGTTTTACGGGATGAAAGCATTTTCAGAAGAATCCAATTGCCTGGAGTATTACTCCAATAGCAATTTGGGAATGAAGATGAAAGGCCGGTCACAAACATTTTAGGTTGGGAGGTGGAACACAGAAGAATATTTCTCACCGGTTTTCTATTTTGTACAAGATACTCTCGTTAAGTGTAGTAAGACTACATCGATTTAGCGGTAACTTCTAAGCGCAATACTAAATCCATACCTTATCTAAAGGATCTAACGTACTAATGCACGCATTTATGTAGAGAAATTCTCGCTATTATCGCCTGATCGCCACTAACTCTTGTCGCTTAGCTTTGAAATAAATATTTCTGTTTAAGAAATCACATAGAGATACCAAAATGGATTTCTAAATGTCTGGCACCGGAATTTGCCTCTACTGAAACAGTTTCCGTTCTAACCTGATTTAATGGGATAGATTTCATAAGGGAATAAGGCTGCCCCCATGGATGGACATTTCTAAGTCAATGCGCTTCTGCTTTGTTGAATTCATATCTTTTTTAGTCATATCTTTCATCTTTCCTCCACTCCTTTTTTCCGCAAACTGACATACGTGAATGATGGGCGAGTATCAACGAGTGATGACCGAGAGGACTGGTTGAAGTGAAGCGGCGGTGGGCGACGGACGAGTCGTACCCGGAGCCGCTAAATCCCTTTTGTGTGCTGAGGTATTTTCCTATTGTTGTCCGATACTGTCTCATCAAACACAACAATTGTTAGCTCGACACGTTGCTGCAATGTCCGTTCGGCAAATATGCTACTACCCGTTTCAGTGAACTTGTTAGAACTTCGGCTACCAAGCCGATTTCAACCATTTTTTCATGTGAATGTGCGTCACCTCCTCTGACAACTTCACTTCAAACGCCATCTGGATAAAAACTTATAAGAAATATGAGTAGAACAAATAACCTAACAAAAATTGTTTACACCTACTAAAAACCATTGACTCAAGGACATTTTGGGTTTCACTTACTATTTCTGAAGGAAGAAGGTCAAAAGTTTCCGAACAACTTCAGGAGATGGTTTAATTACCCGAGTTTGAGATATAAACTGGATTAACTATGTATTTATCTAAATTCCGAGAACATTTTCAACTGTTGGGGAAGATATTCGATTTTCCAGGTACGTTTCTATTCAAAACGCAATGTTCTAAGATCATGCTTCCTAACTGAGGAGTTTCGGGGATGATCTTACTCTTTGCTAATCTGAACGAAACGGATATTAGGTTTTCGCTTGTTTGTTTACTTATAAAAATATGAGTAGAACAAATGACCTAACAAGAGTTGTTCACATAAATTCAAAACCACTAACTCAAGAACATTTTGGGGATTACCTTAATATTTTTGAATGAAGAACGTGAGCGCACAGTTAGTTCAACTAATTGCCGAATTTAATACTAAATGGATTTTAAGCGTTGAACTACAGCTATGTACCTAGTCAAAATTTTGGTATTATTTTCGTTCATATTTTGGTTTCGTGGGTTGGCGAATTTCCTTATTTTCTTCGCACTATTCGCAGATGTAATTTATGTGGGGGACGAAAAACGAGAGTCAAACTAGATTCATTGGAATTTCTTCACACACCTCGACGGATACCTCTCCAGTTTTTCAAAATATGTAAAATATGGTCAGTTCTCCATTATTATGGACAACACTGAAGAATGTGATTACGGTACTTCCGGCTGAGTTGATAATAAGGGAGCATAAAATCGCGTGCATAAAGACGCTGCACAGATGACCTCGGATATAGGCCTCGTCTCGTCTCTCACACACCACTCTAACCACTAATAACCGCGAAAGTCAATCGAGTGTCTACCTGTTGGCGTGTGGACAGGTAGTCGTCATCACCTCGTACTTCTCGTAATCACACTATACAGTCAAAACTGTACACTTTTCACAACGCCTTCTATAGAGCTTAGTAATAGTAACCAGTAGTCAATGAACTGCAATGTACGTATAGTGATGACGATTCGATTGATTCGAAACCCCCGAAAGAAGTGGAACATCTGAACGGGGAAAGAAGCCACTGAAGACGTACAGCAGATGTTCACCGGGAATGCAACGGCAAATGTCATCTACATTCCCACATTTACATTTCTCCTGTAAAAGGAAAAAATAAGGCCATATATAGATACTTCACAAGGATCTCATTTTGATTCATTAGTTCTCTGTTATTTCTGATTAGAGTGGGCCCTGTTTGTACCTTGATTAGAGTATCATCCTAATCTGCAATAGGAGCACAGTGGTTAGTGCAGTCTGCCGGAAACAGAAAGACGCGGGTTCAATTTCCGTCCGATGTCAGTGTTTTGCGAATAACCTAGCATCTTCAAAAATATATAAGTCATTCAACTAGTTCTCGTCTATAAACCGCTAAACAAAAAGCGGTAGTTAGCAGAACAATCTGCAATAGCATTTCTTCTACTTGTTCTTCTACATTAAGGCAATGAACACAAATTTGACTGTAGAACTAGTCCCATGCGATTACCTTAAGAAGTGTTGATCTACAACTACTATGGTACTATGGCAACTGTGGAGAACACTGGTAGGCTGCTTAATTAATTTTAATTTTAGCACAACTCCGTCGGAGCAGCTTCCCTTTGCAGCTATTCTGAAGGTTGTACAGATTGTTCCTGCGTCTGCTCCAAATCTAACTGAAAATGAACCAGATTTTGGGATGATGCTGCTGTTTTCGAGTGTTGCTTGACAAGCAGTTGTTTTTGCCAGCTTTTGAAGGGAGCTTGTCGGCGAGTTAAGGAAGTCGATGAGCGGCGAGGAAAAAGTCTACAGCGACGGCGTCGACAAGAGCATTTCGTGTTCGACATGTCAACAATCGACCTTCCCCATCTCGAAAATTGACTCACTCACGGTCAAGTGGACGGGTCCCCGACGACGACGGTGTTGAGCCTGCTAGGCTCTGATGCTATCTCTCTCTCTCCTACGTACGCTACTCCTCCTCTCCTCCGCTCACGCTTCCGGACTACACGCACCTTACAGGTGGACGAACCGTTCAGCGTCGTTGCGGAGAAGGCCAAAGTAAAGCTGATAGAAACGCAATTCCACGCAGAAAGGTTTAATTAAATTTGCGAACGCCTACAGGTAATCCAAAAAATCGCTTAAACACCTTACACCTCCGTACCAGCAGATTCAAATGCAAAAAATGAAATCCCAACTCTATCTACTCTCTTCCACTGAAAATCTCCACATCAAACAGGACTCACTATACTGAAACCAACAAGGGAAAAGCTCAAGCACATTTGCTGCCAAAGATTAAATAGAAATGGCAAACAATAAACAAATGAGACACGACGAATGAAAAAGTCTCATAAACGTCCACGGTTTGAAAAGACCAGAAGTTGGAGGCGTTTGAACATTAGAAGGATCAATTTTCTCACCAAAAAAATTCACAAAACATCGCGATTTGCCCAGGAGAGATTAGTATCGGCAACTTGTCATGTCCACAAAACTTTGATAAATACTTCAAATAAAGTTACTTTCTTACCATTTACCGTTTTAATAGAACCTAAGGTGAAAAAAGTATCTATCATTGGCGAGCAAGAGCAGAAAAATTTCTGAAATGAAATGAAATTTCTCATGAAGGTCACTCTTTCCACTGCTAATTAATGAAACATTGAGTACCCCCCACGTCTTGACTTATAGATTTTCATAAACGTTACTTTGGTCATCAGCAAGTGCATAAATCATTTGCAGCACGATTTTGCATTCCTGCTGACGGAAGTTCTTATGAATATTCTGATATGGAACAAAAATTTGAGAAAAAAAAACGTCCTAAGCAGTCAATTTTATGTTCAGTTCCATTTCGATTTTATTGACGATTTAATACGACCAAACAAGGTATAAGTGCGGTTTGTAAATAAAAAATAAGCTTCAAAAAGTCGTTACATGAAATTAATAAGAAATGCAACACTTCGTCATTGCTACGAAGAAGCACCACTGCAATTTTCATAAATTGACGAATCTCTCAGAAACGTATGGATTTTGAATTTGTATCTCGATGAAAGCGTGTTCTCGAAATCCATGACTTCTCTGGGGTCTTTCCGCTGGTAATCTCTCCGGAGAGCGTCCGAACACTTAAATCACATGTGTCTTTCCTCTCACTGCTGAATGATAATGGTATAGAAAGACGAGCGGCATTTAAAATGACTTTCAGAACATCATTCGTCTTCTACGCGGCTCGCCGCTCAACTACCTCTCAAGGGAACCGAGCAGCACCATCACCCAACATTGGTCGGGTGGTGCGTGTCGTGAAAAAAACCACAAATCCGCACGAAATTCTTCTAAGTCTTCCGCGGCGGCCGCCGCTAGAATTAGGCCCATACCAACCAACACGCATCAGTTGAGAACATGTCAGTGCATGCCAGCGTTGTATCAAATTTTCTCCCGAGGGAAATCACCGAAATCACACCCACACACTCAATTTAGGGCTTCTCACAGAAAGCAGCCGAAATGAATGAAAACGGCTTGCAAGCAAAAAGTTTGGTGGTTTCTCAATGAAAGAACAACATCATCTTCAACTGATAAATTGTCATCAGCACTTAGCACTTTTGTGTGTGGACACGACCTTGGTAAGTGCGACCTTTTCATGAGACAAGAGAACAACTGTGACACCCGAAAAAACAACGACGGAGATTAGACGTGTTGCAAAATGTACCGAAAATCTTTTACTGATCGTTTTACCGGACCACCACAGAAATGACAATTATTGGAATCTCTTTGCCATTTGAGTTCGTGTTTTGCACGCATAAACAATCAGAAATAAGTTGTCGATAATGTCAAAACTTTTGGAAGCCAAATCAGAATTATTCCCAAAATCCAATACGACAGTTTTAGCCCAGTGAGAAGAATAATGAGAAAAGAATACGGTCTATCGTACACATACCAGGAAGTTCGGATGAATCACAGCAAAACTGGTTTCACCACTCATTCATATGCATAGCTTTATACGATTTTTTCGACGCTGTTTAATTTCGCCCTGACGTTTTCGTTTTCTACGTTGATTGGTTTCTTTTTATTCTTGAAATTCCACCTCGATTTCTGTGTACGGACGTTCATTGACACGATTGTCATCTATCATAAAATCGGCGCTATTATAACGAAAAAAAAAAGACAGCAAACTATAAAGTCGTTAGAGGGTTACGGTTTATCCATTCAAACGTGTGACTTTCGAAATATGTACCCTAAAAAGTCATGTCCGCAAACCTTTTCGGTAAAATAATAATGAAAGGACGAGATTGCATTCTAGACAGGATTACTGCTTCGATCCATTCGAATAAGATGGATCTTAAGCTGGTTTCACAATAAATATTTTGCGCCAATCATTTCTCTTCAAAATTACTCGTTGGTGAGAAAATTTTTGTCAAAATGGTATCTTATGGATCTATTCAAGGAACCGACTAGGTTTAAGTCGTAAAGAATTATAGGTCTAGATTAGAATTTTTGTCAGAAAATTTGCAGAGCGGACCCTGCTTCGAAGCGGGACAGACGCCAAAGAAGATGAAGAAGAAGAAGGTTAAAAAGGTAGGGATTAGAATAGAAATAAAAATTGCAGTTGAAGTATTACTGAAATTGGAATGAAATAAGATAGTAAATATACAATAGTGTTACTGCTTCCAAGGTTTTCGATACAAGCAGTATTGTTATTCTTGGAAATAAGAACGAAAAAATTGGAAAAACAAAACGAATTTTCAATTAACCGGAGAAGAGCGGAGATGTTCGAAAGTAAACGTCAGAGGCTAGAGTGTTGTACACAGATGGGAAAAAACTTCGGCAGAATGGTATTCCAGTATTCCTAGCAATAATCCAGGATTTTCATGGTTTTACGAAGAGATTGTTTTGAGGCGCAAGGTATAGGTGTACGGAAAGGATCACCACCAGCAAATGGGAATCCGCTTAGACGGCGAATTAACGCTACAGGCTAACACGAAGATCACGGTATAAACATACCTACCGGTGGTCACGGTGAAGATTATCGAGACAAACGAATTGTGCGAACGAACACAACACTACACACAACGACAACAACAACGAATCATTGAAATTAGGCCATTAACTAACCGTCATAGTCGACTGGTGGAATATGCTCTTCAGGGATGATATTCAAGGAATAGGTGCTTTGCGAATACCATGGTGGAGCGGCGATTCGTCGCATTTTGGTGTGATGGTGATTGGCAGAAAGAGTTCTGTATTGCCTGAGGGAATGATGAGCAGTAGCTGGTGATCAACAACAGACACTGTTCACGGATGATGTGCAGAAAGCTGGAGCCGAGTCTTCAGAGCGGAACGACTGCTGACAGAGTCCCTGTGGTTCGTCACCAGTGTGGTCCGCCCACCCACCCACCCGACTGACCATCTCTAACGGACTCTCTAATCACCGCACTCTTTCGATGCGTCAATGTCGTCGTCTCTCCGTTCACCATCAACTTTTGCGCAACGATCTGATAAGCATCTCCTCCATCCAAGTACTCTCTCGTGCTGGTGGATTGTCCCCGTCCAAAAGAGGGTACTAATCTCGATCACTAGGCCTCACGCAGGCCCCCATTTAGGCCCTTCGCTCTCCATCACCTTTACCCCGTATTCGCTTTCACCAACACAACATACCGACAAACCTCCCGCGACCATATGAATCAGCCAAAAGACTCTCGCATCATTCCAAGCATCTTCATTGAGTGTTCGTGAAAATTCCACAGAAATGCTAGCAGGAATGCAGCCTATGATAGGATAGCATGACGGGTCATTCTAATCACGAACTGTGTTCAAGCCTGTGAAGATTATGAGCTGACCTGACGGCAATTCCAGCACTCAACCTCGCAAGTCAGAAAAAAACGGATACTTTGACTATTTCCAGTCATTCACAGCCAGCACCATCCTCATCCCAGAAAGTCAACAATATGGTCAGTCATCATCAGATGTCTACGACGACCATCAACGGAATGCGGATCCGGACCGGTTCTCTCAATTTCGAGAAGACCTGATCATATTGCTATCATTCATTCATCCATTCATCTCCCGAGAGCTTAATCGAGGATCAGACATTGATGGCCGACATTCGCACTTATCACTGTTATTTACAAGAGGAATTCATTAGGATAGAGCGTAAATGTTTGACGTTGTTTTTTCCCAAACGAGTGCTGAACTAATCGAGTGGAACCGAACTTCTTCACCAAATCAGTGGGTGGTTTCCGTAGACACAATTATTGTCAAGCCTATTGTCACCTGTTGAAAGGATCGTTTATCAAATTTGTTTTCTGTAAATGTAGTGGATGACAAATGGCTTAATCAAGTTAGAAGATAGGGATCTGACGTAAGGAAAATAATCTCGTTAGGTAGCTAAACGCTAGCCTGAGAATGGCAAATTCCACCTACGGAGTTCTCTCAAAAACTATAAACTACAGAGATCATTTGCGTCGCTAAAGTGAGATATGATTAACAAAAATAATATCTATTGTAGCAGCAGAAAAACTAGGAGTTTAGGTAACATCGAGAGCTGAGAAATTTTAGGTATGGGAGGAAATTGCTACAAGAATTTTTCACGATTTCTCTTCAATTTTGGAGGATGACATGTGGAACCAAAATAGGATCTTTGATATTGTATCGTACATTTGTGACACAAAAACTTTCATTTTTTTGAAATGCGCAAAAAAATGCCGAATTTGAGCACATTCTAACAATATGCCGCGCATTGTTGTCACTCAAGTCTGTCAATGAGAGATCCTCGGAATGGGCAGTGGCTCCCATGAGACACTTGGCCCTTTGACTAGCCGAATACACCCCTTTTTATAGGCCCAGAACAGAGCTATTCAACTTTCCCTCTGAGCTTACGTGAAACTTAAATCCGCAGCTCACGAGAAACCTAGGATCTAGATAGTTGTGGAGCTGAAATCATTCAAAAGAATTGAATGAGAGATAGAGATTACGTTTGAAATACTAACCATAAGCCGTACGTTACTAGCTGATTGACCTGGTGGTACATTTCGAAAGATTAATTGAAGCATTTGATGTCGACGAGAGCAAAAAACAGTCGGAAAGTTCGATTATTTCCTCCAAGGGATCCGGCTGTAATATAGGTTGAGTCGTCAAATCCTTTCGCTGCGCAACTTAAGCACCCTCTTTTCACTAGTCCTCAATCTGTCTTCTCGTCAAAGAATCCGAAAACTCAAAAACAAGGTCAGCCACGGTGCTGCTGTTCTCTGAGGTCTCGTCACAGCTCATTCACCCCAAAAAAAAAAGCTTATGTATATGCGCATTAACCAGAAGAATTGAAGCTTAGAAGCGAATCAGGGGAGCCGTAGCTTCCATAGAAACTTTCAAGAAGTCGCAAGCCCAGCAAAACCTAAAGTGAACATTTTAAGCCCACTTTTTGATTATCCTCTTTCTCCTCATGTTCTTCGTTTCGAGCAAAGACTGCTGTAGAAGTCAATTCGAAACTTAAGTGTTGGAAAAAGCTTTTTCCTACTTCAAAAAGGGAAGGCAAGGGACAAACATTTCAGTTTTCATCGTTGACCCTTCGTCAGTTAACTCGATTATTTTTCATTATTCTCTGCTTGAAGCTTTTCTGCAGGAAGCGGAGAGGTGGAACGCATTTCGTACAACTTATGAGTGCCTCAATCAACTAAACAAAATAAACCCATCTAAAAGAATCTTGGAAAAACTCTCGGTTATCAAGGATTGCTGTGATGAAAAGCTAAGTAATAGATTATCAATAGATAAGGTCTTTACCTATGTGCTTAATATTGAAGAAAAACCTTTTGTACACTCCTACGAGAAAAAGATAAATGGAAGAAAGAGTGTAAAAAGTCATGACATATTGACAGAAGCTAATTATTTCGGCATTATTGTGCTGAACGCCGCGCTTTTTCAGTTTGGCCTTAGCTCAAACATCTTTTTTGAAATTTATGACATGAAATAGTCTTTTGCACATGGTAGAATTACATCTGGTCACCAGTTAGTAATTGAGCATGAACAATATACCTAGTTCGTTATCAGCAGGATTTTTGAACGACTAACCAGTGCCTAACTACCAAAAAAGCTCTCTGCAGAAGACTCCTCAAGCAAACTCTTGACAAAATGGTCTTGCTCAATTGCACTTCGATCTTCCAATCAGGATTTCAACATCAACTCTTTCAAAGTCGTGTTTTGGAGCACTCTATAGAAAAGAAAATAGCAATGAAGTTGTTATGTCATTTGAAATCCTGTCTGTGATTGAAGAACTCGTACGGTGCGATTTCCACCAACCCGATTGTCTAATTGCTATATGTTGCGTCTCTAAACATTCAATGAGACTTTTTGAGGCAGCTTTGATCTAGAACCTCGTCAACAACAAGCTCACTTCACCATCCAGCAACGAGAAAAAACCCTTCAAGCGAAATCCAGTTTGACAGGGCGTAAGCAGCCACCACACACAGCAGCAGCCCACATCCAAACAAATCATGTTCATCTTGTTTTGTTCAGTATTATATGCAAAAAATCCCTTTAAAATTCTCTCAAATATTGAAACAGTTTTCATCGGCGAAATTTTAAAAAACTAAAAGGAACAGTCGTCACCATGAGGCATTCACAATAGGCTAAAATTGCGGAAATAAGGCGATTCTCCATTGTAATTAAGTAGGATTCGGAGAGAAGGCGCTGGAATGTGAACACTGCCGTTTTTGCTTATAATGCTAACAAAATGGGAAAGAAAACGATCCGATGCGAGCCTATCACATCAGAGAGCAACTGACGTTACACCGTAATTATTTGAAGGAAATGAAAAGGTCACAGGAAAACGAACATCAGCGGAACCAATGAGATAATGGAGCGTAGTGGAACTTCCTCCACCTCAACAGGGGTAGGCATAGGCTACTTCTGCCCTTGCTTCAATTATATAAATAAATAAATATATGGGGAACATCTATTCCGCTTCACCTTAAACTCCTCCTCTTCCCGTTTCTAAAATCTAGCTAACCAGGACATACTGTTCGATAACGTCTCAAAACATCACTGAAATTTGAAGCATTGGCATTTTGATAAGGATACAGTTAGAATGTCTGCTATTGCAAAAAAGGAAGAAAGAAAATGGGCAAGGTTGCTTCATCGTAGGTACTAGAACTATTGCCACATTCGCGAATCATTTCTGAACACCAATGAGGTTGTAGCTCAGAAAGGTTAGGAATCCTTGAAATGTTTTCTAGTTCGGAAACACGATTCTAGCCAAAACTACCATAATATCTGTGAGTATACAGTACGCAAAATCTGCTCCTTGAGATATTAACAATGCTTAGATCTGCTCGAGGTATCAATCCCAGCGAGATTCTCATTTTTTGCCGCGCTGCTATTCGGCTTACCTTGATATCCCTGCGAATCAGAGAAACTACCATGTCTAGAATTTTTTGCGAGAAATTCGTCAAAGTTTGAGAACCTGCCACGCTCCTCCACATCTCCACTACTATTTTCTCCCCAGTCCAGTAAGAAACCGGTCCTTCGGTACTTGACCTTGAAGAAATACGCGCCTTGTAAGTGGAACACATGTCTGAGGCCGTGACGGTAAAGCTCGGCTCGCCTCCCAAACTTCAGCAGATCATTCGTAAAGTGGAAATACAACAGATTAATAAAAATACAACTCGAGAAAGATGCCTCTAAATGGGACGGAGGAAAGAAGGCACCAGCTTCAGTACCTTGAAGGGCAAGCTAGCCTAACTGGACACCTGCCTGCATGATTTTTCTTTTCTGAAAATTTTCTTATTTTGCCGCCTACATGTATCCCTCTCGACAGCGCGAAAAGTAAACCTGTCACTAGATTGTTGCTCCATTTAGGAAGAATATGTTCTCATGCGTTTAGTAGAAAAGTCGCGAAATAATCGTGCACACCTATCCAACACAAATTCTCTACATGTGAATTATGTAAATTTTTGAGCTATGCTAAAAACTCAGGATGGTCAATAAAATCACGTTCTTAACAGAATGTTCCCTAGTCTTCAGCAGCTGAAATTTGACCAAACAATTACAAAGGCTATTTACAAATTATCACCGGCGTAAAATTTGTAGTTATTCTTCTGATACTAATCTTAAGTGTGTTCCCTGTTAGCATGGCGCTTTTAAATTTATCACCACGTTTTTTAGCGTTACTGATACTGGGGAAGGAGTAGAATAGCTTGACGCTTATGGTGTCACGATATTACAGAATTACACATGCTTATTTGAGTGGAGGTATATTATTCGAAAACCAGAATATAATCGATAAATATATATTCTTAACAAGAGACCCCCAGCAACAGCTGATAACTAGAAAGACATCAGAAAACATCATTTTTACGTAAGCGCTAATTTGTGAAAACGTTTTGTAATGGTTCGGTCAATCTTGTTAAGCATATGCATTCATCAATCATACCCTGCTGAAAAGAACACCGCTCGAGTAGGATCCGAATCAGCACAACTGGATGCTCAGCGATGCACGAATGGCAGTCCTCTACACCATTGAAAAGGCCCGTTAATTCTTCACTCACCGAACCATTCTCTGTATTTATTTCACTTAAATAACCAAACTTTCAGATACGTCGACGCCCCAGTCCTGGAAACACCTCTGACGGAGTTATAATACAATAGTTTTGACGTTCCATTTGATAGGCCACTGTCACATACAGTAGCGGTCAAAAAGATATGTCACTTTTCATTTTTACACACAAATAGCTCAAATCGAGAAGAATCTGATACCATTCGATAGTGCTGACGATTCTATCAAAAAAGATGTCAAAACATACCGTTGTTTCAAATTCTGTGTTTTTTAAAAATATTTGTAGTGATTTTCATATGCTATTTTAAACGAAAATATCTCAATAATCGCTTAATGAAGGATCAATCTGAGATGATATTCTGATAGAGCACAGTCTATTTGTTATAATGTGTCACAAGTATTCGATTCAGATCGCCGATAAATTATAGATTTTTCTGAGCAAACATTTTAGTGGTCAAAAACTGGTCAAACTTTAGGACCATGTTTCAAACGAAATTCTATATCTTTGTAACTTTTCAGCAAAACTACACCAAATTCAACAATGTTGCAGGGAATAATTTTCTCTTCAAAGTGCTTATTTATGCTACCAGTCTAGTCTCTTATTTTGTGAGAATTTTTTTTAAATTTAGAATTGCGTGAAGTGATATTCAAAAAAGTTCGGAAAAATCGACTCTATCTTTTCCAAGCTTATAGCACATTTATGGTTCTTTTCATGGCATACGTACGCTTGAATAACACGAAATCTTTCATAAAAAAATATATCACTTTGACTAAAACACGCTGTAAGCGCCATCACTACAGTGTACGGCGGGGAGTAATGGGCAGCACACAGCACATGCAGCGCGTCTTATTCAAAACAATAATTTTTTATGAAAGAGTTGAATTTATTCTACCGCTCGCGTAATTTAAAAAGAACTATAAATCTACTATGCGCTGAGAGAAAACGGAGTTGATTTCTCCCAAAGTTTTTGGAATATACCAATTTAGGCAATCTCAACCTTAAAAAGCATTTTCTCATGAAGAGTACGACCAGCCTCAAAACTAGAAAATGCGTTATAAAGAGAAAATCCATTCCTATAAGATACTTCAGCTTCATACATTTTGTAACGAAGGGAACGGGTGTATAGAATTTTATTTGAAACATGGCCTTATAAATCGACCAATTTTTGAGCACCAAAATGTTTGTTCAGAAAAAAAAACTATAAATTGCCGGGATCTGAGTCAAACATTTGTAGTATTTTCTAATAACTAGATCACGCCCTATCAGAATATCGTCTCTGACTGGATCCCCGCTCAGCAGTTTTTAAGATACTTTTGGTTAAAATAGTATATGAAAATCACTACAAAATATTCTTTAAAAATCTAGAATTTGTAACAAGGGTAAGTTTCGATCTATTTTCAAGTAAAGTTCTCAGAACTATCAAACGGATTTAGATTCGTTTCGGTTCGATCTATATGTACTTAAAAATGTAAGGTGACATATCTTTTTGACGGCTACTGTACAACCACCGCCTCAGACAAGGTGCCGTATTCGAGCCGAGTTTGAGCCTGACGTCTACTTGGGCAAACTGACACTGGCAACGTCGAGGGATCGATCATCGCCCTGGCTAACCATGCCTCAATGCCTCCGCGGTTGGGTAAATTGGTACCAGACTTGTCTGGAGAGGTAAAGACCCTAACTTGAACAGTGACTATACCCACAAGTCATTGCGTAGGCCAAGTGCGAATTTTCCATGCCTCCACGATTTTGGATGGAATACGAATGCATGGCGCGCTCTTGAGAGCCTGGCAAATGCCTACCCCTACCTTTACCTGATGTAGTCGATTCGTCGTGAGCCCCCCTCCCCCCCACCTTAAGCATCTCTCAAGGTCTTTGCTCTAGTAATCGGTGTGAACAGCAGTAAGATTCTTAGAATGGGAATGTTTACGTGCGACTGACACGATCACAAAAAACTTTCTATCCAGTTCATTCATGACATTTGGCGTCCTTATCAGTGTCAACCTTATCAAATGTGACCGAGTTGTAAACGAAATGTGACTGATTAAATCCAAAAAGCTGAGAGGTGAGAAATCTAACACATCATATTCCGTAATACAGGAATTTTCTCTTTCAGCACTATCATTTTTTGAAACTACCTAGCCGCAAATATGAAGCAAACTTGAAGAAATTCACGAAACTTTTGGAAGCCGTTCTCGAGGAAAACAGCAATTCATGTCACAATAGAAACATGGGAATAATATGAAGTTGGTTACCTATGTTTGGATACGGTTAGGTTCCAACCCATCTTACACATCCTAACAGAATAGCAATACCTCCGAAGTAGCATTTCATCTATCAACTTTACTGTCCCAGTAAATCATCTCCGTTCGTCAATTTGAATAATCCAATCCAAATTGGACCGTAAACTCAAACATTGCCTTTCAAACAAAAAGCCATGGTGGCTTCACTCATTGAAGGAGAGACTGAATTCAACCCTTTGATCGACAATGAAACAAGAATGCAGAGAGTTTCAGTCTTTTTTCGATCGGGGACCAGAAATCAAAAATATGTTAGCAAAAACATTATTGAATAGAAATCCCCTAAAAAGGCTTTACATTTCCCTGTTCTTCCGACATTAGCAGAAAAACCATTTTTCGTACGCCAGAAAAAAAAACACAGTTCGCTGTGTAATAGCTATTGCGACGATAGGAAGTTTCTGATGCTTTACCTGCCTATTCGTCAAGAGTATTTTTAATTATGGCCTCCAAGAATAGCGGGAAATCCGCGATGCTCGATTTTTTTTCAAAATTTACGTTTTGTTCCGGTAAGGAAAAGGATAATTCGTGCAATGAACCTAGCACCATCATTACAACAGCTACTATACATAACAGTAGGATAGGAATGGTTGAATTTCACATTGACATGAAAGGATTTCATGAGCTGAAGTGAGACTGTACGACGGGTTTTTTAAGGGAGGGGGTGGAATTAGAGTAGGAACACATAAAACAGAAGAGCTCTCCACAGAGCCTCATTTATTTGTGATAGAATTTACTTACGTAAGCTTCTCTTTAATCATTTATTGAAATTTTTGGCAAAAACAAACAACTCTGTTACCTTCTAGGTTGTAACTGATCATCAAGTTCGTTCTCTATTTTATGGGCAAAGGGTGTTTCTTAACAAATTCGAATGGATCATTGAACGAGGAAAGTGGTGAAACTGCATGGTCATTGCACGAATATCATCGTCGTGCTCAAAGAGGACGTTCTCAACAGAAGGCATACGGTCGTTAAGGCACCATTATGGCGACAAAAACGCGCCCAACGAACGCCAATTGCAATTCAGTCTCAAGTGCAAACCTAAACCTGTCCGTAAGGAAAAAATCGTCGACTCATGAAATTCTATTTCAGAACAATCGCTATGGTTGTTCGTTTTACTGAAGATGTTCGAGGTCGTCGCAACGGCGTTTCAATTCATGTGGCGAAGTAAAATGACATCGGCCGATAGAGGACCGCTAGAGAACACCTACGAAGATGAACGTGCGTTAGGCAAACAAACGAGAAAACGACGTTGTCAGAGCAAACAGAAACTCGGAAAATACACTCCGACACGAGATGTGTAACGACCAGCACCTATTTGGTACAAGTTAGGCTACAAACGGCTGAAAAACACCATCTCTTTGGCACCCGAAAGTACAGTAGATTTCAAAATAGCAGAAAGAGTAAGACTGGAGTGGACGGTAATCAGAAGAGGTCTCAAAATTCCTAAATTTTGATAGGACATGTAAGAACACAGCTGGTATAATAAAAATGTCCCACATTTGTTATTCTCCAAGATAGTCCGCCAATCCATATAGCCCTGTTCTTCTATTGACCAGTTTTTCAACCATTTTAGCTGATTTCCTGTTTGTAATACTAATCCAGGCACCCCTAGCTTCCAGATGTGTCTAAAAAATAACAGAGAACGAGCCGTCAGAATCGCTGGGTCTTTCCGTTCCAATTTTTTTACTTCTCTCCGCTAAGCTTCTCAGATTTCACACTATGAGCCTCTAGAAAAGAAAGTACTGGATGTCACAGCATATGCTAGAACGAAAGCTCACCTCAATCCGCAAAGTGTGAGTTTTCGTTCGGCTTCCCTTACATGAGGGTAATAAAGTCACCAGAAATCAAACTTGTTTAAGAAAAGCTTCATTCAACTCCCGAGCTGTAATTTCAAAAGAAATAGCCCTTTTATGGAGGACTTCTCGGACTTTGATGATTAATGCGAAATGTATGTTGTATCACATATGTGGCCTCGACCAATGTCTTAAGAATAAAAATAAATAAATAAATAAAATATATAAAAAAGGGGCTAAAATAACTTCTCTGTAATAGGAACAATGCTAAGCAGAACAGGAATACATGATCTTCAAAATATGTTGTAATCGGCTGTTGCTCATGCTTCATGATGTGGAGCTCAAACCTGGCTTTTCACACTTGGCACTAGACGTCATAGAACTTGACAAGGAACACTTTCCGGAGCTTACGGTATATGCAGCATGAAACTAGTTCTTAGAGAAAAATTGCTCTTATTGCTCATAACAATTGCAAGAGAATTCATTCATCCAATAACTGAGTCATGCCCGTTGCGCCAGCCTGACAGTGACGAACTCGCATTTCTTGAGCTCGATCGACTAGAAGAAAGTTTCTTTCATTCATGGGCGATAAGTTCATGCCTACCTCACGTATGTGATGGAATTATTAATTTGTTTGGAAGCGACAGAAATTGCACAAATAGGAAGTTGTTCGATGGAAAATCGCACAAAACAGCGCATTTTCCTGAATTCAATCTAAGTCATAGAAATAGTGATATAAGAAGAAACATTTTCGGTCATGACATGTACTGGGATAAAGACATCGAGAACTGTCGAGAAATTCCTGAAACCTAGGGAAAGTCGCAATCATTAGATCTGACATTTCGATTTGGAGTGCAGTTTTCAGCCGAAAGACAATTTAAGATCGCAGAAGATAGATAGAACTCGACTTCCTTCGACAGCGTTCTTTTTTCTGCTTGAACGATTTTGGTCAAACGAAGGCAAATTCAGTGGTAGATTTTTTTTTGCAGTTAAGCTGGCGTGGATACTAAGCTGCGTTGAGAACTTGCTTGTTTATAAAAAAAAAGAAAGAAAATAACGAGAAAGAAATAAGAAAATTTTAAGACTCAGAACTAAGAAGAACGTGCAGTAGCCTTCCTAACAGAAAAACCATGCAAAAAGTTCCAAAGAGGAAGCACAAATTAGTTACTTAGATAGAACGGATTAGTCACCGACAAAGTGGGGAAAACAGTCACCAAACTGTGTGAAAACTATCTTCATTGAGAATTCTACATCGAAGACAGCGCCGTGAAAAAGGCATAAAGAGGAATGGAAAATTCACGCCAGCAACAAGGAACCTACACTTAGAAATGATAAAATTTACCTATTTATTTGTGATGCACTATTTCATGCGCCAATTTGAAACTGATAGGAATGCGTTCAAAGCAACCACCGTACTGTGGTTAAGTATAACACAAAAAATAAGATAAAATGAAATTAAAGGAGCTAGTGGTGCATCAGCTTCACCGAGAGGACAGGCCAGAGATATATAGCAAAAAACCATCTGCATTTGACGAAATTCCAAATGCTAGAAAGAAAAAAACAAAAATGTTCATAGGCACTCACCAAAATCTATTAAAGGTACATGGGCGAGCAGTAATTTGTGCTTTTCTTCGCATTCTGGTTGTGGACGAGGCTGTAGGCATGGAAATAACGACTTCAGGTAGCGCCACAACCAACACCAGACGAGTAGAATTCGACGAATAACACCCTCCATTAGTCATTTAGCTTTCTGTGCTCTTATCATTGATAGCACGAGTGCATTCAGACAAGACAGCACGACGGGAGTTGACGAAAACGGTCGGAGCTGACTGACTGATGTTAGAAGACTATTCAGCGATGAATCGTCGTCGTTGTCCTCGTCGTCGTCGTGAAGGGGGGGGGGGTAACGAAACGATGAAACAGAAGACGCGCACCAGGCTGTGTAATCAGTTCGTTCCACTTTTCACGTTTCAACACCGTCACGTATCGATCGAGACGATGAAATATCGATTGACGACGATCAATGAATGAATGAGGTCGTTGCGAGGGATTGACGAGGGTGTCTGGTGAGGAGCGGCACAACACCAACAGGTTGATAGGACTCTGGCAGAAGATGGGTTGTAGACGTTACGTGGGGTGCTGCGTGGATGGGGCCGGCTGCGAGGAGGTGAGATGGTGGGGTTGGCTAGTTGTCGTGCATGAGGAGGCCAGGCCGAAGCGAGAAAGGTGAAAACAAGTCGGTCGGTCGGCCGTAGGCGGGTCCGACAACGAAAAACGATCGCATAACGCGACTTCTGTGCGGGTGCGGCTGACTGGGTTCGTTCGGTCGTTCGTCGCTCCGTCAGTCACTCGGACTCGGTCGGTCGGTTCATTCTTTCGGCTCGTGCTGCTGCTGCTGGCAAATAGCGAAATTCGTCGGATATAACTTTGATGTGAGTTCGAGCTGAGATATCAGACATGTCCAACAATCAGATCTATCAGTCGGACGGCTGCGACGATCCCTTGTGATTTATCATAATAATGAAACCAGCCATTCAGCGGCCTGCTGGCCGACAAACGGCTGCTAAATACATAATAAATGAAAACAAAAACTAACCACTAATCGACTGAAGTAAAGATTTAGAATAAAAGAAAAAAGTTTTAAAATAAAACGATGAACAAATGGCAAGAGACGGCGAGCTGAACTGATGAAATGCGTCCCTGGGAGTACGGTAACGGGCAATCGCGGCGGGACCCATGTGAGCCACCAATTACAAACATCGCGGTCTCGCTTATTATATAGTAGGATATCTAAGATTTAAGATCTACCGAACGGTCGCAAGACCTGTTGCTCGGTACGGAGCTGTATGCGGGCTCTCTACCAAAGAAGTCGAGCGCCCCTTTAACGCCACCGAAATGGAAATGTTGCGATGGATGGCTGGCGCAACATGGCCAGATCAGAAGACCAACACCTAGGGTTTGGAGTGGCTTTAATCGCTGAGAAACTTCGTGAGACTCGTTTGAGATGGTACGGATCCGTACTCCGGTCAAGCAATGACACTGTCTGTAGGGTAGGACTCGCTCTAAACCACGAACAATACCCAGAGGATTCGATACATGCTTATCTAAAGAAAGTGGGAACCCTCACGGGAGTCCCTACAGTTGATCAGCTAACGTCGTAGGGCTGGATCCGTCACTAGCAAACCTGCGGACGACCGTTAAGATTACCACTGTTGTCGCACCAATCCGGATTCATCATCATCGCTCACAGCAACCTCCCCGACATCATGTGCTACGCTGCCGACCGGGAATCGGATACCTTGTATTATTAATAGTAATGCATTAGTGGTATCCCCTTTATTTCCTTAACCGGAGTTTACGGAAGTCACGGTTGTCGAAACCGCAGGGTATATTAGTGAATCAGAGACCTGGAATGATATTCTGTTCATGTGATGATACTTGCTCTTCCCTTTCTGGAGTGAAACTATTTCACTAACTCAAAAAGCATACAATAAAAACCTTTTCCACTTTTACTGATGTTCATGTGACACTTTGGTGCGTCTAGTATGTATGTAGCTGCATATAGTATTTTGAAGTCCGATAACTCTGTTCTGATGGATGTCGGTTCATCGAGAAAAATAACTCTGTCAAGCCTATCAAAGGTGCAAGGGTGATGGACGCACAAATGTTGATCAATCAAGGAGGCGGATGAGTAAGAAGCTGGAGTGAAGAAGAGTCTAAACCCTTTAACATCAAAAATTTACCTATATAAGTAATTAATCGGGTGAATAGGAAAAGCAGTGCTGAAAGAATCTTCAAAGGAAAATGTCCACCGAAAACTCGTTCCTCATGCTGAGCGCAAGTAACAAGAATGTTTTTAGCTTAGTGTTCTGAGAAATCACTGAAACCACTGGAAGGAATTATCAAAACAGTATTTTTTGCATAGGACAATTTTCGTCATCCGCCTGAATTTCACAGCTTGCCACAACACTTCACAGTATCTGCCAAATTTCGAAATCAGACTCCGTTTACATTTTTCCTATAGATCTCATAAATTCAACCTTTCATGGGAGGCAACAAAAAAGCTCGTCGCTGACTCATCACAGAACTTTTCTTCGATGTACGATATGGCAATAAATGACGCGCTAAGTCGATGAAAAATTATCGCTTGGAATTGATTTAGGTGTGAAAAATATTTTGGTGACATCACATGAAAGTGCGTCTACAAATATAAGATAGAATCTCAGACGGGAAGAAGATACTGAACAGATACGGACTGGAAGCATACTTTAGGTTATTTATTTCTAATGCTTAAGAAATGGAACGTTAAAACGGATTTCTCCACTCGATAGGAAATCTATTGGGAAATTAGTGGTACAAAATATTGGAAATAAAGAGAAAACTATATAATGCTCTCCTCGCCACCTTCGGTGAGTCATGGTTCGCGCGTGTTCAATGTCGGTGATTCCCACTTGGGACTTCCTTTCTTTAGTTGATCCAGATGACTGGATTTTGCTGTAAACACCCTGTCGTCATCAATTTTTGAGAACTGCATTAATGTAATAAGACAATAATATTCTATACCCCACGGCATAGCCGTTTTTGGATCCGCATTCGCCATACAATAATATTAATTATTCATACTCATAATTTCTGTCCCAAAAAACCGTCCGGAACGTTCCAAAGCGTTCCTTTCCTTCCTAGTCTTTCTCAGTGGATCATTTAAAAATTTTAACATATCGTTCGATTCGTCTGTCCACACTGAGTTCAAGGCTGACGTTGCTTTCTTATTTCAATCAAAAATGACCCAGTTACAGGCCGATCTCTCTCGACTAGCGTTAACTGGTGCTAATTGGTTCACGACCAGGGGTTGCAGCGAAGTACACCCTCCTAAAGGAACTTGCAATGAAGTAACCGTCGGCACCTCCCGCATCGTCCGAGTGCGAGAGATTGTTTTCTTCTGCTGGTTTCATTGTAAGCGATCTGAGAAAAACCCTCTCTCCCCAAAATCATAAAAAAAAACTGCTGTTCCTCCACAATAACATCGATTTTGACACGACTACGTACTTGAAATGAAATTCCAAGAATCTCAACTTACTCTTAAACGTTGAAATAACAGGCACATTCTAGTGGAAACCGACCACCATTATTTTGGTTCCTGATATGCGCTTTATTCGCAATTTCGAAAAAAATTTCACGACCCTATGTTTCTCAACTTACTCTTATTGAAATCGAATTCAAGGTTCCTGATAAAATAAAAAAATGTTATGTTTCGATTTCGACGACGACTTCCTTCTGGGAGTACTGATGAACAGGTATGGAAATACTCAGTTTTTCTCATTGAGTATGAGAAACAGTGTCGCATATAACGAAAAATTGAATAAAATGTGAAACATTTCGATAGATGCTGGGACTCAAAGATCAATAGGCGCAACATTTTTGCTCATATTTTGTCATTTTTCCCAACCTTGGCAGGTTGTAGCATGGCGGAGATGATAGTGTAGGCCACATTTTTCTGCTAATCGAAAAAGTACCTCCTATTCTATGACGCTGGTGTTATCTAGCAGCCCTAAATGCCTTCGTTTTCGTGTTATGAAGCGCTATTTCAGAGCGAAATTTTCGCGTCAATGGTGCGAAAAGTTTACAAGAAATAATTAAGTTTGAAAGAGCTGTTGCTGAGAAATATTCTCCTCGAAACTCACCACGAACGCTGCCGAACTTGGACGGGCTGAATTCGACAGCCTCCATTCTAAAATGAAGAGAGCATGTTACGCGGAGTCGTTCGTTTCGAATTGCCGATATATCGAAAAAAGCAAATATTTCAGAGCGCAAAAGAGCAAGTTCAACTGGCAATGGTAAGGAAGAAGAACAGACGAATGAGATTATTTTGGTGCTATGAACAATGAACCGAGTGTGACGTCTAAGACCGGTCAACACGACAAAAATCACGGAACATCAAATTATAATCGCATTAACATCACAAGAGTTGATCAGAGATTGACAGCTTCATGCTTCACATGAATAAAGCATTCTCCCTGAGTCGCCAAATACCTCTTTTTTTCTTCATAAAGGATATGGTGCAAAAATTCAGCTTCTTGGAGAATAGTTCTTTAACGAAACAACTGCAACTAAATAGTGTAAGAGAATTTCAGCCGCATTGTATGTAGGCTTCAAAATTTTTGATTAACGACATCTACAGGGTGAAAAGTGACACTTGTTACTCACTCTTGAACTCATCCCGACGAGTAAAACACTTTAGCATTTCTTAATTATAATGACATTCAACAAGAGAATCGTAGCACACCAGTTCTGATATATGTAGCTAAAGTAACACGTTAAAAATTGGAAGAGTTAAGCTGTAGTACGGCTACGCCCCATCCGATACCCAATGCATAGCCTTTGTAGGTATCTTAGCCTCTTCGGACTTTTTTCTTCAGAAAAAATTCACCCAAGTAGAGACCCTTGTAGATAACTACCGTAATTCACAGTTCAGGCTGACCAGGATTGCTGATCTCCCATTCAGTGAACCACTGTCGCGGTTTACGATAGTGATTATATGATGAGTAATTTTCATTTCATGAATAACACAAAAAATAAAAAAAGGGAAGGAATATCGAACGGCTCAAAACTTTCATACCATCCTATACGAAGGCCCGCCGTGGTCATTATTCGACCACAAAGTAAAAGCAAAAAAGTAAAGCTGCTTTGAGTGTCAGTTTTTCTTTGAAAAAGTGCAAATACCATGAAAGCGAATCCCAAAGTTGAATCTAGACAACTATTATTTTTCAAATTAGAACCCGCATAAGGTTGAAAAACCACACAAAAGAGATACAGATGCAAGTTCATAGGCAGTTAAACACCATTGCGAACGAAGTTGAAATGAATGATAAGGGATGGAAGAAAGAAAATCTTAATCATGAATTTTATAAGAAAAGACTCATCCGAGAGTTAGGATGGTGAGACGTGATGACAAAAGACAGAGCGACATGAAAGCGGGTAGCGAACTTCGGAGTCGTGTTGGAACACATAGAAGGAGCCGGTTCAGACGAAATGTGATTAACTGTAGCGGAGTCACGATGGTCCGGAACAATACGGAAGCGAAAATGGGAAGAAAATGAAAAACAACAACGGCTTAAATTCTAAAAAAAAGGCACAAAGCCAAGCGAGGAAAGGAACGTAAAAGTGACAGAGTGAAAGTGATAGTTTAATCAGTGAGAGATGCTGGTGAGAGCACAGCAATTTATTTATTCATTGAATACGCCATCAGGTGTGCCATTACAAGTGAGGTTTAAAAGAATTGGTGGGAGGCGAGAGGTCCTCATAATCACTGACGACACTGCAGTTCAATTGCATACTGTCTGAGCAGAGTAGGGCTTGAATATTCAATTTGAAAATCAACACTAGATAAGAGTCAAGTAATGAGAAATTAAAAGGAGAAAAAAGAAAACAAATACATATAACTGCAAGCGTATAGTATAATGGCGAAAGTAGAACGTTACACAGCCCATCCCAATAACAACTACCACGGTAGGGAACAACGAAGATTTGAGCAAGAAATCTGGAAAAAACTCTAGTGGATAGTCTGTTGTATGCTGCTGTGCCGGACGAGGCCGTGTAGATCAAGGGTCAATAAGTTTCGGACCACTTTTTAGGCCTCTAAGACGACGTTCAAGTCGAAACGTCAGGCCAATAAATCTGATCCACCCTACTAACAGCATATTAGGTTGATCAATTATAAATGTCGTTTTTCGACAAAAAGAATATCATGATGAATCTGATATTTCAGTATGAACAGATCAGAGATACACCTATTACGTGTACAGTCATGTACCAATAAAGAAAAACAACTATTCGAATGCGAGCGACGTTTATAATTGATCAACAGATATAACATCATGCCGAGGTTTCAAGAAGAGAGAACTTGGAGAATTCTAGTGGATAGTAATTTTTTGCGGGTAATGAAATTGATGTATTCTTATTCACAGCCGATTCGTAAAGAAAGCTCCAGCAGCGTTGGATGACATTCAACGACGGCTAACAGTAACGCCAAATGTCGTCCAAACGCGGCCAAACAGCTGGCAATGTGGGCGAAAATATGCCGACAGACGGACAGTCTCGCTACTTCGACTCAATGCTACCCAAAACGGACACTCTGCCTACATATCCAGCAGTTACAATAAAGACCTAGGAAAGATTGGAAGTTGTTGTGGTTATGCCAGAAATGTCCATATACTCATGGTCTCTATTTTATTCAAAACTCTACACATTGTAGAACATTTAGAAGACTAGTAAGACCTTATTACGGAAAAATCGGTTCAGAAACTTCTGTTTTTATGAAGTTAGTTTCTCTGTGGTTTTCTCGGTACTTTCAAATTTTATAGCTGATTGGCTTGAAAAACTGAAAGACAAACAAAAAACACGGGGAAACAGAAAATCTTGACGAGACAACATTCCAAGTATTACTCCGTAAAGGTGCACAATCGTGACGATTTATCGGTTTATTGATTTATGTAAAGTGCTAGAGGATCTTAGAAATATTGGTCAGATATCTCGAATTTTCCCTAGAAAATTACAGACACTCTGTGTTGCGGTAGGAGCTGTTCACTTCCTGCAGTGATATACACCCTATAGTTGACGAATATTTTGAAAGCAAGCGGTCTCAGCGTCAAATATACCATGAGAATGAATTAAGAACAACTCGAATGGCTTTTTTTCATCTCGAAAAAGAACGTGTTTGAAACGAAAAATGTAAAAAGGTAAAAAATGTAAAAATGCTGAGGAAAGAGGACAACGCTAGAATACTTTTCTATTGTGCATCTAATCTATGCTATATGTAGCCAGAATTGTTGATATGAGCCCGTTTAAAAAGTAGCTACTGTCTCAGTGTAAAAGTAGCCAGTGTAAAAACAGCACCAAAGCCTAAATCAAAGCCGATGACGACGTCAAGTAAATAAATCATGTCATCGTTGATGCAAATTATCTTCAAAGACGGCAACAATTATCTTCATGGTGTGCCCATGTTTTTGGTCGTCGGCTGGGTTTCCGCCGGGTAATGTCTCGAAACCCTTCAATAGCTTCGAATTTTACATGAAACGCGGCACAATTTGCTCCACGAAGTCTTCTTGGTATCAAAAATGACGAACTTTCGAAGTCTACGCAGAACAGCTCCATTTCATCTCATTGGAACTCGAAAAGGAATTCAGATTGGAATTGAGCGGAAAAATATTGGCAAATGGATTCAAGGGTAATGGACTTTTCATATGAAATACACCGTGAAATAATGGCTAGTGTAGGATTCCATTGAATATCATCAAGAACAACAAAAACATGGTTTGAATCGTTTGAAAGGATGTTGATACTAGTATGTAACCGCGGACAAGCCTCAATCCTTTCCCGTCTCAGAACGTTGAAGGCGGTCCATAAATGACATGGTCCGACAATGAAAGGGTCATGAAATTCGCCAGCTGGCTAGTGTGACATCAACCCGAAAATGTGGAAGGCCGCGTTTCGACTAAAGAACTTCAAAATTGACAGTTTAATAGCTGAAAGCTTACATAGGTTCATCATCGATGATAACATGAAACCTCCAAAATTCTCTCACTAACTGTATCCGACATGACAAGTACATAGGTATGCTGGCAAGATTGACTTTTTTGAAAATTGAAAATTCGAATTTCCTGTCTTGCATGCGTCAAAGCAAACAAATTTCAGAGCCTCGAAAGCACTCAAAAAAGACAAAAAGGTAAAAAAGGGAAGATAGAAAATTAAAAATGATGATGATTTTCCTCTGTTGACAGGCTTATAATCAGCTCCTCCATATGTTGGAGTTATAAAAGAGAACGGAAGTCTCATGTGAATTTATTGCATTCGAAAAGAGCTGGCGTATTTGAACGTCTATTCATATATTTTTAATCGCTCTGGAACACTTGGTTTGTAGGGTAGGGGGAGTTTTCAGTATGTGCAACGAGTATTCAACAAAGCACTCATTCCCCTTCCGAAGCTTACTTTCTCTATTTTTTACTCCATTTACTATCAGGTCAGATAAGAAAGGAGAACAGCTGCATGAAAATTTCAGAATTTCTAAAAGAATAAAACAGAAGGGAAACGTGCGCTGCACTAGTGCCATGCCAACAATTTCAGCCCGTTTAGGTGTACGAGAAAGTATAAACAGGATTACATGGGATTGGTTGCATAGCGACATCGTCAGAAGAGCGTCGTCATTTTCTAAATTCGAAGCTCTTCTAAGATGACATGAAAAAGTATAAACTGGATTAGCTGCAGATCAGTTGCATGACGACAAATTCGATACTACAGTAGACGTTTTTCCTGAGGTTCATAGTTCCTAGACAACTTTTGTTGTTTACACGATATACGCCATGAATCGTAACGAGTTCAACAGGTTCGCAAGGAATTATAACCTTGGACTCGAAATGGCAAGGAAAATGATGCATAGTATCATTCGAAATCACACAATAGACGTGCGCGCCAAAAAGCGATTGCGGCGGCGGTGACCGCATCACTGGCACGATGAATAGAAAAGCGAATTAAACTAGTAATTCCTCGAACTCGCAAGCGATCACCGTCCAAACAGACAAAAACTATAAGTAGTTATAGTACGACAGGGTTATATGAGAATAGGAAACGATTACATCGGCTAATACTCTCTGAAGAGTGGCTTTATTTCGAGTGCAAAACCCAAATCACCCCTACGACCAACTCGAAGAGAACTGAGAGATTAGTTGATAGGTTGGGAGCTTTCGGATCGCTGAAGTTTTAGATAGGTAAGAAAGTCTTGAGCCGCGTGACTGATCGCGCTCACAGGATTTTCTATTTAAGGTAGCGAAATACAGTACCGGCTATTGCGATTATCACGAAAAAAAAAACGAATTTCCGCGGCTTTTTCGTCTTTTTCAAATAACTTCCTTAGAATGTAACATTCAGCGAAACCGAGCACATGGCTGAGCTCAGCAGCTCACGCTCTATCGAGGGGCTACTTTATTCAACGCAGAAGAGCAGCTCGTAGAAAATTGCTTGGGAACTGAGATACGGGAGTTCGAATTTGGAAGATCGTTGCTGGGTTAAGCGGTGAGCACCGTTCAATGGGAAACCCGTCCGCGGCAGCGTGACTTCGCTTCGTGGAAATCGCCCTATTCGGCTAACTAAAAGAATTTCAGGTACGATTTATATACTGTTCGATAGAGCTTGAGCTGCTGAGCTCAGCCATGTGCTCGGTTTCGCTGAATGTTGAATTCTGAGGAAGTTATTCGAAAAAGACGAAAAAGCCGCGGAAATTCGTTTTTTTTTTCGTGATAAATGCGAAGCTTATGGCCGGTACTGTGAGTGAAAAGCACAGCGGTAGATCCGAGGAATAGGCCGAATGCGGACCGAACTCCGAAGGTCACTTTAGCCATTTGGGCCCTAGGAGCTTGAAGCTGTTTTTGTTGAATTGACGTTATAATCAAAGGTAATGAAGAACTTCTCGAATGAAAGACAAGTATCACATGTTAGGTCTTAGATACTGATGATGAAAATGATGAAAAGAGGCTGATGAAAATTCTGAAACACTTCCAAGCAATGTGGCTCAAAACTTTCTTTCCATCTCCACCCACACTTTCTCTACTTGCCGTTCGTGGTTGTTACTATGTAGTTCACCGTTCTGAGGCAATTATCGGCAGGTGTATGTAGGTATGCACGTGTACGGTTGGCAGTTTATGCTAGGTGATCCTCTTTAGACCGGCACACAGAGAGGGAAAACCTGTTTTTCACGCGCAAAAGAAGAACCATACACCGATACGCGTATGTATACCGAAATCTGAACGAGCAAACATAGCCACATGTGTACCGAAGGATACCAGCACGAGTATTGAACGACTCATCAAACAACTTCAAACATGGAGACGTGCTAGGAAAAAAACCGCCACGACCGTTAACAACGACGAATTTGAGCTGGTTGAGTGGTTTCGGTTTCAGTCTTGACCATGCGTATTCGTAGTAAATCAGAGACGATATGTAATATAAACGTAAAAGTGTGTCGTCGGTCTCGAATACTAACATAAATCTGATCGGCGACATTACTCAAAGTTTTGCAGGCAGTTTATGAACGGAAAACTTCATACCATTGATACGTTCTGCGGATGATAATTGCTTGAGAGAAATGATTCGCTGAAAGGGGAAATAAGTAATGAGTTATAAATCATGTATCACCCATAGATTTTCTGAAAGTTCAACTTGAATCTGTAACGAAAATAGACTCATAGGATCGGTTCCCAGTTCAGTTCTGCAAACATTTATTAGGCTAGTAAATCAGAAAAGCTGCAGCTTCTTCAGAAGTCAGATGAAGCCTATGGGGCGTGCTGAGTAGGCCACATTCTGAACAAGAGAGTCTATTTTCTCTTGAAAATAGTAATTCATTAAAGCCGTGAATAATTCATTGGAGCAAATAATAAAGGTACTCGATAAGTCCAGAGTCAGCTGGTACTCGTTACTAGGAAGGCCGTATCTGCCTTTTTTTCATTTTCATAGTATAATTAGAAGCTCAAAGAACAATGAGGTTCCTCTAGGATCGCCTAATAGAGCCCACTGAACGAAAATCACAAACAGTGAATATAATTGACATTTATAGAGTGTGTTACAGCTAAGATCTATCTTCCCACACCTGTTCAACACCTTCTGCTACCTGTCAGAGGAAGGAAACTGATGTCTAGCAGAAGAATAATTAGAGAAGTCAGTCGAGTGGAGTTTTAGACCTAGAGAGAACAGGTTTTTTCGAACTAGAGCTCTATGGCCAATTTTCTGCAAATAAGGGAACATTGGGCGCTTTCATTTCTCATCAAAGATTCCTGACACTTATTTTGGAACAAATTATGAGCAGTGGGCAAATTTGGCTATTCGAAAAAGGAGAAACGTCAAAGTTTTGCGCTCAGCGAGCATTAGTATAGCCATTGAAGCCTGATTATGTATGTAAAAAAACAAAGCATCCTTGTTTCCTCAGACGAGAAGTCTACGAAAATCGTCTGTTGTGAGTTTGTTGCAGTCGCAAAACATAAAGAACACGAAGAAATAAAAACCAGTTGTTCGTGAGATGGCTCGAACGCGATTTTTCCGCAGTTTGTCGGATGGCGGTGCTTTTGTGTGTGTGCACAGACACCCATTGGGCACCGCCCAGAAATGGGAGGTTTACTTACGGAAAGGGTGCGAGCGGAAAGGCATTCCATGTGATAGATTCCAGATCTTTATCTGAATGAAGAAAGAAAACCTCTGAAAAAAAGAAAAATCTTAAATATTGTACAAGGACAAAGCATTTGGGCACAAGAAATGCATTACCACTAGATCCTTTTCGTAGAACCTCAGAAACTAACGTGCAGTACAAAACAAATGTCCTTGATCAGATAACCTAAGTCTCACTTCGAAAAAATATTTGATGCTGTGGCAACATCGTCTACAACATTTTGGGTGGAGAATTTGTTGGAAAATACTCAGTTTACAGAGGAATTTCACCGTAGAATCGCACCTTCAACCTGAAGGTTGAAGGGAGAACGGAGCGCTCATGCTCAGGACAGAATAGAAAAAGATATTATTTTAGACGGGTGGAAATAGAAAGAAATTTGCTCCACCAAATCTTGGATGAGTTCCTAAACAGTACCAAATTTCTACCTGAGAGGCACCTTCAATTGGATAGCTGAGACGTTCGACAACCAAGGCAAGACTACGAAGGGAAAATCCTCTTCTCTGCATGGAAACAGAACAGAAAAGAATTTTCCCTTCCCTTCAATTGCAAATTTTAAAGTGGAAGAATTACAAGGAAACCAAAATTTTCAACAAGACCAAAATGATTCTTTTGTTTTCTGCCATTATTCCTGAATTCCTGCAAAAGGCGGCATTGAAGTAGAAAACTTGACTTTTGGAAAGAGACAGCCAATCTAGGAGACCCTAATTCAGGTGTTTCACATGTTAAAGAAATGAATATAAACTGACGGAATGACACTAGTTCATATGTAGCTGAGAAACAACGCAACACACCCGAACATCGAAACATTTGTTGGCAGCTATGAATATGACAACGCCGTTGAAACTGTAAGTTGTAATAATGAAATAAAAAGTTTTAAGGTACGAGTGCGAACAACTGGAATGGAAACAATGGACGTCACTTCGGAGGACGAAATTCTTGGACAGGTTGGACGTTTCTACTTGGTGGCTTATTGTGTAGAGTCCTAAAAACCTCAGGCCTGTCAGAAGAACCTTTTGATTCCACTCGCTCTAACTGAAAGCATCCTTTCTCAAACTCGCGATCGCTTCTTTGTTTTTGTTCAATACTAATGTGAGGAAATCTGAGGTGATATATAAATTTACCTGGTGAGACGTGACCTGACCGACAGGTGTAGTTAGGCTTAGCAAAATATGGATAAAGCACTATAGTTCCTTATAAGCACATTTTTGCCCTCATTTTCACGTATTGGCAAGGAAGTGCCTAGAACGATCACTCGTCCTCCTCTGGAGTCTTTCGTACATTGTCAAATCCGTTTTTCAACTTATTGAAGAGCGATTTTAGGTGAAAATTGACCTGGTCTATCTTCTGCGGATGCTTCTATATCAAACGTTCTGAGAACTCCGAAAAAAAAAGAAGCATGGACAATGATGAACCGCTTATATAGAATCCTTAGAGTTTCTCCTCGAAATGACACTGCATGAAGAATGACCATGAGGTAGGTTTCTTCTTTTACGAATTTTACAAAAAGAACGCCGTTTTTCATAGGTCTCGTTTTTCTACTGGTATACGTCTACACATTAAATTCTGGCAAATTCCTTCAAACCGTACACGAATCCAAAGGTTGATGGAAATTGAGTATTGGAAGGAACAAGCGAAGTCAAAATGCGATTCCAGAAAAAAATGCGATTCACCTTCATAAATAAGAAGTGCGTACAAGTCATGGACGAATGACTCATAAAAGGCTGTGACTAATGTGACTAATGTAACGTCGCTCAGATTTCTGCAAGAAACACGAAGTTCTGCACGAAAAAAGTTCTCCAGCTGTCGATTGAATAAAGAGATCGCATAACGGTTGATGCGAGGTATAGTTTGGCGACGGGGAAACCCATATTTGGCTATGCCAGCTGTTTCGAGCACGTCACGGGGGGGGTGGCTAGGTAGGGGAGAAGACCGCCAGAAAGAGCGGAAGAATGATGATACGGATCGTTGGATGCACCTGCTGCTTTCAACCGGGACGTGTCTCGGTCTAGCCTTGCTTTGCATAGTTAAAATTTGTTGTTTCAAGGTTTATGGCATGCCGATCTAGAGATTCAGGCGGTCTTGGAGATCAGTTTCCTTCAGAGTGTAAAATGAAGCACAATTTTATTTGCCTAAGCTGAGGAAAAAGATTAAAAAGGAAAAAAGTCCTGCGCGTTTCAAAACTTCAAATCATTAGATGCTTGGACAGAATATCTGAATGCTATCATTTGCTTAAGCTTCTGAAAGAAGTAAGTCAACCGCTACTAACCTATTCATACATAACAGCAAAACAGTGCCGCAGGTGGGTGGATTTTCCGCTGAAATCTTCCAAGATTCCAAGCTTACCGCACAGTCCTACGCTGCGTTCTCTTTGTCTCTGTCTTGATCACTACTGTGCTGCATCGCTGCTGAGTATGAACAGGCTTTACGTTTGCTCGAAAACGGGCACACTAGCGTGCTATCCATGTCCAACTGGGAGAAAGGGGCTAAAGTGGAGCAGAATATCAGTGAAATCGAGCTTAGAATTCTTGACGAACAGCATCATTTAGCATACTAAAAACTGCTATCAGGTTGGTGCAAAAGTTCTCGGACATTTGCGATTTTTTGAATTTGAAAAGAATTTGCCCTCCATTTTCGGCTCCAGCCAAAAAATGTTATATAGAAGAGAAGAGCATTGATATTAACGGTTTCTACTTCAAATGACCCCTTGCTATTGCTCAGATATTATAAAATATACGGTTTTGTATCCCAAATGTCCGAGAACTTTTGCACCAACCTAATACAATCTGATAGGTTCTACCAGTAGCGAGCAACCGAAGAGTATCCATGACCAAATGGGAGAAAGGGGTCAAAGTGGAGCGGAATATTAGTGAGATCGAGCTTTGAAACCTTGATAGCATACTAAATACTGCTAGAATCTGATAGCTGCGAAAATAGAGTGGTTGGTAATGACCTATGGTGCCCAATCATGGTCTTTATTCCAACGAAAGCTAACCAAGACTTCTGTCCATCTGAAGTTGGCATAATCTATACCACTTTTGCTTGAATATGTTCTGAATTGTGCATCGTTCGTTAGCGCAAACTATAAAAAGACTTTGAGACTCCACGGGATGTCTCACTTCTGTATATGTAGGAGCCAACGCTCAGCAAAAAGAAACTGACCCAATTTTTGGACCGAAAATGCTTGTTCAGTGGTCTACTGAACTATGGGAATGGCTTGTTCGCCTGCTTAGGTCGGCGTGATGTGATCAGCGTCTCTAACGGAACATATTGCCCTCCTTATCACTGGTTTGCTACCATCTTGTTTCAGCGTCAGCCCTCTCGACGTTAAGCCGATATCCGGCATAGAATATAAGACACATATCTTCAAAAGTTGTTGTGAAGAAAACAGAACAAGTGAGTGGTGAAACAGGTGGAATTATAAAAGTCTGACGGATTTATTATCCATGATCAAGCTCATTTGCGCTCAGGCGCACCTATCACACACCCGTGTCCTTGAGCATCTGAGAAAATTTGCCGACAATCATTCGTTGGGCGCTAAATTGAACATACCGCCTACATGACACGCATCAGAGTACGCTGATCATCGTGAATCGAAGGAACGTCGTGTGTGACGGTCGCTCGATTCAAGGTTGAAATCGAGGAGCAACACCGATGAGAGATCTCAAAAACCCCATTGAACCTCTAATAGGCAACGCAATAGCATCGTTGACGGCCTCTACCATCCTGTCGGTAGCAAGGAGGCAAAGAGGAGAATGAGGAGGAGGAGGAGATAGAGGAGGAGGAAGTGAACGTCATGAGGAAATGAAAAACATGAGTCGAACGGATAGACGTTGTCGTCGTCGATGTTCAAATCGAGCTGCCGATCCTTTTACGAAAAAGGGTCAAGCCGTTCTGCAGATTAACGCCACCGATCGTCTCAACAAAACATCCGGGCCAACAACGAAATTTTCAAAATTCGAACTCAAAATCGGTCCTCTCCCTAATTACGTCACATTATAATACACATGATTGTTTTCTTCTTTAAGGCAGCAAAAGTGTTTTGATGCAGAGTCACACCCTAACTGAGCAGTCGCCACCATAACGCAAATAAAAATTGGTAATTTTACTTAAATTTTTTTTGCAGTAATGGGTGTAGATGGCGCACAAAGATGGAAGTTATTTGGTCAGAAAGAACAGTGAATTTCAAAGATTGATGAACATGTTAAGGATAGGGCAATCGATAAATTAAGGTCGAGTTTTACCACATCAATCGTCTTCGGCGACCATGATTAGGACTAATTCAGCGTAAAATTTTTGAGATTGTACTTAGTTGAGCTGGACATAATCAGAAACGGATCCAGTAAAGTTACTGTAGCACTAGCAGAGAATAAAGTAAGTAAGAAATTAAATAAATAAAATGGAACGTGAATGAAGATGATTCCTACACTGCTATCTATGACAGAAAATCAAGTCGGTTATGTGTTCGTACATCTTTCAAGCCTATGACCCTACTTTTTATGTATAATAGATCACTCAAAAGTTGAGTTTAGTTTTGTCGAAACGCAAATTTTAGTTGATTCTGATTTTTAATGATTCCCAGGTCACCAAGAACGGATATCAGGGTAAGACGAATGACTCTTCCCGAATTCGCCTTCTTTTTGCTTTTACCATACGAAGATGAGTGCTCGGAGGAATAATAACGTGTAGAAATTTTCGCTTACAAAAGAAGAGAACCTGAAAACAGTTCTCACAAAAAATACTCCGGCCAGGCTGGAATTCAACGAAATGTAGTGAGCGCAACTTAGACAAACAGTTAGTAGTGATTCAATAAAGATATTTCTCGCTTCTATTCCTTCCAATGGAAAAAAAACCGTGCTGTGGTATTGCGCATTAGCAAGATTGGATTCCGAAAAGTCACAGTTTCGGAGGAATTTCTTGAAAAAAGGTATCCATTGAGGTCATTTCGACAATGCTTATGCATCACCTTGAAGACTCGTGACAGGTATTTCGTCTTGCTGCGTTGCACTTAGACGCTTGAACACGTTTTCCTGCGGAATTTATGTCTCCAACGGGGATTCGGCTAAGGGCGAGTCGAAAAAATGAATTCAAGAGTCACAATCTACGCCATGCATTTTACTTTTCCTATTAAAATGATAGACGTCATGAGTAGAATAGGTGGGCGACATCAGTAGCTTGCCTATCTTAAGTCGATAAGAAAACAGTGCTAAGCGTTTGCACCTTAGAATTAGGCAAGGTGTCAGTCTGTCACTTCTATAAAACGATGATGCCTATTTATTGTCGCCTTCTGGAACGCTTTTCTAAATTCTTAATTTAATTATCTGCTTTGATGAAGTGATTGAAACAGCCAGTGTACAAAAAGACGTCAAATGATCATCTATATGAAATCCATCAGTCAGGTTTTTGTCATTGCTTTTGAAAAAACACTGAAGATGAAGTCTAAAAGGGGCTCTGTGAGGTAAAGCACAGTTAGCGACTCCCGTCGACTATTAACAGCTTTGGACCCATTCCGTAGGAAAAAGTTCATATTTTGTCAAACCACAATAACAACTCGCTTTCTGCAGAAACACAGTATGAGGAGAAACATTGTCTATCAATAATGGCATCATGAAAATCATGACACCCCTTCATATAGTGTACATAGTGACATTTTCTTACTAAATATTTAGCTTTCACTGTAGCCAGTACAGCCCACAGTTTGCAAAGTCCTTCGGGAAAATGCAGCGAAAGCGGAATTTGCTCAGCCGACAAACCAGTCGGCACCATAGTGGTATTGAAGCTTCTATTTGCACCGTAGCTTTGAAAATAGACTCAGTGAAAAGAATGTCTCGCGAGGAATTTAGACGAACCACAGTATTTTGTTGAAATACTGCTCTCCTCTTATAACTAGTTTCTTGAAGTCGGAAAGCAAAGAAATGCGTGGGAATTCGAATGACAGTAAAATTGTTGAAGAAAAAACTGAAACAGACAAAAATAAAGTCTCGTGCCAAAGGAGAGAAGTCAGGAAAGGAGGAAATAAAGATACTTCGAAAAATCGCCATAAAAAGCATGGTAAGGAAGCACTATTCCACAACTATCCGACTCTCCAACGACTAGGTCTAGTAGCCATTTTACCAAAGAGTAGAATCGTTTGAAATGCAGTTCAGTCAATTTCCAACGATCCCAGATCGCGGACGAACTCCCCAAACCTGGTAAAGTGACAACATTCAGCGCTCTATCTACTTCTTGAGATAACTTGACGTTTTGAAAAAAATGCAATTGAAGAATAGAAACGGGAGAGGTGAATTTAGACAGTGGTGATTTCAAATGGTGAAATCACCAAGAGTTGATCACTGAAATGGTGCGTGAACCTCACTATCACAGAAATAATCCAATGTCGCTCTTTGTACAGACAGTGTATTCGAGACGGGGTCTGATAACAGCGACCGCAAAAAGTAATCAAAAATCGTCCGAACCGGCGGAAAACAACGGCTTCACTTTCAAAATCTGCAAATTTAACAACGGACCGATTGTTCAGCTCTCACCATACGTGCTTCTTCCTTAGCGGTACTGCAGATTGAATAAGTCGTTAGAGTTTACAAAAACGCAGAGCTCGTGGGCAATAAAGGCTAATTTGCAGATGTTATAGTGGGAGGTTAGGTCAACCAAAACCATGTGGCAGTACATAAGTGTCGAGTACGCGTGATCGAAACATAGAGGCGCTCATGGGAATTAGGCCTCGAAATCGAGGATAATCAGGACAACACCAGACTAGAAGTGCCCGAATCGCTCTTCAGAAGAATGACATAATGGAGTGAGATTTGCCTAAAAACCAACCTTACACGTCGGATGCCTCCTAATGACCTCTTGCAGTGCAGTCGTCGAGACGACACACTCGCTATATCAGACACTCACTGATACATGGTATGCCCAAGAAAACATTAGAAAAGGAAGTGCTTTTTTTTGTTGGGAACCTTTTCCTGTACCAGAATTTCTACCAACTAAAGTGTGATAGTTTTCGTCCAGAAACGTGTGAACGTTAGGGTTGCAATGCGGCTTAAAGTGTAGAGTAGTAAGATAGCCGTAAGCAATTCAATGTTCTCGAAAATGTTGGAATTTTCAAGCAAAACGGTTCAACAAATAGCATGATGGATCACTTTTCGATCGGTTAGCTGAATTTGGTCGAATAACGAAGGCGATCAGGACAATTAATAGAAAACTCATGAAAAGACGAAATGTGTGAGAAATGAAGTGTAATACGGACTTAAACACGAGTGTGTTCAATGATATACACACATTTGAAGTTGATCAACACCAAAGTCAGGAACCAGAACCACAAAAATACCAGAAACGGCAACATGGAACCGCCAATCGGTTGACTGAACTCTTCCAACGGAGGGCTCAAGGGTAATCATTCAACACTTCTTAGAAGAAACAGTTTCAAGAACAAGTTTGCCAGTTTATCAAATTTTTGGCTAGACCGTTACCTTAGAGGTTGCTGGATATTTTGAAAACAACGACTGACCTTGAAATTTTCGGTTAGGATTCAGATTTTTTGCAGAGTGATTTTACGACAACTTTTCCAAGAAAATTGAACTAGAGGGAATCAGCTGCTAACCGATGGATTCTTCGATGATTTTTTCAAAAAATTTGGACTACGAAGGATCACTGTGTTTAGCAATCCTGTCAGGAGTGGCGGAGTGGAATTTTGGTATTGTTCAGTAAATGAAACCGCCACTAAGAAACGTCTAAGGAGAATTTCGGACTGTTGTCAGAGCAACGGAACCGGCTCGGTTGGCTGTCGAAACCTAGATTACTGTGTCACACGTGGGAAAATATAGTGAGATTTGTCTGCGCAAAGAAAAAGCTCCAAACGCCAATGAAATTGATACGGTACGTACAATGGGAGTGAGAGGAAAATCGGAGTTTGTGGTTTTTGGATCAGTGCTCATCTCCTAATGTCTGAAATTAGTTAGCACAGCTGCCTGGGGAGAAGCAAAAAAACCACGATGTCCTGTGTGTTTTCACAGGTGGTACGAGAGGAGTAGAAAAATCCGCGCACGTTCCACTTGGTGTGGAATTGTTGTGGCTGTGGACGAGGATTGTATCCGTTTCACTCTGATTCAACAATCTAGTACAGATGAGATGGCAAAAAGTATCTGAGTAATTAATAATCTGAAGTGGATTCTAAAGATGAAAAACATTGTTTGTGTGATTGCTAGTGAAACAAATGGTGGAACGAGTACGAATATCAAAAACAGGTGGTACGTAAGATAGATAGATAGAAATTCGATGTAATTGGCAATAAACAACGACGACCTTGTAAAAGCCGGCGTCGCTGGGAAGAATTCCTTGAGTGAACCGCGGAGTTGTCGTGTTCGGCGGGCGACCGCGTTACTGACGGACAATTTAGGGTCCGATTAGTGAACAGTGACGAGCCTAACGGAAGTGCAACGCCGTAACACATCGGAACGAACGAAATGAAGACGAATTGAGCTTGTCATGGCGCGATCGTCTGGGAATGGAGCCGAACCGACACCCGTCTAAGCCAGACAGAACGACGGGTGGAACGAACAGCTGAGGGGGGAAGAGGTGGGAGCCTCCGTCGGTGGAGTTGAACGGATGTCGGGGGTGGTCGGTTGGGTCGGCCGTCAACACATCGCAGACCCATCCCATTTTACTAGGCCGTTAGGGTGTCGTGAACGAGTTACTCGTTAACTGCTGAGTCTCACCGTGTTTCCTGGGTCGGACGAATTCATTGAGGCTTCAGCTTCGGAAATTATGAAGACTGACGGAAACTCATGAGCAATCTAAAATTTAAACTGCCCCGATATAGCGAAAATGAACGCAATCAGCGAAATGTTCAGAATTTGTACCACAACAGTGCCATATTTTGGCGCAGTACGTTTTACCACTGGGCCAGAAAGGAGTGTTTTTCAAGCAGCCAAGATCCGCGTTTCTTATGGATAGCTTGCTCTGACTGAATTCTTGGTAAAGAGGACTTCAAATCTGCTGCTGTCATTCACCGAGGACTTCAACGTGCAAATGAAAAGGCCGACATGGACACTAACAGTACTCAGAGATGGGTTGAATATTCAGAAATAAAAAAACGAATATCAAACAATGAGTCTCGTAGTGGAAAACTTCTATCACAAGCAATTTTACACGCTTGTAGAACGCCGGGCAAAATGTGCGCAAAGAAATGAATACCATGTCGGAAAGTGACATGAAGTTCTGCAGATTAAAATGCTGTATTTGGTTTGTATAATGTGAATACTATGATTTTAAGATATGTTACTTATGAATTGCACTATCACTACGTGTACTCATGGAGAAAATACCTCCGGATAATATACCAATGCCATGGGGGGCCCAGCGATGTTCGCCGCTCAACGATATCGAGAAAGCCTAAAAGCTGAACAAACTCTGTTGCTACCACATTCCTGATAGAATCCACCTCATAGTCGCTTCTAATTCACAATTTTCTAACGCAAAACGACAAGAGAACCTTTATAGAGCAACGAAGATGTAAAATAACAGCAAACGGTTCTTCTATTTTCATCATTTTAGCGAAGAACGATCAGATATGCAAGCTCTTAGTTCCTCATCAGGATTATAGCTTATATTGTATTAGAGCTTTGACAATGAATTTTAATAAAATCAAATTAAAGTAGAAATCGGGAATCTCCAGGTCACCGGAGTTTGACCGGCTTGAAAGAACTGAGCATTTCCATTGTTCATGAGAAGTAAAAGCAAGAAGCTGAAGTTATCTTTCTCCTCCTAACAGTTCGGTTTGATAGTAGGAAAACTTTTAACTCAGAAGTCTCAAGAAAGGATACAAACTCCACTCTAGAACAACAAACTCCCTTTCTAATGAGGTCAAATGGGATGAATGAGAATGAAAGAAACGGTAGTAGAATCCAACCAATTATATTTCATTCAATACAAACCCAACATTAAAATTCGGGGAGGAGGAAATTGCAGCTGGTCTACTTCATCTTCGTGAAGGCACTTATTAAAGCGAGAATGTTTTAGTTCCGTGAAATGTTTACTTTCGCAGAGCACATTACTATGAAAGTTTCTCACTTACATTCTGGAACACAAACAACACTACGAAATACGAGAGACTTCCAATTCGGGCAGTTTTTAAGATACACGCTTTGAAAGCTCTCAATTATCCATGTACAGTAAGAAAAAAATTTAACTTCAAAAAGAATTAAAACCCTCAAGAGCTCTCATGCGATAGTAAAATTGCTCCCAAAAAATCGAATAGTTAAAGCAGCGGCAAGACAACAGTCAAGAAAGAATCAACAAATTACACATAAAAAGCCCACCAGATAAGAATTATTGCAATGACAAGCATTTTTTAATGAAAAGTCGAGCAATTAGGAAATTATCGAGTCGCAGAGAACATTTAATTCCTATCCTATAGCTGAACAGGAGTTCAATTCCTTTCTGTTAATCTTCCAAACGACGTCATAAAGTAGCATGTGCTAATGAAAATGGAAGTTCAAAAAAAAGATCTCTTAACGACCGAGTAGGGCAATAAGAGCCTTTGGGGAGTGTAACACGACGTAGTTACCACGTAACTAGAAAACGGTTCAATGCTCACTGTGAAGGTCACGTTTTTATCGTATATTTCTTGTTTCTGTTAAACGGTTTGAGGCGGGTCACTGTTACCCAAACCGGAGAGACACAGGAAGCGGTGAGGTCCACAGAAAAGTAACCAGAAAACAAATTGAAGACGTATCAGAATGAATTCAAAATAGCAGAAAAATTGGTCTTATCAGTGCAGTGATTTTGTCATGCGCAGTAAATTGAATCAGCTGAAATAGTTGAAACCAGTACATTTCTTTCTTCGATTTGCCCGATGTCACATCACTAATCATACCAATTTTACATTAATTTTCAATGCCAAAATAAGATAAATATATGATTAAATAAAATGTAGTGTGACACTACAAAGCCGGGATAACATTTTCTGCGTCAGGTTGGGTATGGAATATTCTACACTGAGCAAAAAGGCGCTGGTCTCTTCAAGACAAGGACATTAGAACTTTAAGAGAACTTCTTTCAAGAGAAATGATTTGTGACTATACGCCTGATGAAATAACACCCACTTTTCTTTGAAGATGAAGAATGATTCCCCGCTGCTATTTTTCCTGTCTTTTTTAATTTGCGAATCCTTCCTCCGTTTTCGTTCTGGTTTATTGTTGGTATGGTTACTTTTATGGTTGAATTTGCTGTGTGGTTAGTTATTGTGTCAAAATCACTGCGGCTTGAGGTTCAACTGTACGTAATAGAAGCAAAAATGTAAAAAGTATCGGGTAGAAAAGGGTTCTCATCCTTCAGAACCTGCCGTAGTCACGTAAATTGCGGAGATGAATATGTGTACGAAGCAACGGATAGAAAAAAAAGATAAAAGCAAGAAAATTGTCGAGTGCAGCTCTGCTCCCATCGCGGTGACGTCCGTAAAGTATAAATCAAAGCAGTTAGCGTACCTTCTTCCTCCTCGATTTGTTCCCGTTTCTTCGGTCTTTTTCGAAATCGATGGCCCCGTAGGCCATTCGTCGTCTCGCTGATGTGTCCACAACTGCGGCTCAGACGACGTCGGACTTCTGGTATGACATTTCTCTTCGAAACTACCCCATCACTGGTTCGATTTCTGCCTCGTTCCATCGGTGATTCGTAGCTGAAATCGTGTATTTATTTATTCATTTATTTATTCAAAATCCAATAGCAATTGATAACATATAAGGGTATCGTGATTACTAGAACTGTTGATTTTTCTACCGGGTTCAACCTCATTACCAGTCATAAACCCGTAAATATACCCTGTATGGTGGGCAAGCGGTAGTTCATTGAAGCGCGGCGGGATTTATATAGCGTTCATCCGGCGATCATGCAAGGTCTAACATGCCTCTTTAGCACTGCGAGAATTGGGAGAGTTTTCGATGGTGAAAGGTAAAGGTAAAGGTCTCGGCGTTTATCATACCCCTAAGAACGTGCCGCCGCATTCGTGTTCAATTCATAATCGTAGAGGGTTGGTGAATGCGTGTTTGGCCTATACAATGACCTGCGGGGGCCAGACGCTATACCAGGTCAGTGTCTCTACCTACCCAGACAAGTCTGGTACCTATTTACCCGACCCCGGAGGGATGGAAGGCTTGGTTAGAACGGGCCGAGATCGGTCTCTCGACCGTGCGGGTGTCAGCAGCGCCTCTTACCACTGTACCACGCGGGCCCTTTTCGATGGTAATCGCGAATAAACCCCAAACTAACCCCAAATAAGCCCCGTAGCGCGTTCGTGAATCAGAGTTTGCGCGTCATTCTAGGTATCCGAACCTCCACCGAGCCAGAGAAACGCGTCGATTTTCGTGAAATTTCTGAATGAACTATCCCACACTCGTTGGTTCACACGTCATTTGAGGTATATTTCGTGGTTTATGGTTGATCTCTCATTCACAATTTGGGCCCTAGATGTTTCTGTATTTCAGTGAGTCATTGGGTTCGTTTTTACTTGAATTTTATTTCTGCGACTGCTGTCTTTTATCTTGCATAACGTTACGATTCGCTGATTCCACAATTTCTTTAGTCGAACAAAGGTTGCTCGCGTTGCGAATTGAAACGAAACGGCGAGAGGTAAAAAATGAAGCGCACGGGTACAAAAATGCGTTCCATCGCTCAAGAAGTGATTTGGTATTTCGCAAAAAGCGGCCTGTGGAAACAGCTAAGTACAAGTCATCAACCAACGAAATACCTCGAAATCATTGGAACGGAACATAACTTCGTTAGAGGTTAAAATTTTCGCGGCTAGCGAAGTGGCCTCGAATGAATCGGACAAGAGAAAGAAAGGGGGCAATAGTTCCGTTTTAAAAAACGTATCAACGCGAGCTTTTAACAATTTTCTCTACCGAAATTTTGGGGGAATACTGATCTTAATTCAAGCCTGAAATTAGTGAATCGACGATTAAGTGCTCATTTAATCGAGTTCAAATTCACAGGAAAGGATGGTCTAGACATCAAGCATGGACATATTTCACAAGTCGTTCACCTTTCCGAGATTCTATAAATGATTTCGAGGCGTTCTTGCCCCGTTGAGCTCTTGTATAAATGTTGTTGGCCTCCCGGAGATGAACTAAACGGCAAAACACCACTTTGGTAAGATGACGTTGAAAAGAAACTAATAATTAGAAAGAAAAGTAAGTAACGGTGAATGAGGATAACCTTCCCACTAAGTACATCACAATGGTCGAAAATGAGGTCAACAGTTTAAAAAAACCGAACTCAAATACTTTGAGAACTGTTAAAACTTTATAAAAACTGAACCAACCCAAAAAGGAACTTGGATTTTGCAACGGTGGTTTTACGATTGGACATGGTGACGATGAAGAGCTGAGAACACTCAAACGGGACTGATCGAGAGCCAAGTGGACAGTGGGAGAGGGACAGTCGCGTGAGTGATTTGCGACACGAGCTTCTCGCTGTCCTCTGGTCTCCTTGTTGAGATCGAGTGATGTTGTTTTCAAGAGCCGCGAACGCTGCTCATGATGATCAACGACGGAACAAACCGCGTCGACGTAACCTTCACCTCACCTCAGCTCAATTTTTCAAACTACCGATACAAACCGCGGCCCGCGTGGTACAATGGCAAGAGGCGCTGCTGACACCCTCACGGTCGAGCGATCGACCCCGGCCCGGGCTAACCAAGCCCTCCATCCCTCCGGGGTCGAGTAAATTGGTACCAGGCTTGTCTGGGAAGGTAAAGACACTGACCTGGTACAGCGACTGGCCACCGCAGCTCATTGTATAGGCCAAATACGCATTCTCCAAGCCTCCACGACTTGAATGGAACACGAAAGCGGCGGCGCGTCCTCAGGAGACTGATCAACGCCGGTACCTTTAGCTTTACCTTTACCTTATCGATACAAACAATCACCGAAGCTTCAAACTCATCGACTCTTCAACTGTTTCCTTGGAAAATTCGACGTGTATTGGAATAAATCCCATTTTCAAGCCAAATCGGACACTTAGCAAGCTGAACTGACCGTTTCCCGTACGAATCCACTTTCTCTTTCTAATCATACAAGCGAAGAATCTCTCAGTCATAGCACGTATCGACTATCCGACCTATTCTTTCGGGGTCATTTTTCGGTTAGTGGAAAAACAAACAACTGACTATTATCCCACTGTAATGCACTACACTGAAAACCCACACTCAACAGTTGGAGATGACATCAGGTCGTTTTACTTCGACAAAGTCCATTAGCTGAGAGCTTTGTTTCACCAAACCCTGTTAAATACTCTGGTGAAGGAGAGACGGCTAAAGTTTACCAGGTTGTGAATGTAACGCATCAGTGAAAGTAATTAAAAAACAATTTGATGACCGCAAGAAATCACAGAAAGGGAAACTTCAGACGACATCTCCCTGATCACAGCAAAAAATAATAATAAAAACAGAGGACGATGAAGGAGCGGTCAGTGATTTCTTGGTCTCTCGTACCTACAGAATCTTCAGCCCTGAGAGAAAGGGATCGCTGATCTGCCTAATAGTTGGAACACTATCGTGACTATTAATAGTGAGTATATTGTTGAATAAATCATGTTGTATAGCATAGGCAATAGAAAACAAAATTAGGTGGTTAGTGAGAAAGCGATCAAGAATAATTAGAGCACAGTCAGTTGTTCAAACAGAAATAGATCTCTCTACTACCTGGCATGCAGGTACGCCTCGCAGTGAGCTTAGTTTTTTTCAAACGAACTCGCTCTTCTGTGACGAACTAGGATTAGCTTAATAGGCATTTGCAAGAAGATAAATATTTCACATTTTCTTGAGCGAAAGATTCCATGGGAAGCTATATATCACCTTACCCATTACCAAAGTATTCGTCGCTCGACCGAATATTTAATTCTTTTCCTTTCTTGTTCTAAAATCTTGCTCAACTACCTCTTCGAACCTCTCTTAGTTCTTCTCCAACATTTTGAATTATATATTGTTAAGCGATGGGTTTTGCTTGCTCGATATCCTTCCATTTGTTCTGTTGTCGAATAAAAGGCGTCAAAAGGGTTAAAAATAAGGCAAAAAACACGCATAATGAAGGAACTCCTCCAGGAAGTTCCAGCACTAATTTCATAGATGTTGCAACGTGCTTTAGAAAAAAGTGCACCTGGTTGAAGAAGAGGCAAAATCAGAGAGGGAAATGGACTCAGATTTTGATTGTCGCCTTCTACTCCGCTATATATTTCTCAAATGAAATAGGAAATAAATCACGACAAACGCAAAAACCGAAATGCTAAAACTTGTCGGAACTACAAGGTGATTATGCGTTTGAGAAAAAAAGAACGAAAAATGATTGTAAAAAGTACCCATTGTGAGATCCTTGAATTATAGTTAACAGTGATTTAAGGATGCCGCTATGATGCATGTGTTCTGGACCACTCGGCGATATCTAAATTGAACTTTGATTAAGTGATTGGATGGATGACTAACTCGTGTTGTGACTCACGAAATCGCTCTGCACAACAGATTATAATGAAGTTAATCAACTAGCAGCGAAAAAAAACTGCAGGAAGATATTTAGGTGATAAAAGAGTGGAAGCATGAAAAAACGACATCTTCATTTCCTAGAAAATTTTCAATCTAATAATTATGATTTAGGCGTAGTTCCTTATTTTCACTTTTCTATGAAAGCTGAACTTTTTCAGAGTTTGTAGGTATCGAGTAGTTAGCAACAATAGAAGGAATCAAGCGGCTTTAACGGCAATAGATTACGTCGCAATTTTGCATGTTTTAACCTCGAACACAAAAAAATAGAAAATTAGAATTTGAGTTTAACTGAAACGCCAATCCAGTAAGCCGGCATTCAATACCGAAGTGAAACAAAAATATTCGTATTCTTCTAAACTAATAGGACGCAATGGAAGTTGTTGGTACGGTTCAATGTTCAGCATAAATGCTAGACACGATGGCTTATCTAATCACAGAGGAGTTTGTGGCGACTGCCCTTTTCTAAAAAAATAAAACCACTCAGTGTTAAGAAGGAAAACAAGCAAGGAAGAGTGGCCAATACCGACCTAATATGAGAGTGAAAGAAATCGTTGAGTTTTCTCTCAAAATCCTTCCAAAATAATGAGACGTTTTGGTACATATAATATATTAGAACACCGTATTGTCAGCATCAACAGATTTAGGTCACCAAAAAGCTAATCAGCTCACAATAAAGGAGCTTAATATTCACGCATGTGAGAGTAAGCCAAGCCGGGATTTTCGGCTGTTTTACGTCGATGCTACTAAGTTTTCTATTTCTAGCTTATCTCTACAGTTTAGCTGGTACTCCAACAAGAGCCAAAACGCACATGATGGGATCTTAAGAGATCGGGGCGTTCAAATAGACACGAACAGCTTTGGACTTGAGAAGAGCAAGAGAAGGAAGATGAATTTGCATGAAAATATGCAGCATCCAGTTGTCGACCGTAAAGCGCAGCCTCTATTCACTGACCCACGATTAGCATGGCCCACGAGTCATTGTTTCTTGGAGCACAAGAAGCCAACGGATTGATGCTGATGATGGGACAGCATTTTCTGTCAAGCCCTCTAATTCATGATCGCATATACCCATGACTTGCCGAAGATAGTGAGGTAAATGCGAAACGTTATGTGGGCTATAATCATAATACCGTTCATGGATTTTAAAAATATAGAAAACTTTCTTTAGCACAGGTAGTACGACCAGCGGTTCCTCACAGAGAGCTGACCATCGTGTACTATAACTTCATTAAATTCAGAAGAAGTTGAGGATGAGGCCATTGAACATCTCAGTCTGGCTGAGACAATCCAGGGAATGAAAGCTATGCCAGAAATTTCGAATTCAGAGGCAAGGTTGTGACAGCGACTTCCTACAAGAACCTAAACGTGAGTGGAGCAAGCATTGACTGGGGAAAGCGGTGATCTATCGTTTATGAACAAAATTCGCAAAAATACCGAAGGAGCTGGTGGAATTTCTAGAGGAAGCAAAGGAGCAAAGTACGTTTCGTCGAACTCGAACCTCCGATGCCGTCCGATAGTAATACGCAAGTGTGAAAGCGAGTAAAGCCGTTGATCGTTGTAAACAGCCTGCATTCCATCACAATCAGTTAAAGAACTTCTTTACAACTAACGAGGAAACTCACGAGTTCAAGCCAGAAACTAATCTCTTACCTACTGCTGTGGAAAAGGAGCGGTCTGAGTAGAATCACACCAAGGTGGTAAACGAGCTTTTCTTTGAGGAAAGTCTATTCCTATTACCAGGCAGAAAGGAATTTTCTGAACTGCAGAGCATTCATAAGTTCCGGTTATCAGCAAAAACACAATGGTGTGCGAGAATTGAAGAAAACTTTCCACCTTCAAAAGCTACCATTCAATTCAGCTCGTTTGCCCCCGCTCAGCTGCCTTATGGGTGAAGTTTTCTGTGAAACCAAATATAGTTAAACCAGTCCTACTCCTTCTACTGAGAGAATCGCAAAGGAGCTCAACGGTGGTGGAGTGGATGTGAATATCAAAACCGAGAGCAGAGTCAATTAGAGAGACACCTGACTGACGATGAAGCCGCAGCGGCTTGAGTGTCAAAAACAACTGAGAGGCTAATCTAACATGCCAGGTGCTGCTTTTGAGTGATCACCTCTCATCGGCCTCTTACAGCCAATAGAATGAGCAAACAAAGTTAGGTGAGTAGGCGGTTTGTGTAGTACAACGTATAGAAAAATTATCGTGAACAGAAACAAAAATAGCATAGTGAGCCGTGTGGTGCAGATCCACCCACAAACGGTTAAGAGAAATAGCAAAAAATGGAAAAGTGATAGCGATTCCAGCGTTTGGACTATGTTTAGAAGCCGGAAATAGCCAAATTTTATCATAGAAATACGCGAAAAATGTGCGGAACGTGAAGAATATAATTGTTTCTCAACGGTAACGAGGAAAGAAATAGAGAACTATGATCCTTCAGTAGAAACTCACATGGTTTCCTCGACTCTGCACTTTCTTCGGTTGAACTCTTTGCAGGATTCTATCGAGCCGAGCGACAAATACATATTTTCAGTTTGTTTGGTACTCCAGCTGAAGTAGCACCTCTTATGGACCCATGGAGAACGTCGTGTCGACGATGATCAAGTTCAGAGTCTGTCTGAAAAAAACACATCTAAATAAAAAACTAGGTAATAATAGGAATGAGACCAGGGAGAATAAAAACGTAGGCAATAATTATGTATGACGAGATGCCCAATGTAATCACCCTAAAGAATTGATAGCATGTTAGGACGAAATATCGACGCAAGCTGGCAAGTGCAGGGCCTAACCAACTACGTATTGACTAAAAAATATTCCTCAAATGTTCTTTATACTTGGCACCAGAACAGCAAGGTCTTGTTCAAGCAGAAGTAGTTGGAAACACAGGACAAGCGTTACCGCAGTGGTCACCACAAATGGCTTTTTATATAAATTTTTTTCAACAGTAACGCAACACTTCAGAAACGATTAAGAAAAAACTACAGTACCGGACGCGCCGCAACAAGTATATATACGAGCTCAGCAGCTTGAGCTCTATTCCTCCATATACACTTTTCCAAAATTCGTGAAACTTGTTTTCAGTCGATTTTTTTGACCCCTCAATTTTCAGATCCCGTTGCCGCTTCGGTCCCTCGCTTGGTGACTCACCACCGACTAGGCCCGTCCCCTCCTCGCCGCCCATAAATATGCGGAGCATCTTTTCCTAACGTCTCAAGCTGGTAGTGGGGGGCCCACGGGGTGGCTCGAAGAAGCTACCACGCGTGGCCCCCCGTTGGATGTGGGGCGCAAATGAACTGCAGTTGACTCCGCCCGGGTCACCACGAAACGGCGCATTTCACCACGCGCTAGCGTGTTTTATCGTTGCGGCGGTCCCACAAGGCACCCCTAATGTCACGGAGCTTTGAGTTCTGATATCCTCATCACACCGTCACATTTATTTCCGAAGGCCTATTCATACTCGGCAGCAAACCAACGCAGTAATTACCTAGTATACGGCAAAGACGCAGAGGGCGTAGCGTGAACGTGGCGGAAAAACACTATGCTCTGAAGTTTGATGTCTTAAACGGGTCCCATAATGCTTGCTAACTCTGTTGCACTTAAATCGTAAAGGCAGGGATTGTGGAGACTGTGACCAAAGTGCTCAACTACGCCACTGCTTTGCTGCCGAGTATGAATGCACTCTAGACCTGCTAATATTTATGATGGCTGCCACCCATGTGGTTCCAAAAATTGTGTACAAATGCTGATATATACCCACAATTTTTGGGCACACTCGTAGAGTATGCATGATGGAGCTTCAGGTTTTTCTTTTGAAATGTAAAGCAGGATTAAGCTAAAATAGCAAAATGGAAGCAGCCTAACCGCTTTGAGAACGCTTTTGCCACATTCTTCGAGTACGCCGTTTTATGCTTTCTTCTGAAATTATGAAGAGATTTTCTAGTGTCCCATCGGGGCATTCACTGAGCGGTAGAGGAGCATGATGCTCTCGTTTGAAAGCATTCAACTTCAGCTGTTTTTCGGACAACGAAATTTCACTCAGCACATTGTAGCAGGCTAGGAAATTGTTATAAGAATGCGACAAACTCGAAAACTCCTGGGGCAAAATTCTTGGATTTGTAAGGAAATTTCTCTACAAATGCCTGGAACATTTTTTGTACAAACTGATCTTTCGTCGCTACTACCTGCATCACCGAATTGTTATCTGTGCGTCAAGTTCGGAAGCTATCAGTTCAGCGTCTAAACGTCTTCTGACTTCGTTTAAGATTTTTGTTACACGAAAATGACTAGTTACCCTTTCAGAATTGTGTTCGCCTTGTCAGAAAAAGAAAATGGTCAAACTTTTCCTGAAGAACAGTTTCACTTAACTACCTTCGATTCGCAAAAGAACGAAATTGATCGTGCCCTAGTCGATTCCGGAAGCTCTAACTTCCATACGAACCTCCTGTAAATACATACTTGCGGAAAAATCCGCCAATTATGGAAAACCAATGATTCTGATATTGCCATTCACTCCTTCGTGGGTTCAAACTTCATCTTTTCAGAAAATGTTCTTCTCGTCAATCGTTTTCTCGATAATCGCCATCACAACTGGTTTAAACAACGGTCTGGCGAGGTATCACACGAATGTTGCTCTTCTTTATTTATTTTTGTAGATTACCTACTACAGCAGATTATATACTTCACCGTTTATTTTATCGTTAGACAGAAGATCTCGATCTTCGACGCACTATCCCCAATTTTTCACCATTTTGTATGTGAAGAAATCGTTTTAAACGACAGAAGAAACAAACAATTGAAAATTCCTACAGTTCTCCACAAGAAGACCAACTTCAACATGTTTAGAGGAAAAATTGACAAGCAGATGTTCCTTTCAAATTACTTACAGGACACCGCCAATGGGATGGATGTCATGGACACAATTCAGATGTCAAACAAATTGTGAAAAATACCCAAATGCGTGCATCAATGAGAACCTCTACCAAGAAATGGCCGACAAATTAGGTAAGCTGCATTTAATACTAATGTAACTGAAAGGAAATCAAAGAGGAAATGATATTTAAGCAAAAAACTAACATACTTATGGGATAAGGTTGTGGAGAGGTGAACAACGATGCGCCACCTTCGCACCCTCCCCCAACGTTCGACGGATCGATCCTCGCTCGGGGTAACCAAACCTTCTTCAACACCCCCGGTCGGGTAAACTGGTACCAGACTTGTATAGGAAGGTGGATATAATAGTTTTACGCCGACTGGTCCACATAATTTATTGTACTAACCGTGCCTTTGCGATTCTGACGAGAGCACGAGTGCACGACTGTTTCCTTGTTTTTTCACCTTTTTTTACCCTGCCGCGCTTTAGTAGTTGTTACAGTTGGCCTGGTGATAAGTGAATAAGCAATAAATAAGTAAACAATTGTCGTACCAGTGTGTGTTCAGTGTCTGATGGCTACCTTGACGCCGGTTACAATCACATCCACATCGATGATTGTTGGATGGAGAAGCAACGGGATTCCAACGGTCGACTTGTTGCTGATCAAGCGAGGTTCCCGTCTGGAATCAAAGCACTTGCTAAATATGTTAGTACATATCCTAAACAACTCCAAATTCAGTAGAGAACGTTCTTACTCGGTTTTTGCTTTGGAAAAGCATGATTAAGTTTGTTCATTTCTAGATGCACGATCGAAACCTCTACCTGGGTATCTATGAGGACTGGGGGAACAAAACTTGCGCAGGATATCCAGGAAGCAACGGTTATATTCAGGCTGGTTGCTTCGAATCTTCTCTTCGAAGAGAAAAAACATTATTTTCCTTCCATTGAAGATTTCTGTAGTGTTTGGAACGGAAATGTAGCTCATTTGTAACTCTTCTATGAAAAATTCACAATTTCTGAGCCCTTTGTAAATCAGGAGAGCCAATACTTCATGTCATCGTATGGCGTTGCTTTCAAATTAGGAAAACCTACGAATCATAATAACGTTTCCGACTTTGGAATAAAAAACGACAAATCTCTTGAAGAGGTCTGAAACGTTTTGATATCCTGAAAAAAGTAATTTAGACAGATGCGCAAACATTTGCTGACTGGGACTGTGATTATCTCAAGCTGGACGGTTGTCATATGAAGCAATCTAACGAGCATATCGGTGAGTCAAACAACTGAATTTTCAAAACAAGTTGACTGAACCGAACCCCATTCCGCTTTCGCCTCCTCCATAAACTCGTCCGATTTTATATCCCCAAAATTTCTTCCATGACGATTGTTTTCAATGAAAATAAAACGAAAGCCACCGCCTAGGACGTTGTCCCATTAAGTCCGTTCCAGTAAGTTTGTTTCTCCCTTAGTTTTATTAATTTTCCATCGGTCGTCCAAAAAGTGGTGAAGACCAGATGAATTGTTCCGTTTCTTCTGAGGCTTGCAAGACATGACAGTAAACTTTATATTATTGAGTCATAAGTAATCGGACATTTGCAAGTGTCCGAATTCAAGACCGAATTTCTCGTCAAAGAGAGCACCGATCAAAACGGGTAAGGTATCAATCGATAGAGGAAAAATAGCCCTACGAATCGGTTCACCGCATTTCCTTTGACAAAATTGCTAACTGCTACAATGGTTTCGGAATTCATCCCGTCCGAATCGCATATTCGGAACATCATGCTTTTGCTCTTCCTATCTGGACGAAATGCTAACCAACCCTTGGAGCACTGGAAGGTCAGGAAACGTGGTCGATGGATACCTCATGCACTGACCGAGCGTGACATGGATCGCAGGGTAGACGCTGCAGTGTCTCTTCTCACTCTCAAGCGCACAAATGATTGGCTGAACAATCTAGTCACTGGCGATGAGAAGTGGGTACTCTACTCTAACCATTGCCGCCGTGGCCTATGGGTCGACGAAGATACAAAGGCAGAAGACGTTCAAAGACCTGACAAACACGGTAAATTGGTGATTATATGCATTTGGTGGAGCGTACGTGGCGTAGAGTATTGGGAACTGCTGGATAAGAAGACGATGGTGACGGCAAAGGCCTATACTCAACAAATGAGAAAACTAAAATCACATCTCGACCTCACGAGGGGAGAGGGGTCCAAAATTTATTTTCAGAACGATAACGCTAGACCACACACCGCAAGAATGACGAAGGCTGAGTTGGCGACGTATGGCTGGACCATACTTCCTCATCCTCCGTATTCCCCAGACCTCGCTCCCTCCGATTATCACCTTTTCTCCCATCTCCAACGATATTTGGACGGGCAGAATTTCAGCAAATTCGACGACGTCAAGAATGCACTTGAGATGTTCTTCAGCAGCCAGCCGGCCACGTTCTGGAGCAAAGGAACATATGATCCACCGTTTCGTTAGCAAAGGACCGTTGATGCTAATGGCACTTATTTCGATTGATTCCATTTTGTTGTTTGGGAGTTGTGGAAGAAACTATTTTGTGCTCCAAATGTCCGATTACTTATGACTCAACCTAATATTATACAAAGGAAAAACAGCCGTTCAGAAATTGTCCTTTTCTTGTAGGTTACCCGTTGATGGAGCAGGCTTTGAACGCTACAGGTCGACCCATCATGTACTCTTGCGAGTGGCCCTATTATTTGATAGACGAGCAGAACAAGGTAAGGCAAAACACGGTGATGTTGACAAACAAAAGAGAATTAGAAGGTGAAGGAAGGCCCGAAAAAGAGAAGGAGTAATTGAAGAGGGAGGAAGGATAATCTTCCTGCAAACGGTGGTGAGGTATGGGTTAAGAATTTTCTACAATGGTTTTGACAAGAACGCGATAGAAAGAATGCTCTAAGGAAAAAAACGAGGTGCTTTACACATATAAAGACTATGGTACTGGTAAAATGGTCGGCTCTGGTTAGTTCAGCAAGAACGCACCATGCATTCTCATTCTATTCAGAATCGTAGAGACATGGTGAATTCGAATTCGGCGTAAACTATGACAAGTCTAATGGCAATCTACCCAACCCGGGAGGGAGGTCGAGGATCGATCTCCATCAGTATATTGCAGTATATTGAAAATATTTATATTTAATATTGTCAAAAATATACAGTAGAAACAGTCCTCCACGATCGAATGCAGAACAAAAAGCATAGAACAAGAAATAGGAAAAAGCATCTTCAGTTTAGATTAACTACACCGAAATTGCACAATCATGTAATTTGTGGAGGAACTTCAATGATGTCTCCAACAATTGGCTATCCATACTAAGCACCATGGACTTCTACAATCGTATGCAGAACAAACTTATCGATGCAGCCGGTCCAGGACAATGGAATGACCCAGACATGGTGATTTGTAAATTTAAAAAAGTGATATAGTCTGAAGGTCTGTCCATAGTCGGCTGCGGGGCAGTCCCGTTAACCTAAACCTTTACCAAAGTAATCTGTGTAACCTCTGCCTGTTATTAGGCCTAACCAAAGTGAAAAGCATTTTATTTCAATATCGTATGTAATTTTTGACCCTTTTAACCCATTACAGCTCGTCATCGGAATGAAAAATGGGCTCACCGTGGATCAAGCAAAGGTGCAAATGACAGTGTGGTGAGTATTTCAAAAACAATTGAATATTTACAACTAAATTGACGTACCAAGGTCGATCTGGGCGGCTCCGTTGATTATGTCGAACGATCTCCGTGACATCGATCCAAAATTTCGAGAAATTCTACTCAATCGCGATGTCATAGCCATCGACCAGGATCCATTGGGAAAAATGGGACGCATGATGCTGAACGTAGGTAGATTTATAACAAATTTTCATCAAAACCATTTTTGGTGTTCTTAATTCAGACTGATAATACGTACGTGTACGTGAAGCCAGTCACACCAATTCTCGACAAAAGTTACAACTCATTTGGTATAGGAGTGGTCAACAGACATCTTACCGACGCAGTAGTAAGTTTTCGAAACGCAATGTTTAGTGATTTATCCATACAAAATTACAAATTTGCTACCCAGAAAAGTACAATTTAACGAAAATTTTCAGACAGTGAAGTTCACATTCAGTGCAGCCGGAATGAACTACGAGGGCGGATACACTGTGAAAGATTTGTGGTCCGGTGAAAACATGGGTATCTATAAACCCAGTGACGCATTTGCTGTTAAGGTGCCATCGACAGGTGCTGCGATGTTCAAAGCAACACCTGTTGGACTTTGACGTTGATTCCTACAATAAATTGTACAGTTCTCAGTTTTTACATTTGCATTGATACAATAGAATTTATGAGCATTCCTTTTCTACCGCTGCTCTGTGGAACCGTGGAGAAAATAATCCCCCAAGGCACATCCCAATGATTCGTCGGTATTTCGTATATTTTATTTCGGTATTATTTTGTAAATTTCTCAATCATCGCGTCGGTGAAATAAGCTAGAAAAGTTGAGAACTAATACAAAATATTTACTCGAAATTCGTTCAAACGTATTAACCTTATTGAATACCCCTTTTACAATAATCAAGGACTGTCTACCCTTTACCCTGTGAATAGGCCTTATACCACTCTTGTCCAACGACTTCTAGCATAATTTGTAAATCAATTGACAGAGTCTAACAAGTGTTTGTAGGCTTTTAAACAACAACGAGTGCATACTGTCAAATGTAGGACCTTCCATTAGCCAATAGCTACTAGATGATGTTGGGAAGGGTACGGAATTGGAATACATCAAGAGTTGGCTCTACATGGCTAATCGTAAGAAAAACGAGATGAAGGAAACGAAAATGAAAGAAAGTAGAAATTAAATTGCAAAAAGAGAGCCTGTTAAAGTTCAAAACTCGAAGGAGAAAGGAGTGGAGCACCAGAATGGCGCGAAAAAAAGGGAGATTGGGCCATCAGGTCATCGATCAGGTCACAGCTGTGATGGTCACCTTTACCGGCAATGATTGTCGACAAGAATAGCAAATAATTTGCTGATTTTTTTCATTTCTTCTTTGTTTTCCATTCGAACGTCACAAATGATCGGGTAATAGTCGATTTCATTTCCAGTTTGGCACCTCAACGGCAAACCATATTCTTGATTTTCTAAGCAAAAATTTATACACCTTTGAAAATATCCTAAGTTGTTAGTATATCTCTCAGTAGCTGACTTTATTCTTTCTGACAGTTGAGATACATTATAAGGTGTAAATGCTAATCTTCTTGGACAACTTTGACCCATATAATGCGATCACATCTCTTGCATAAGGTGGTGTGAATTCTTGTAATGGCGCAACTCCTCCACCGTTCCCAGTGTTCATTACGGGGCGACAGCTCAAAAGTAGGTCGTACACACTCCACGTTACCTGTTTCACCTTGAAATTTGTCCATGATACGCTCTGTGCTCTGTATTGTCGTAATTTTTGCATCGAGGTCGAGTGATTTTTATGTACATTCCTGCATCGCAACCGTTTCACCAGACGAAGTAATCATCGGTGAGTGCATCATTTTTCACGGCCGACGAAACTTGTTTCAAATTTCGCTGTTGTGTCTCTATTTTCATTTAATTTTGTCACTTTATCAAAACCATTATAGCAAGGTGGCAAAGAATGCTTGAAACGATTCGCATATTCTACAGAGTAGGGTACAAGAAGAGCATCCAATCACTTAACCAAAAGCATATGTTTATCACTAGTCAAACTACTATACTGCCGATCCGTGTAGAATCATTCGGTAACGATTCCCCATGTAATTATTCTTTCCAATTCAGCACCTATTCCTGGAAGACCTGGTGAAGTCGAAATCATTACGATTCCCGGATCGTCGGGATCGGGATTGTCGGGATCGGGATCACCAGGAGCACCTGTGATAGCCAGTTCGTTTATTTGTCACGTTTCCGAAGTCCAAATCTTGGTAAAATTGACGACGTTATTGTACCACATTTTTCCCAAACGGTGACAACGAAATTATGATCGCTTTCTGGGAAATCGCGAAAGTCCTAAGCTCCTTTACAATTAGGTAGAGAAGACATGACTGTCGGGTAGGATGAAAGGGGACCAGCCAGATCGGCAGTATTGCACTTGCACCGACCTAAATAAGTTCCGAGGAGTTGTACAAAAACATTTTTTGATTTGTGAGTAATTTGGACCGCTACATAGAAATCTAGAGAAACAAAATCGCGCGTGTGCCTATGTTGTAAGAAGAACCTCATTGGGAATGTTCATATGTACTGGAAATATTCGTTAAAAACACTTCCAAACTTGCCTAAGTAATAGTGGATTAGTGAAGGTTTTGAAGAATAGAACTTTTGAAGATTTCACAGCTCTGTAGGTCAATATTCATAGAAAAAGATGGATAAAACTACGCTTGCATAAGAAGTGTGTTTTATCGTTGTTTTTTCAGATGACACCCCTGGACGTGTCAATAATGCAGGTATGATTTGCAATTTCTTACAGTTCGTTCGACTTCGAAGGAATCACCAAATTTTGAGGATTTTTGTAGAACTATTAGCGTTCAAAATGTCTATTTTGTCCTCAGACTTACTCAGAATTTCCTCTAGCGCTCTAGAAAATTATACTGATTTGATTCTTTGACCATGGGGAACGAACGTACTGCAGAGGAAGTAACCAGTGTTAGATCGGAAAAAAATAAGTATTTTTTCATCTCATTTGTCGCAGATTTTCAAAAACAACCCGGGATCTAGTAGAATAAAATTTTCGAACTTTTCAGATTGCATAGCAAATTGCCCACCTATCTATCGTGATAACTGCTATGGAACCGTGAAAATGATATGTGCAACTGGTGTACAGGCCAATTCAATGGTAACGACCACTGGGACAGAGTGTCGGTAAGCTGATTTCAATTGTAAGTAATTCAATTGTAAGTTTATAATTACAATTCAGCCAAACGTGGACATGCCCAGCTGGAACTCAACCCTATTACTATGATTACAGCAGTATACCTATAGACTATCCTCCAGGTAAATCTAGATCTACAATCAACCTAGGCTTGTAACAACGACCAGAACATCCGTTTTCAGGTGGATACGCGCAATGTTATCCACCACCGAGAAACAACTGGTATCTGCCGGATGGTATAACTCAAATTCAAGCCGTCAGTTGTGAGAGTCCAACATAGGCGGATGTTCATCACACATATTTGTATGTACTGAGACGCTTTTCTCATCTCTCTATCATTTTTTAACAGCCGTAACTAGGGGCTACCTACTATTTGAAGAGTCATTCATTTTTTGCGAGGGTGGACAATGTGGATGAAGTTCCGCGCTGGATTATCTACCCCAGTAAACCAATACGGGAAATCAAGGTCAAACCTGTACCACGACTCATCTCGCATTTTCTGTTTCTAATCAAGATCGAAGTGATTTCTGTAAAATTGCGCTGAAACGAAAGTGGAAGCTACTGAAAGTGGGCGACGCCTTTTGCAAACAGCTGCTTACGTCGTCGCAATGCAAACTTAGCACGGTTTTCGCGTTTCAATGATTTTCGGGTTATTTTTGATCGCATAAATGAGTACATGCACGTACTTCCCTCCATGTTCACTTACTGTGGACGCATTGGAGGGCACCGTTTAGTACCCATGCTTTGGTCAAAATGAACAGATTCGTGTACTGTAGCTTATAAGACCGTCTCGTGACTATAATTGAATAAATATATTCAACCACAGTTCTCAAAACAGCCAGGTTGAGATAAGGAAGTAGAATTCTACATCCGGTATGACCATAACGAATCGAAAGCTCGACGAACGTACCGATAATACGCAATTAATTGTGCAATACAGAGATTCGGGAGGCGTATCGATTACTCGCGTCGCGATGTTTGGAGCGCGCTTGCGCGTGGCCCGCCTTTAAAAGGGTCCTAATCGGAGTCGTACACAAAGAAGCAATAGCAGAAGTCAAGAAAGATAAAGGCGATAACTAAAATCTGGTAATCACCAGACCCAAAAGAGGTATTGCATAATAAAAATCCTCACATTTATTTGATCCTTTCTCTGAACAATACTGTGTATTCTGAAGGACAAAATAATGTTCATTACTCTCTGTGAACGCACGCTGTATACGTTGTACATGTGATGTACTTGTACAAGCGTACTTTATATACAAACAACAAACGAAACACCGCGAGAGATAGAGAGAAAGAAAATCTATCCAACACAAAAACATGAAAACCAATAAAATCAATATGATAATCTTAAGTAGAGGTGATAATTTCATTGGGCAAAGGAAAAAAATGACTATGAAAAGCTCGTATCACTAAAACTCACATTTTGTTAGAAATCCGTTGACGTATGTATGAATATATGACAACACTGTTGTATTCAAGTAGCAACAAATGAAATCTCAAAGAAAAAACACATTTGGCCGACATATGAATATTGAATTTGCTCATAAACGCGCAAGAAAAGAACATCTGTAAACGATCACAAATCAGTAATTTGATGACAATGATGATTGAGACGAAGAAAAGAAAATAAATAAAAGTGCGGTATATTACATGATAATATGGACCGTACTACATAGAAAAATCCTCAATATTACCGAAGACGTCATTACGCGTACATATAGGCACGCCGAAGAAACGCAATCGGTTAATGAATGTAAAATTCTAGATCTCTATAGTTGTAATGTATTAAATATATAAAACAATGTTGCGGGAAGAAAACACATATTTCATTCATCCACGTATATAGGCTATCTGAATAATTCATATACGCCTTTCTATGTAGTACTATTTGGTATAGATAACGGATGTACAGAATAGAAATACTGTGCGTAGCAATTCATAAAAGCTACGGTATTCTTCATGACTTATCGAACAGATTTTACGACATGGCGGTCGCTCAGCCAATATAACGAGAAAACGATGAAAAAAATGTACGGACAGTGCTGTGTATGAATGACGATCAGTATTGATGCACACAATCATTCCGTCATTGATATCTACCAACGGTCGCCGATCCTCGATGTGAGGACAGCTGCAGATATTTGTCGAATTCATGCGGATTAATGTCCTGAAACAATGTCAATAAATCGTTGGCAATTAAATGGGTTCGTTGAAAAGTTTTCATCGGCATAAAATAGTTGTAAAAAAATCGGACTGCCAAAAAAGTCCTTACAGCTTTTTCTAAATTTTGCTAGATGTCGGGGCATAAAGTAACACCCTGTTCGAAGAGCTTTTCGTTCTACTACAGCGTATGATTCGATTTTTAGCAAGTGTTTTTTGTTAACATTTGGCTTACGGCATCTATCTGCAATGCCGCTTTTTCTTTTACTGAACGAATTTTCGATTAAGCAGCACATTTCTCATTTTCGAAATTCCCTGTACACGAGTAAAGGATGGTAATCACTACAACGCAAGGCACGAAATATCAAAGAAAATACCAAAAATGACAAAAAGTTATTGTATTTCACGAACCGCAATAGCAACAGGGTCGAATCCTAACGAAGAAGTATAGTCGACATCCATGTTGGAGTCTGGAACCGCTCCGCTGTCCGTTGACATCGTTCGCTGAACATTTTATTTTGGTTAATTTCTGGAAACGTTCATCATCAAATTTCATTGAGGCAATAAAAACGCTTTCTATGTTCGGAATACTTTTAAAAACTTTCATGTCACAGAAACATATGTTTCAGGCCAGCTAGATTTCTAGGAGAAATCATTGTGCACCTAAACTATAGGTTCTTTTTCGTGAAAGGAACTTTCCCCGATGTGAAATAGAAGCAAAATGTAGCGGAAGGAGCTTTTGAAAAAATTCCTCGACTATTTAGATTATAAGAGAAGATGAATTGTGGTTCTTTATACTCAAAGCTACTGTAAAAATAAGAAAAAGGTAAATAACGTTTCAAAAACTCACGTCGTGAGCGTATTGAGGGGCAAGGTGAGCGTGACCAGCTTGATTAATCGGTGGAAATGCAGGATACTGTGTCTGCTCTGGTGGCGATGCATAAAATATGATCACATGGAGTGTGGATTAACAAACTTGTACAATAGAAATACAGCTACAGTACCAGATGTGACTTTTGATCAAAAGTCGAAAAGCCGGCATAAAACCGGTCCAAAGCGGCTTTTTTGAATAACGTTGTTGAAACTCAGTTATTTGTAAAAATATACGCATATTTGAGCTCATGAGCTCGAGCTCTATCCATCCGTATACACTTTTCCCAAATTCGTTAAACTTGTTTTCAGTCGATTTTTTGACCCCTTGATTGTCGGATCCCGTTGCCGCTTCGGTCCCTCGCTTGGTGACTCACCACCGACTAAGCTCCGCTCTCTCCTCGCCACGTATAAATAGGCGACGCTCGTTGCACCCAGTAGGCTCCGCCTCCTCTTCGCCGCCTACAAATATGCGGCGCTTGCTGCACCGAGCCAGGAATAGGAGTCTCCACGGGTTGGCTCGAAGAGGTCACCAGCGGGGCCTCCCGTTGGCCTCGTCGTTGACGGGGTCCCCTGTTGGGATTCAACGACGAGGCAATCGATGGACACGAGGGACACGCAAAAAATCGATATTTTGTAAAAGCTCTCAGGTGTGGGTAATTTATACACCATACGATAGAGCTCGAGCTACTGAGCTCAAATATGCGTATATTTTTACAAATTATTGAGATTCAACAACGTTATTCAAAAAAGCCGCTTTGGAGCGGTTTTTTCCGGCTTTTTCGGCTTTTGATCAAAAGAGACGTCCGGTACTGAATTATACTAATCATCCAGATTTTCAAGAAATTGAAATTTTCTCCATGAAAAAGCAGAAAGTCGATTGCAGCTGTCCTACAGGAATTTCAGCCAAAAGAAGTGGCAATGCATTGCAATAACAAGCAAAGAACGACACGAAAGCTAAAGCTCGCACAATATTGCAGTGAATATGCTGCCCTACTTTTCGGAATTTTTAGCAGTACCAAAGGAGTATATGTATATTTCAAATTGGTCAAAAGAATTACCATCATGTTTGACGTCTGCATCGGTGACATGGCGTTGTGGTACTGCTGTGGACTTTGATCAAGTAGTCCCTGGAAATGAGACAATGGTGATTCTACATTTCACAAGATTAGAAAAGTTGAATGATGAGATGAAAACGCAGAAGCCCATCCAAGACCGATTCGAAAAATATCGTTTCATTTGACTGTGACGTTTGACTGCATTCAGGAGTACCGCAATTGCGATCAAATATTCTCTGGAACGTTTTCACGGGAAAGCCTTGTTTCCTTCCATTCAGAATTCGACTGTGAGCTTCCATCTTCAGAGCTCATTGTAATATCCTTTTTTGTGGATTTCACAATTATCACAATGTTTTCGTTCCGACAGAGCTGCTGTTTTCCCCAGAATGGCTGCCTGGTAACGCCCACTGATAAAAATGATAAAAACGCGTTCGACTCCAAACAAAAGGACTCCTCATGTCTAAGAGCTCATGGGTGAATGTCTATTTCAAGGTGTGAACCTGATTTTTAGTTCCTCCCAAATATTGCAAAATTTGGAAAAATATGAATTCGGGGAAGATAGAAAGATGGAGATGTCAAATTGCTCGCACTTCCTCCGCCGGACTAATTTTTCTCGAACAAATTTATCAACAGGACTCGAAAAGTAGCTCAACTAGTACGCAGGATTGAGAGATCACTAGAAAGCTCAGATTTCAGAAGTTTTAATTGACAACAGTTATACAGTTATCCGGTGTAGTACTGATAGTCAAATGCAAAGGGCTTTGCGTTGATCAGTGTCCTAAGGACGCGTCGCCGCATTCGTGTTCAATTCAGAATCGAAGAGGCTTGGTGAATATGTGTTTGGCCTATACAATGACTTGCGGGGGTAAGCAGCTATACCAAGTCATAGATTTTACCTTCCCAGAAAAGTCTGGTACTAATTCACCCGACCCCGAAGCGATGGAAGGATTGGTTGGCCTGGGCGAGGATCGATCAACCGTGCGGGTGTCAGAAGCGCCCCTTACCACTGCACCACGCGCGCTCTTCTACTGATAATAATGTGACATATTCCTGTATTTTTCCCACTGAAATAAATATCAACTAAATTCGGACTCCTGGCAAACCCAATGGTGTTTGGTAGTAAAAAAAGAAGACCAGCGGGGTGTTGCCCTCTTCGGACTGACTGGCACTCACATGTTCCGTTCTCAATAACGCACCTTTTCAAGGAGACACGACAACCTCAAGGACAATCGGTCAAATGGTCGATGGACGTTGTAAAATTTCGGTCAGACGTTGGCACGGCGTTTAATTCACATCACGAAAGAGCATTACATACCGGAGAACTATTGGTAAATAATATAACTAGATCAAGAATGTGGAATCTCATTATCCCCACTTGGCGAAGCTGGACTGTGAAATTTTAACAACAATTCGTTGAGATGGGAACAAGATCGATCTTTACAGCGATTCACCAAGCACTGAGGGGAAATCGATCGATTTTTAGCCCTTGTCGTGACGAGATGAAGCTCGCCAAATTATAGCATGATACACTATTGAACTTCTTGAAGAAACGGTTCTCTTCGATCGATTCTCGATCAATCACAGCTATTCGAAACACCCGCATGCTGAATCTATAGCAGAAGAATTATTGAGATTTTCTTAATGAAAAGAAGGATTAAAACTTTCGAAAAAAAACCTACTAAGCGAGTCTTACTTAAATTCTGTGGAGCCCCTTAGCGGCTGTAAAAGACAGCGATCTGCACCGAATATGCTGAAGTATGGAATCCCAGGATAGCTTCTTGAAAGCGCGCCTTATTTACTTTTCTAGATCAGTGGCCCGAATCGAATTTATTTTTTATTTTAGTCACTAATTTGTGTCATTAATACGAAATCCCCGACAATTACTGGCTGATGGTCCAGCACAATAAGCGCACAAGCGGGTACTATATGCGTGTGTGTGTGTATGGGGGCGGAGTACGTCGGCAAATATTTGAGTGGAGCGCAAAAACAATACGGAACGTGTACTCTGACCTGAAGAAAACCCTCATCAAGATACGCAGAAGCCAGAATCGACCGATAATTATGTACAAATAGAATTATACGAAAAAGGAAATAAGGAATAAAAACTAGAGAAAAAGTTACCGAAATCACAACAGCCAAAACATACCGATCGAAGTAGTTGCTCTTGTTTTTCTAGCATCACCGAACGTTCGTTTTGTAGTTCCTGAACTCGCTGGAACGTGGACGAGTTGAAATCCTGAACAAAAAACGTTAACGAAATTTCAAACATGGGATCAAACAAAACTAATCATATGCGGACTCAAAAACACTTGAGCAATCCGTCTTATTACAGTCGGATATCAAATTTGAGCAGATAAAATATCACGGTAATGAATAAATTACAACGCTCTCTTAATTTTCCAATTTGGTCGATGCTGACGTCTACAAGGTAGGAAAAATAACAGATATCAGAACAATTAAGCAGAAGTGACCAGCCGAAAAAATGTCAAAATAACGGGAGAAAATTTTGTCATCAATAGGTGTACACTGAAGTCATAGGTATCACGGCTTAAAGGGTTACCCATGACTGTATGCACGTTTATAAAACGATAAAAACAGTAGAAGCTACGATTTCGAACCTGAGCTGGTGGCATCTGACCGTAAGCGTGTTGTGGCTGATGCATGATTTGTTGTTGAGAAGGGAAATAGGATTGCTGCGGTTGTTGTTGCTGTAATATTATAGTGACTTTTTTCACCATAATTCAACTATACCATACCAGACACCACTATTATAGCGTATTTTTTGTAGAAATATCCCACTTCAAGAACAAGAAAGCGTTTTCCTTGTGCAAGAGAGTTCCAAGAGCTGACTTTGCTGAAGCTTTTACAGGGTGCGCAAAAATTACCCGGAATAAAATATCACATTGTAACTTCAACAAAAATGTAGATCTGACAATGAAACTCAACATACAGTTTCCCTATTCCCTCACTAGTAGAAAAGTATCAAGTTCGTTCAAAGTGGCCCCCTATCTTAGGGACACATGTCCTCAGACGAGTAGCGAACCCTTAACTCACGGCACGGAGGTAGTCTTCTACTATATCGTTCTTTACCTCAGCCAGGGGAGCTTCCAGTGGGGACAAATTTTTGTGTTGTGTAGAGGAATTCTCGCTCCCAGTAAGCGACCAGAAAAGAAACTAAGGCGGTTCAAATCCGGTGAGTTCAGAGGGCAGCCATCTTGTGCTGTGCGGCGTGGGACAGCAAAATTATAAGTCGATGATTGCTGATTTTTCTTTATTTGGCTGTGCCATTCGCACATTGTGAACTCAAACGAACTCAGGCGAGTGTATATGTACCCACTACTCCAATATTAGGTTAAAAGCTTAGTTCTAAAAGTTGTTACCACTTGCGCCAAACGAATAACTCATGGCACGCAGGTAGTCCTGGTCGAAATCATTCCATGTGTTTGTTAGCGGTGATATGAGAGGCAGTAAAGTTGCACATCAGATAGAGCACACTTTTTTCTCAAAAACATACTAGACTAGAAAATCAGTTTCCCAGAAACATTGAAGAAAATTGAGGTAAAAATAGCAGTACGACCAGAGAGGTGTAGACTGATGATGGCCGATAGTTTCAGATTTCGTTTTGCTATTACCGCTGTGCAAGCATTCAAGAGCTCGAACTTGGATAGAGTCTGCAAGTAATATAGATGCACAACATATTCCAATATGAAGCTCAGAATCCAGTTCTGCCAGTAATTGTGGTCAGTGATGTATTTTTCCGAGTAATTTTTGCGCACCCTGTAGTTTCAATAGTCTCTTTTCAAGTTACCCTTCACACGTAATCAACCAATTTACTTGCAGTGATTTTTGTTCAAAACGTTATTCAGCTTCACGTGGAATCTGACGCACCTGCATTACCTTGTGCTGATGAAATTGTTGCTGTTGCTGTTGCTGCTGCTGTTGACAGGCATGTCTTTGGCGAATTTCCTCCTCTTGCATGTGCTCCGCTGAATAGAGATGAATTCTCAGGGAATGTTCATCATTCAAAAGGTCGATACATAAATTAGTCTAGAAAGATATAAGAAACTCACGTATTCGTGGGTCGTACCACGTCGTCGTCTGTGTGTTGTGGTCGACGAAGTACCGCGTACCGTGCTCGTCGAGTTTCATTTCCCAATTTGGTGGCAACGGACCAAGGCCAGCGCTCATTTTATCGCCCATCTAAAATACCATTTCCATTCTAATTTAATCCTAATTCAGTTAAATTAGCTCACCTGAGAGCCCGGATCATGCATTCCAACAATCATTGGATCGAGCGAATGACTCTTACCGCGAGGATCAAATAGCGACGATGGAACGGACCTAGATCATTTTCACTTTTTCATTGACAATGAGCCAAAGAGATGATTTTTCTAAAATTTGAACATTAAGGAGTCAAAACACAATTGTTTTCACATTACCTTCATCATCCCACCCAAAAATGAACCCTATCCACCAGGCATTCCTAGGAGAAATAAAACGAATTCCACCTCCCCGACCTTTTCTGTAGAAGCACTCTACCTAACCTGACAACACAAACCACAAGCAGTGTTCTAGGCAACTTCTGCTTCCGAAATAGTAAATTAAAAATGACAGAAATAATAAACTTGTTTCACGAATCCTAACTTGTTCGAAAAAACTTGTTTCAGCTATAGCACTGCTAATGAAACAGGTTGGACATTTAAGGCAAACTTACTCGTGAAAAGAGGGCTGAGTTCCAAATGACGCATTGTAGTTGGCCTCATGCGACACAGATCGATTGTGTTGTGGCACTCTGAACGAAGAATTTTATAAATTACCTAGGAAATTGCAGTGAATTTCTTTTTGAAAATGAAAAGAAATTGGCCTCGAACTCACGTGAACGCCGGATCCGGCATGGGAGGGATGGCTGACACGGATTTGGAATGATGATGAGTGATCACTGGAGGTGCTACTACTGGCCTGAAACGTTCCAAAATGATATTTGGTGACATCAAAATCAAATTATTTTCTCTTACCGATTGTATAAATCCAGATGATGTGTGTCGAGTTCCGGTGCGCTGGCTTGCTTTTTGTGAAACGGTGTCGAAACCTGTGATCAGTGATTGAGCCAATGAAGACGTTCAAAATTATGAAAAAAAACTATTGATTTTGTTAATTAGACAATGTGGGGGAAAATATTAGGAGGATTCTACTGCACGCAGCGTTCACATCGAATCGCAAAATGCAACGGAATAAAATGCCAAATAACGACGACTATCTCTGCTTCTAACCCAATTCAAAAAATATTTTGATAACTTTTTAGAAAAAAACTTCCATCTTGACACTGACCTGTTGACTTCCACTTGGACTGAGTGCATTTCGTCCAGCGTTACTCATTCCATCATCACTGCTTCCCTGTGGCGAATGTCCGGCCGAGCTGCCACGAGGACGTGGCTTTGGCGCATAATACGAGATCGGAAACTTCTAAACAGGTAAAATTTTTAATGACCAGAATATAGTGAATACATAAACAGTACTAAAATAAGTATGAAACCACCCATCTCCAGAAGCCCCGTAATCAAATCTACTTCCGCTGCTTTTAGAGGAAGTCTTGAAGCTCTGTCATACTTGGCAGCAAAACAACGCGGTAATGGTGAAGTATAGGGCACTAAGGCAGCGACGAAAACTATCAGTGAACGGAATAGGCAGGGTTTCTGGCGACATTCTCCACTGATAACCCAGTTTTCAGTACTTCTATCGGGTGATATAGGTTCAACCGTTGCTACCGTCCAAGGGCCCACTCAGACTCTAATGCGGCAGTAAACCCAAGCAGAGTAGTAAAGGAGGTGCGCGTATTTCCGCAATAGCTGCGCGCTTTTCCGGCCGTCCGCTGGACTGTCGTTGGTCAAAAAACTATTTATTGCATAGTTGGCGATATGGGTGGTTTTCGCAAAGAAATCAGAAACCGGATACTGAGCTAGTGCGCAGCTGCAGCGCGCGCCGCAGGTCCCTATGTTTTGCCACTACTGCGACAGCAACGAAGTAAACTCTGAAGGGGCCTCAAGTCATAGACGAGCCGTGAAATTCAGCCTTTTGTGAATCGAATCTAGTGATCAAAAGCATAGTTGCGCAGCCGCCTAGTATAAATGACCTAAAAGGAGAGGAACTGCAACAATGGAATTAAAGGCTGACATCCCACCAATTGAGTTCGTCTCACATAAAATTTCAACATTTGCAAACAAACATTGACCAGACTGTGTTACAGTCGTTCCGCCAATGTTGTTCATAGAAAATATTTTCTAAATTTTTTCCTCAACACGGGGGAAGACAGAAGAAGCTGGAATAACGGACAGTATGTCTTCGTAATGATTGTCATGGAAGACTTTTTAGCAAGAAAGTTCGCCTCAGGCATAAATATGTAGGGAAGTGGAACAAATCATGATCAGAAATCTGCTTACCCTGTTGGGTTTCCTCTCATAGCGTCCGGCTTGAAACAGCTCGTCGATGCTCTTGTTCGTGTCGACATATGTGTAGACCTCGAACACTGACGGTCCCGGTGCCGCCGTCGACATTTTGTGCTGTTTCGTCTTTTTCGAAGCCATCCCTGCCTACAAACACATCTGTATGATGTTTTTGTTTCACTGATGACAAAACGCCAAAGAAGCGATACTTTTCCAAAACTATTCAAACCCACATCAACGACGAATCAACGACAAGGAATCTGCTGATGAAATTGTGGACAACGTCAAACGAAAGTGAATGACAAAAGATCAATCTGACAGCTGTAAGAAGAGCGGAATATGTCTGTCCAGAAAGTGACCATACCGAGGGCTTTTTGCACTTATAATTACTGATATAAAAACCTAGGGATAGAGGTGTCTCGACAGTAAAATCTGCGCCAAATTTCTAAAATTTGCCACTCCACGAACAGGCCCTCTTCCTTTACTATCAACACTTCTCATCCTACGCACTTTTTCTCCCGGCAGAACATTTTTTAGCAGAATTATCGATAAAACAAAGTGAGTCAGACGATGAGAAGAGGCAACTGATAATAGCGACAATGCTACAGGATACCGCTTCCGAATTATGACACAAGCGATAGCGGAAAATGATCAGAAGTGCAACCAAGTGACCAGAGCAGTATAAAGAATCTCCAAAAAAGTACAATTTCAAGTCCAATTCGCGAATGCTAATTAAAAAGCTTAGAATCAGTGTGTTAAATTTTACATAAAATCCTTACAACACACTAAGAAATCGCGAAAATCCGAGCTCTTCTATGAGACCTAGAGTCTAAAAAGGACAAATCTTGAAAAGTAGCGGCAACCCGCCATGAAATATTTTAATGCTTCGATTCGTCGATGACAAAATAATTAAATTTTAACACATATAGAACAAAACTCTATTGGGCAGAGATGGACCACGGTAACGACGTTACAAGTTCCAAGGCTTAACTCAATTCGAGTGGCTTTTGTTTTACAGAACGACAGTAAGCTCGATAGAAGCGGAAAAGGATCTCTGATCTCTCGTAGACCGATGTGATTCCAAAGATTGTCACAGAAAGTTCTAAACGACAACGCCGTCGCCAAAAGTGTGTTATCTCTGGCAGTCGACGCCGTCTGACGCCTATCTAATGACTGTACTTGCATGGTAATCCATCGTATGATGTGCCCGATTTGTAGTGCTGACAAATTACTATCAAATTGGAGACATTTTTGCTCAGAAATAGCATTTTTAAATGATCTCCATGTACGAGTTCACAGTCCTGATTCATAAACGAGATCAAATCCCAAGATCATGATCGGCAAAACTTCTATAAACCGTTAACTATATGCCACAATTAGCCAGCTGAGGCATACATGGAGGTTTTTTAGAGGTCAACCCAACACTCGCCAGTAGTGCATCGGACAACCAAAGTCCCAGTCTCAGATACCCCGCGTTCGAAGATCAGAGGTAGCGCTAAGATTCATCAATGTTGAAGTATGGAAACTTTGATATCGTTCACAAATCCAGGCTCAGCAGGTCCGACCTCTGCTATGGTACCAACCAGTTTCTTACTTAGAACACACCAAGGTTTCGTGATTCATGAAGATCACGATAATTCAAAAATTTGTGTATTGTTATTACTGTGCTGTATCCGATACCCTGCCATGCCAGTAGGGTACAGGATACCTTGGTGTCTTGAATTTACTCCGTGGAGTGACATTGTGGCACGGTTAACGGGCTAACCGAGTTAACACCTTGACAAGGAGTTCGACCTAACAACCTTGGCAAGACATACGATGAGAGCTTGCGTTTGACATAGGAAGTTTAGGATAAGCAGAGAAAGGTGCGCGCCGTTCACACATAACTAACACTAGAATACTAACCGTCATTACGTTTAATATTACCGGCCGGGTTAACAATGATGAGAAGGAATATTAGGAGGAAGAATATTAGGCTGCTTGAGACTGCTATAGTCCCGGAAGTGCCTCTACAGAGGTAACCATTCATGACTCAATCCCCGCAGGACCGACGACAACGACTCGCCACGATAAATTTACGAAAAGATAATCAAAAACTGAAATGTAGGAAACAGGACTCAAGAATAGGATGCCATTGTCGGCGAGCCAACAATTTTGTGTAGAAAGATAGCGCATAAAGCTTGCACAGACGAATCATGAGGCTCAAATAGGTGAGCGATAAGCAGCTTCAGAAATGCGTAGCAAATCTTCGTACTGTCTAAGAATAATAATTGCAAAACGTTGAGATTACAATGTTCCAAATGTACAAAAAAATCGCCTTCATTCTGAAATTCAGACTCCAAAACCGAGAAAAGATGAAATATGTACGGCTTACGATTCTGTAATTTAGAGCTCCTATTAAAGGAAAATTTGATAAAAATGAACTTGTGTGCAACATCAAACAGTATAGTAACAATAACCGCTCCAGTAATTCTTAATATTATTTCAATAACGACCAAACCACTATAGTCGACCTGGAAATGGAATTAAACACTCAGACTGAAGTCTATTCCTAAATGTAGGTGATGAAACAGGAAGAATTTGACATCGGATCCCTAAGGAAAAGACCACTGAACCCTTTTCCCATTCTCGAAAGAAATCGAGATTTTTGTCTAAAACGAAGAGGAGTTAATGGATAAAGAAAATCATAGCATTCATCCTATAACAACAGTGCCAACAATAGTGCTTAGAAAAATTATTTTAAAAATAAGAATTAGAGATCTTGAGAAGCATTCAAAATAAGGATTCAATCAACTATGAGAAAAAGCAAAACTCTGAATTCAAGGTTTGAACACGCCACCATATGAACTGATTCAGTAATGATTTTTTAAAGTAAATTTCAAATTATCTACCTCTGATAACAGCGAGAAAGTTCAACTTTAGAAAAAAATCAAATTTCTTTCTAGAGGAAGACCACGCGAGAGGCGAATGATTAATGATAAACTTGAATAAATGCAAGATATTTAACAGGGAGATGTCTAGTGTCCTAGACGTCTGAATGGCAAATCCGTCACCTCAGTCACGATACGATTTGGCTGTTGTTATTTAGAGAAAATCGAAATCGAAAAATCTCCCCTTCTACACACTAGTCGATAAAATGTCATTAAGTTATTAGAAACTCTTCGTGCAAAACGAAGTGATACATTTTGCTTCGTATATCAATGCTAAAACGTCCTTCATTTTCACTATAGCGCCAGGTTCGCTGCTTTGTTGACCATGTCTTGTTTATCCTTCGCTAACAAGTAAACACCATGTGGCGCAATGTGTCTAAAACCTAATCTTCCGTGCTGATTCTCTCACCTCACACTATCTTTGCTCTTTGGTCATCGACGTATGAGCAATAGTATAGAGAATTTGAAAACGTAAAAACTAAAATCGAAGAAAGAAATATGGTGGACGTCAAGCACCTTAACTCTTGAATGATACCGTATAGTTGCCCCAAAAATTACGCTGTGACGGAAAATGTTTCTTTACTTTTCAAAAGAAAGCTGGAACCTGACAGTTTTTGTCCGAAGTACTCATTCAAAATTCAAATTGCACTGTCAAAGCTGGTCACCGTCTCAACGAAGTGTTTCTGGAACTCAAGCTTCAGGCGAAGTAGTACCAAAAGGCTATGATTCGGAGAATTCCAAAAATTCAATTTCGGTTTGACGATTGATGATTCGAAAACGATTAGGATTTTTCATTTGCTTTCTAGATCTACAATTCCTAATTAATTCCTTTTCAGATGAGGAATTAAGAACCTTTCAGGCGTCTTCAAAGCAGGTAAAAGAAGAGCGCCGAAGGCTGAAGAAAAATTGGTGGAATATTTCAGATGAAAGAAAATGGGAGAAGAAGAATTGATAGAGAATGGAACTTAGCCGTCAAGCTGGACGAGATGTGGAGTGCAAAGGTACGGAAGGCCAGAGGTAACGAAGCCTATAGGTGAGAAAATCACGGGAAAAGCGATCGACTCTCAAAGTTCTTCCAGCGCAATGTATAAAGGAGAGGTAAGGGGTAGGTGGAAATGATTATTTATACTCTAGAGTCCTTGGAAAGCCTATGCTCTCACCTGTTTGGAGCACTTCTTAACCTAAACAGGATAAGAGGAAGTGGTGAGAGCCTGCATTTCCATTCCTACGATCGACCAATCGATCCTGATCCAGAGGCAAGACTCTCACCGGATCGGGTAAATGGGTACCAGACTTGTCTGGAACGGTGGAGACATAAGCATTAACGGTGACTAGGCTACGTATGTCATTGTATAGACCAAAACACACCTTTTGCGGGATTCTCCAGCTAATTTGTCGCTTACAGGCAAATGCCATAGCTTCAGAAAGTGCTAGGGTATCGCGCAAGATCGGTTCATGGGCCTGCGTCACGAGTTTGAATCCTTCCTGAGTCATGATTTTTGCGATAGACCTAGCCTCATTACAGCAACGTCTACTTATACTAGATATAGCAGTAAGCCCCAAAAAGATGCAATGAACGTGAACGATGACGTTCTTCAAGCCGTAAGCCATTACCTCCTTCTTTTTTTCGTTTTTAATTAGAAAATTCTACCTTCTTTGTCAGCTAATCGGGCCAAGTTTAGGGTGGTCTACAGCAGCGATTATCTGCGATTATAATACGAAACAACCGAACGACAACACGTCGACGCCGCCATTCGCCGTTGCACGCCATAAAATTAAAAAATACCAAACAATCTAACAATTACAGTAGTAATCGGTGCGTTGATGCGCGCTCGCGTACGCCATGTCGGCGACCGAGGCGTTCGCGCCGCACCCGTTGCTAATTGGATGATTTCACATGTGATGGTGAACCCTTCAACCTGACCATCACGCGTCATACTGTATCCACCGATGCTGTGTGGGGGTGTCAGGTGAGCCCACCTCAAGATGGTCCATTGAACTGGGTGAATATCTACACTTATATGGAGGGCATGTATATAGGTGTCTGTAGGTGTATGTAGGTGTATACACGTTTGAGGTGTCTGACGGAAGCCATGGCGACAAGATGGCGCCAAAAATAATGAGACACCGTGAACCACTGACACGCATACGACTACGGTAATTGTAAGGATATCGCGCAATTCGTGCAGATAGATGCTCACCTCCACCCCAATCGCGTGTTCATCTACACCCTACCCAGTCGGTGTTTTTGAAGAAGCTGAAAGTGCACCAAGAAAATGCCCATCCCATTAGAGTTGCAATAACAAGCGGGAAAATTCGGTCTTCAAAGAAAAGATGTAAGACGACGATAACAGTAAAAGGTCAGCTTCTAATCACTACGAACAGTGCGGAAAATCACCGAAAAGAGCAGAGCTTGCCCGCCTGAAGTCAACCACGAAAAATTGGGTATTCGATGCATCGCTTAAATATAATCGATGCATTGATTAAATATGGCTCGTCAAGGATCCTCCTTCAAAAAGCCAGAGTGAGATAGTGTAAAAGAAACAAAATTTTGTGATCAACTTCACGTCGGAACCTGCCGAACCGAGAGTGTAAAGTATGCACTGTATTCTATTCCATATTCCACAATGTTCCGTGAAAAGTCCGCCAAGAAAAGCATTTGAAACTGTATAGATAGGATCACGAACAACAGCAATCATAAAAATACCAAAATGAACATTAGAAACTCTGGCCTAAAAGGTGAGTTGTGTTACAAATTTAACTATGGAAGAGAACCCGATGAACTTCTTTGTGAGCCGGAAATGTTACGACGAGCCCTCCCACAAATTCTTCCAGTCTTGAGCTGAGTAATTGTCCTTCAACTGTACTATTTCCCGTTGGCCCAATTCCTTATATTCGTTACTCGGAAGCAACTCGAACGAATTATCAATTTAGACAAGGATATCAAATAGTTTAAATCGGTGTTTCTATCAATTTGCCACCGTGACAGAGTGACTGTTACTGCGGGTATGTTCACAATTACTTCTAATTGCTTTGAGTTGAGCCCTCATATAGAGAATAACATGAAAATATTAAAAACCAACGGATAAGAGCAGTCACAATTTTGGGGGCGGAAATTTTCACATCTATGTCCAAGAAACAGCTATAATTAAAAAATTGAGAAGAGCTAAAAATAGAACAGCATTATATTTGCCACTGTCATTGAGAACAATTAGAACAACATTGAATCAAACATCTGATAAAAGCGAAAATATGACAAAATACAAGCCCTGGAGCCTTTGATGATCACAATAAGCACGAATTCGATTCGGCAAAATCCAGAAAGGTTGGACGGGACATCACAGCTCTTGAGATAGAATCAATACTTCGTAAACGTGAGTAACAGCGACGCCAACTGTTACCTTACGTACGTGACAAGGAGGAAAATAAACTTTTCAAAGTTAAACTCGTCGCAAAAAGAAAGACTTCGGAGCCTTTACGGAAAGGAATCTCGCGAAACTACAGTTAAACCAAGCGCTCATCTCGAAAGATGTCGGATATTCAAAATTCTGGGAAATTCGGAAAAACTTCTACATATGACCCCTGTCGTCGTTTACAAATTACGAAGTTATTATTCGACAGAAAAACGTGAACGATGAGATATATATCTGCGACGATCGATAAATCGATCGCCTGCATAAAACGATTGGGGTTTCTTACGTAACCGTGATGCAAGAGACCGTGAAATGAAATGTAGTAAAGATCAAAACTACCACCGCAGGCCATCTGATCCCGTGAAGATGTTAACATAAGTAAGACGTCAAACAACAATTGGAAAAAAATGAAAAATTATTGACATGACAAAAGATAGAATAGTAGGATAAAGAACAGCGAGCATTTGGCGAGCTTCAACGTAAAAACAATGAAAGCCTACAAATTAGTCTAACAATGTAGAAAATGGACGAAATAAATCGCAATGGTTGGAAATTAAAAAAAAAAACTTATATTGTTCCACAGAGGAAACAGTGACTTTCTACGAAGACGCCAGGAAAAATTAGAAACCAAATGCATGAGAAATATGAAGATCACAAGGATGTAAGAAACTAAGTGATGACGGAACATCGAGAGTCTTTAGAAAAACTTCAGAAATAAACAACCAAGCACGGTTTGGCTAACACCATGAAAGCAATTAGTCATATCAGTAATAATGATTTCAATATTCCTTATTTTTGCCTTACCAACTAGTCAAATGGATGTTTTTATTTAACAGCTTAAAATTTCGCTCTTCAAGGGTCCGAACATAGTTCGTGGTTAGCGGCTCACTAGACTGGCTTACCAAAAGCCGTTCGAAGATAAAATTCCTGAGAAAATGCAAAAAACTCAAAATGTCACTCGGACGAGACCTGCCCTCCCTAAACTTCCACCGCTGCTCAAACATCTCATCCTCAGTAACAGATCATACATACGTTATAATCGAGATACGAACAGCTGCCCGTTCTTCTCGTGGACGCATCTCATATTATAGATAACAAAGTGGTCCAAATGCAGGAAGCTAATTTGTTATCGAAGGTTCAAGAGGTTCAGATATAAAAAAGAACGAAGATTATACACATCATCGATGGATAACAATAAGATGGCGATCGAAAAGCGATGGGAAAATCAACGACTGAGGTTCAGAGTTGAAACGAATGTGAACGCCAGTTATCGACGTTTGCAGCCAGCCAGCAGCAGCAGCACCAGTAAGAGGGGGCGTTTTGTAGCAGAGAGTCGGCGATGTAAAAGATATAATAGTAAGATGGTGGTGTTGGTGGTGGTGGTGGTGATGGTGTGGTGGTGCATGGCTGCTTTGTGTCAGCAGGCGTTTAACTCGTATCGAGGCAAGGTCAACTTCGACCAGCGAGCGAATTCTTCAGTCACACTTCACTGCAAGGAGGTGGTTGTGGTGACGACGACGCCACCCGATCGAGAGGTGCACCAGGTAAGGAAAGCGGGGAAGGGGAAGGGAGATAGCGGTGGTGAACAGGATATTTATTTATTTATTTATTTATTTATTTATTTATTACACAAGTGGGCTTGTGTTAGGAATACCACAACCTCCCACGAAGAATGCTCCTCAATTAGAACAAAATTAGCTGAATAACATCAAACAAAGAATATTACAATCATAAGGTGCAAAAGGAGCCCATTTAAGGAATGAACTTTCCGAACTCAGGCCACGTGCCAGAAATCTTCTAGGTGCCGTCGTTATTCTCAGATTTCCATGTGTCGTCTGCCGTAGTTCTCACCCAACTCTGATCTCATCTAATGCAGGCACTAGGTGTTTTAGTTGTTCTCAAAATCAGCAGCTTAGATTGCTGGACACTACGTGTTTCTGTCAGTAATCTGGGCCCAGATTCATGAACGGAAGAGCAGTCTCCGATACCGCGGCGCAGCCAGAACCAGACGGCAGAGTCGATGAGAGATTGCGTTTAACATAGGAAGTTTAGGATAAGCAGACAAAGATGGACGCTATTCGGGCTCTATCTCAGGGTTTATCGAGAGTTTCTCAACGATGAATCTGGGGCCTGGTGAATCATTCATTCTTTCTCTGCCATACTCCAAAGTTTGGAGACCAAAGTTGAGCTTTCTTTCATCAATTTTCAGTACGATGTCGTAGGAGTATCCCATCTGCCTTATTCCCAGTTACCTTGCGATGCTATGTTGGGCCCACATTCACGAACGGACCAGCGGTCTCCGAAACCGCGGCGCTGCCGAAGCCAGACGGCAGAGTCGATGAGAGATTGCGTTTATCACAGAAAGTTTAGGATAGGTAGAGAAATGTGTGCGCCGTTCACAGGCTAAATCTCGGGGTTTATCGGGGTTTACCAATGACGAATGTGGGCCTTGGACTCCTTCTAATATGTAGTGTATGCACCTACAAGTATCGGATACCGGCGTTCCCCATTCGAGTATAGGACATATGTAATGATTTATAAACTTGATTCAAAAAACAAAAACCTCCCTCAAACCCTTATATTGAAGCTTCACCTAAAGCTGGACCCCAAAGCCCCTTGTGCCCGCCTGAGAAGGCCCTTTCCACTCGATGTCTTTCAGAAATAAGTCTGATCATCTATAGAAAGTTCCTGAGCACGATCAAATAAAAAACAGGTAAGAAAAGCGATGCCGAACGGGCTAGTGTCTATCGATGGCGAAGGTGTTCGAGTATGGTGTGGTAGAGCGTTTTGTGGGACGTTTAACTCGTATGGGAGGCAAGGTCGCCACAGTCTCCGCTCGCGCACGTGTACACACCTACACACACACCTACACACACGTACACACACCTCTACACACCCTCATATACAGCTATACACACAGACGTTTATAACAGTTCTACATTTTTTATACAACAATAACATCCGTCGTCACATTAAACTCAAGCTACGTGACATCCACATAGTGGAATGTTGACTTCTACGAGAATCTCACGACGGATACACGATCGATACTCGAGAAGCATTCGAAAAGAAACTGATCGTTCTAAAATTTCAATTTTCAACATTCAGTTCAAAAATTTCAAGTAAAAGAAGAAATTTTGATATGTAGAGAGAAAGAGAAAAAAGCACCCAAAATGACTGGCATTATGTGGTCCTCCACGGTTAAGGTTTAGATAACGTAATATGCTGTCGCCAACTACAATAATAATGAAATTATTAGCTAGAATAATTTTAAACAGTGAAAATTTCACAGGTGATGAGCGGAAATAAAAAAAATTTACTAAACGGAATGTAAGTCTCCAACTATTCAAAAAAGCTCTCCACGAAGTTCCGAATCTTTTCCGTCACAAACTACTAACAAAGAAAACTTCAAAGAGACAAGAAGTTGAGGAAAAATGCAAATAAAAACGAATGGCAATAAAGAGACCGTACAGAAAATTACTACGACATGTTCGTACGTGTCCGAAAACAATAAAGAAACTGTAAGGGTCCAACTTACTGGAAAAATGGAAGTTTTACACTGCCGTTTTAGCGAATATGATTCAACGATTTCAAGCGAAACTGAATGAAACTATGAAAAGGATGAGTCTCAGAAACTATAACAGAAGAAAAGTAAACGATCGAAGTCACGCTTGTTAGGCATGAATACGACGAGCTTCCGAAGGGTTTTAGAGGCGTTCGAGATGTGATCGATAAACTTTTCCAAGTCAGTGAACAGCTGCGCATCAGAAAAATAGTCTTCGAACATATTTCTGAGTTGGCAGTCGAAGAAAAAGCTATGTATGCTATCAACCAAAAGAAAAATTTGTCAGATCCTAAACTCTCTGAGCAGATTCAAACAAAAATTTTGGTCGATACCTGATTTTGAAAAAACATTTGAAACAAAAGATGGTTCCGAAATCTATGTGAGAACACCATATAGATGATTATTTATAAAAACGCTAAAAATTGATGAAAATTGCTTCACAGTTCACATAAATATTCAAACAACTCGTTTGAATCGCAAGACCTCGCCGGTGATCAAAGTGGTTCTTAGAAATTTCTGGCAAGAACTCCGATTTTAATTTGTTCTTCATTCGCTGTTTTTTAGCGCCGTCGAGAATGCTGATGACCTTCAAACAGATACGCATTTAGGTTGCGTGGATGTCGTTTTCGATGTCATTCTTTCTTAGGAAATCTAAAATTTTCTCATCGTTTCTCAACAAAACGAGGTAGATATGGGTGGTTATGAGATGAATACGTACCGCTGCATACAGAAGTACACAAACTATACTAATAGGAGATATTTCTGACTGTCAACCAGCGTGTACACCACCACCACCACCACTCACAATAAAAGGCGAAGGCGAACGATTGACTAAGGACGACAGCGACCCAGTCACACCATCGTCCGTGTTGGGTGTGGGGTGGGGTAGTGGGTGGAAGTCATCGCGAAAACGACAAGAATCGATGCTTTCCGAGGGAGTTGCAGCTGCTTCTTGAGTGGGATTTCAAATAAAAATTAGAGAGGCGATGGGTACTGTATTGCCAGATCACGATAGTGAATACAGTACTCAGGACTTGAGTAAATCAAAAGCTCTATAAGGTGCTAAATCGCTTCAGGAGCCCCGGACAACCGTCAGTGATGGCTAAAGTAAAGTAAACCTACTCCGATTTCGGTACGTACCTCTGAGGGTAAAATACATACTCTCCCGTTTTTTTTTTCGTTCTGGACCACAAAAATTCCACCCAACCTCCGCTCCTCACCGACCAAAACCGTTCATTAATATCCGCCGTCTCTCAGTATCCTCAGCACCGATGACTAGTTGACGCGATGAAAAATCTGGTTTCAGACTTCTCATTTCGAAGAAAGACTGGCACACTACTCTTCGCTCTGATTCTTACTGAGCACCGAGGTGAGGAGTTTTAGAAAAAAAGAAAGAACATTGATGGAGCTCTTTCAAGAGGTGTACAAATGTCAAATCGTCAAAAACATCTTGCTCACTGCAAAAAATGAAAAATTGCTGAATAAATTTCAATCCAAAGATTGCATTTTAGATGTGGCATAGAATTGTATCGATTGCCAGAGAGTTCGTCACTGGCAATCGATACAAACTATGTACGATGAACAGAAGCTTGCTCCTAGCTATAATTCTCCATTGGAGAATCCAGCAAAGTCAACCTCTTCTACTACCGACGTTTGGCTACGAAGCCTCCAATGTGTGGAGACAAATCCTGCAGCTATTTTTGGGGGAACTTTGGGGGAACCACGGGTGACAAACATTCACAATTTTGGGCAACTGATCATAAGAAGCCGCACTATCGCCAGCGGAAAAAAGCTGGAAGGTTGTCGCCGAACTCGAGCGCATACGTTCGTTCTCCGAGAACATGGTCATCATGAACGGGATCGGCGGCAACGAGGCGACGATGATGAGTCACGACGTTTGAGTCGAGCCAATTGTCGTCGAGAATGCGACGAAGATAACTTCGACCTCGCCGCCACAAACGGTGGGTGGCCAAAACCCGCTAACGGGTATGTGTGTGGGGCTGATGACGAAGACGACGTTCATGAGCGCACCCCGACCGAACGACCCCGACAGACACCGACACACTCGACTGCGACATGGCGACATGACGACATGACGACGTGACGGCCACTACGACGACCCTCAGGTAAGAGGTTGAACGACGAGAAGTTGACGACGGCAATGTTGTGGGGATATGCGCGCCATTGAGGAGCGACCGCGATGATCGGACCGATCGGCAGACCGATCAAGAGACCGACAATCGGACAAAGTCGATAACGAACACATCAACTGTTTTGCGTTGTCATATCGTAGTATGAACTTGTAGCGCATTAATACATCTGTTACGAATCGACACGTTACAAGTATAGCTCGAAACTGTGAGTTCCACCGTAACATTTCTCCACAGAGCCCGATTTCTCACGCTCCAGAAACAAACGAAAAACACCAAAGACATGCATAAAACACATTTTTATAATCTCTTTTCTAGAGATGATCAGAATTTGAGTGAATTACACCACGTAAAGCGACAATCCTCTTTAGTGCTCAATTGGCTCAAACTTTGCTAAATCTAGATTACACAGCTACCGTTACTACTCATTATTAATCGCTCCCACCATCTCACCATAAAAAGAGATAATAAAAAAATAAAACGAGAATCACTGCTCCACGATTAGTTGAAAAATCGCTCAAAATATAGTAATGATTTAAAATGAAAAACAGTTCCACTTGGGAAACGTCGATGATATGAAAGCTCATATGAAAAATAGACACGCATCGCGAAGTCACAAACGTGGCACGATACAGCTATCAAAGAAAACATACACATGCATACATATTCTCCATCATAATAAAAAACAAATCGGAAAATAGTAGGATTTACCCAAATTTTAATTCACTTAAGAAAGTTATTTCGCACTTGATAATTCAGCTACACGTTAGTGGTCTCAAAGCAGAAAATGGAGGGAAAATAAAAAGTGTAAGAAAATGGAAGCTCGAAAAAATCAATATCCCAGTGTTTGCGACGTATAATAATAGAATAGCAGAAAAAAAGTCGCTTTAGAAGTGACAAAAGTGGCGCGAATGTACGGCAGTTTACTAGCAGATGCCGCCAATCAGACATTGGGCGAGACAAGTGTGGCGCCAGTCAGTAGCATGAATCACGCTGCCGAAGTATCGGGGTTTTCTACTTGCTGAAGGGCTTGAGATAATTGGAAAACGAGGATTTTTCATGAATGATAGGTGAACACACATGGCATGCTTGATGATCAGGTTATCAGGCAGCATGCTGTTCGACAGCGAAGTTGGAAGTTTGTAGAATGAACCGGAACAAAAAGGGAAGTTTCGACGACGAACGCACGCGAACAGCGTCGTCGGTGCTGCGAGCACGATACAGTCAGTGATTAGAAACGCATATGTCATCATGGTGGCGAATTACTTGATAAGAGAAGACAATTGAAGATTATTCGATCAAGCGACGGAGTGAAGGAAGGGGCGACGGAGCGGACGGTGACGGAACGATGGAACGACCACGACGACGGCAACAACGACGACAGAATTACTGCTGCTGTGGCTTCAGTTGAATCCGTCCCGTAAATGTACGACGACGACGACACAGAGTGAATAATCGTGAAAGACAACACACCTCAACAGCTGACAACGACGACGACACATCGATTCGCGATACCTGTCGACGACGGGCCGACGAGAAGATACGCGAGAGTCGGGGAGGCTGTCGGTCGGTTGGTCGGTCGGTTGGTCGGTCGCTCAGTCGGTAGGTCGGTTAGTCGGTCGGCGATGTCTCGGATGGATCGGACGACGAGTTGTTACTTGGTCAGGCCAAGGTGAGTCTCGACACCAGCTAAGGTGAACTTGGTTGACCAGTGGAGCGCTATCCGGATCTTGCGCCATCCCTGTATCACCATGTGAGCTCAATGGCGCATCTTTCTTTTCTTGCACATAATTTCCCAGTTATTGCTTCTCTTCTAACAGTTGTTCCCCATTAAAATTAAAATTGCGTTAACATTAACATTAAACTATTCTACTATTTGCCGCTTTTTGTTTAGCGGTTTATAGACGAGAACTAGTTGAATGACCTATATATTTGGAGATGTTTGGTTATTCGCAAAACACTGACATCGGACGGGAATTGAACCCGCGTCTTTCTGTTTCCGGCACATTGCACTAACCACTGTGCTATCGATGTACGTTGCAAATCTCCTAGCATCTTTCTTAAGCCCGGTCGGTCGGGCTGTTGCTATCAGAACTCACCCGTAATCACGGGAATGAGCCGGTAAGCCGATATCGGCAGTTACCAGCTAAGCTGATAGCATTTTAGTACATCGGTAGCACAGTGGTTAGTGCAGTGTGCCGGAAACAGAAAGACGCGGGTTCAATTCCCGTCCAATGTCAGTGTTTTGCGAATAACCTATCATCTCCAAATATATAGGTCATTAACATTAAAATTTGCGTTACTACATTTTGAGTGCGGTTGCTGTTGACTGATTGTCTTTATCTGTTTGTTGAGTTTTAGTGTTGTTACATGGTTTATCATGTAATAAATAAATAAATAAATATATCCTTCATGAACGCAGTCTCAACAAAATGGACAATGTCCAGAGCGAGCGTCTCCAACTTTGAGCTTCAGCAAACAAGTGATGATTCCGATGCTGATCCATGCAGATTGCTAACCTAATCTATGTGAAATCGACCCGTTTCTGAATACTCACATACATCTCGGCTGGTCCATTAACCACGATTCATCATCTTCTCAGGGCCTATTCCAAGGCTGAGAGTATCGGATACTCTGACGTAGCGATGGGTCACCTCTGCTGATTCGTTGCGGGACGGTATTACGGTCTTGGCATCAAATATGAGGATCTTCATGAATCAGAAATCGCGGTCGCGATAAGAAATGTGTTAGTTAACCGAAATCTCTGTTCCGTTCATGAATCTGCCACGAATCGAATAGAGTGGTTGAAAAACCGATGAGAGCCTACTCTTATTGAGAAAAAGCAGAATTGAGGAGCACACACCTATATCTCCTCGCAAGAAAATTACTGAAAAACGCAATTGATTATCATCCTCTTTCGAAGCCTCAAAGAAGATTCTAAGGAGGATGAGCGTAGTACGGGCCGGTACGGTCAATTAAGCTTATTGTCGCTGGGGACATTTGACAAGAAATACTTTTGAAAAGGCATGAAACACGCAAATTCAAAAACATTTGTACTTGTAAAGCTCAGAGGGACTGGGGAGGAAAAGCGGTGCACATTTTGATCGTCACTTAAGATTTCGCGCAGCGTTCGATTCGCCCATATTTAACTCGCACCCTACGTTTAATTCCAGTTACCATCCCGTGCGTAAGCCAGTTCTCAGAGCAAGTTCTTCATAAATTTCAATTCTTTCAGTACCATTTCATTTTTCACCAAACATAAAGAATCGAAATTATTGAAACACGACCAAGGGAACGACGACGCCGAGCACAGGACGACGGATCTTTAACGAAGGATGAATAAAAGGTGAGGAAGAAAACAACAATAAAAAGGTGGAGAATGATGAGGTTCGGCTACGAGCTGGTGTTCTTCAGTTGATGAACACTGACGCAACAATCCACGTACGGGTATGTCAGGCGACCACCACCCATCTCAACCATGACGACCATCCCCAAACAGCAACTGACCAACCGGCTCTCGTCGTTAAGCTCAATTAGGCGACGTCGAAGAGTCGAAGGAGAAGGACGGTTGGATAGACGGACCGACAGAGGACTTCGTTTACACGTTTGCACCGTTCTTAGTCGCGGATCTCTTCGACACCTCCCTTGAAATGAATGTCTACAAATTTAGCAAAAAAAGAATGCGAATAAAACTTTTCGTTTGATAATGAAGCAAAGGACTACTTCAGCAACTCACAAACCGATTCTCGTCGTCATTCCAAGCTCTATCAACCCCCAAGACTATATGGCCATACCTGACTTCCTGAGTTGTTAGTAGTTTCAAAACTAGATATTCGAGCTGCTCTTAAATATCCTAGGAAAGTTATGGCGAAATCCTCTCTCCTTCTATTGGTCTCTAGAAAGCAGTCCATGAATTCATTCAATGTTCTTGTAAAGCTGAGCGAATTTCACATGGAAGCATGAAATCACAAGGTATGTTAAATATTTCTTGTAGACAGGTCACAGTTGCCGCTTCTACGTAATACAATCTACTCCACGCACTTCATCAACACATACCACGACTCCTTCTCTTTCTCTGTTGGAAGATATGTTGATATATTGCATACACTTTTGACTACCTCTTTAACTATGTCTTACAGGATTCTTTTGCAACGACACTAGGACTCTTAGTATTATCCACGTCATGTTTACTTACAGGTTAGTCTCTTTCTTAAGTTTATTTATACTCTTACCTATATATAGTTATAGAGCCATTCCTTCATGCTGATGAGTCCCGGGAATGGCTTTATAATGTACTAGCTCGTTCATGGTAGGGACGAAACGAGCTATAACTTTTTCTTCTTTGTTTACTTCTGTTTAGTTGTTTCGCTTATTGGATATATCGAAAGGTCAAACCAGTCAATAATGAAAGCAACGAAAGTAGAGAGGAAGACAAATGTAATACCATCAAACCATAGAACGCCATCTCGACAACTAGTAGAACAAGTGGAGAAAGGAAGAAACAGAAAACAGGAAAGTTATAAAAGTTCTTCAGAAAGTAAGAATGATCACGGAGGAAATGCATACGAGTTCCATAGCGACCACTGTCACGCGCAAATTCATAACAACAGTAGATAATAGTCAGCTCTATTTAGGCAGTTGTACAATTCGATACAGTTTCCTTGAGAAGACAGTAGCAGATTTATATCCAAGTACTGGCATCTATTTCGGAGAAAATTCGCGGAATCTGACATTTCATGATTCCTTATCTATATAAGCACTCAAATGACAGCTTGACGTCGGACTTTAACATCTGACTCAGTCTTCTAGCTATTTGGCCAGAATTTTCGCATTCCTATAAGATCAGAATTCAGACGATTAAGATATGAAAACCATCTCAATCACCTCAGCTTAACAAATCACAAACATGAGCCCTGCTGAGAGTGAGTACTTTGCCTGAGTAAGCGCTGCACCCTTCGACTAACCAATTCTTCACTAATTTATCATAAATGGTTAGTGGTGGATATATTATCGGTAAAATGTCAATATTTGTCCTATGCATATATGTAATAGATTACTTAAGGTGTGCAGGACAACCAATAAATACAGGGTGGCCCAAAATTACGTTCACACATGTTTGACCTTTCATTTCTCTTGACCTACGGGCCGGGAATGAACTGTCTCGATTTCCCGCGCTAGCTGTGCTTATGCTCAACTGAAACACCAAATATTGCGTTCCAACGATAACTAACTGCTCAATGGCACCTTCTCATCCGCTGAGACGCACTCATCAAACGGCTAGGCGAGGCACACTACCGGGACATCATTTTTTCAAACGAAAAAATTCCACTATAGAAGCAGCGCTGAACCACCGAAACGACCGTGTACTTGTCAAATCAGTAGCCGGAGACAACGAAGTGGGAAGGATCTACGAACGTTGCGGTGGTCCGAAGTCGGTCATAATTTGGGGAACAGTCTCCTATTCTGGGAAGTCGCCGTTGTTATTCTTCAAAAAAGGAGAAAAAATAGAAGCTAAAATTCACATGGAAGACCTTCTGGAAAGGCTTTTGATCCCTTGGACCAATTCAATTTACAAGGACAAGTCATTGATCTTCGAGCAAGATTCAGCACCAGCTCATAGAGCGAAGGTCGTGCAGGAGTTGTGCCGCACCAAGCTTTCCGACTTCATCAGCGCAAAAAAATGGCCTTCCTACAGCCCTGACCTCAACTTTTTGGACTACTCTATTTGGTCCTGCTTGGAGACCAAGGCCTACTCTACACGCCATGATTGTCTTGATTCGCTGACGCTAAGCCTTCTGAAGGCATGGGACGAAATGGCAATGGACTATGTGCGTGCCACGATGGATGCAGTTCCGCGTCGTCTGAAGGGTTGCGTTCTCGGTGAAGAAGGCCGTTTCGAAACCTGATTGTGAAATTTTATTCGTAATTGGGTTAGTGAAACTATGCTAAAATTCTAGACTCAGATGTCTTTTCTGCCCGTTCTTATGACAGTTTAAATTTGTGAACGTAATTCTGAGCCACCCTGTATGATCCACTAGAAATGGCTTTTCAGGCAGACCTCCTCAGCTCGCTAAAATTTACTTGTGAATTACTAACATTTGTAGCGGCAAAATAGTAACACTACATAGAAGAAGCGCAGCAGCCAGCAAACTGTAACTGGTCGTTGACGAGCGGAGGAAAAACGATAATTGCAGTTACGATAAACAATCGTGATGACCAATTACATCTACCCGCTAGAGGAGTACGGTGATTGTTCTCAGTGACAGTTTGAAGCCGAGCCGACAATCGTCGATGAGGCACTGTTATTGAATGATAACTGTGACGTGAACGAACAAGGGAAGGGGGTAGGGTGGAAACAAATAGGACAATCGGTGAGTGTCTGTGTGTGTGTTGCGATTCTAGCCGACTGATAAGGTTCAACGATGAAAAAACCACTACACCACAAACTACGGACGAGTTATACGTTTGTAATTCTATGGTGCCGCGAAGAAATAAAAATTCATCGTTACACATCATCACCATTGTTTAGTAGATCGTACTAAATGAGAAACGTTGACCTCATTTCTTTCACGAATCATACCGTAGTAACAAGTCTGTACAGTTGAAAAACTCCCGTAATCAACATCCGAGCCACTAATCACTGGTAATTTAGAGATATTAAATAAGTGGTTGACAAAATTAGGCTGACAAAGTGTTTAATCGCACCTAATTATTCTTTTTTCCATTCTCGCCCAACAACTCTAACGCCATGTTCCTTTTTCATTGCTCGTCTCGTTTTTGTTATCCACTCACCCTGGTTATAGGCCCGCCTCTATACTAGATATTTACATAAAGTGAAAATTTAAAAAATGACTTGCACCCGAAAGTTATAAGGCTACGTTCATAGCAAATTTGTACGCGTAGAACGACTAGAAAGGATGCTATCTCATTTTATTTACTTAAATACTTTATTGAAAGAGAATTTCTTATTTTTCACGTAGAAATGATCGAAGATAATAGGGAACGAGCGAAAATGTTAATGAAAAATAGAAATTTTCAGAAGACCAGGATGTCTTCCACATACCCATTAGCAGATTGTCAAGAAAGCGTCGGATGCATAAAGTTCACGCCGACAGTGCTCCAAAAACATAAAAGCTTGACTTCTGGAGTTTCTTAAAGGCAGTGCTTGAATAAGTGTGTTAGTCACAAGCAGACCATCAAGCACCTCTCAAAGAAGACCGTTTGGTTTCACGAAAACCACTGAAGTTTAGCATAAGTGGTGCAATAGAATAGAGCAGCTCCTTACATGGTAGAGACCTCCGAGAATCTTCACAGAAGACTGTCCATTATGTTCGTCTACATGCAGACGTCAACAGCTTCATGTACTTTTAGTGATTACGAGCGAAATGTCAATCCGACAGCTCAGCAGCCCGACAAAGAGACGCTGCTGCAACGGGCCACCAGCTGGTCGCTGTGAAATTTCGTTTTCCAGCAGTTTATAGGGGAAGAAAACCGCACAAGAAATTTGACAGGTGTTGTTGGAGAACGACAATATGAAAATCGCCGAAGAGAAGCTATAATAATCGACGTTTATTAGGAACTGCAAAAAGTCTCGATTAACTAATTAAGATTGTCAGTTGAACAGCGTAAATGGGCAGAATGCCGCCGGAAGGAGTGTTGAAATTGAAGATCAAAATATTGATTAGAATTTCAACAGTTGTTGAGATCGATCAATCGATGTAATCAATCGATATACGATAGTAGTCAGCCGGTTGGCTGGGCGCGCTGATTACTCATTAGGCGCGGGGGGGGGCGAGACGTCGCTGACGACGGAGGGGGTCTGGCCGCCCCGTGTCTTACCTGGCCGACCACCACCACCACCACACCACACCACCACCCACGGTCACCACTGATCGCATCGATCGATAAACACATTTCTCGAGTATCACTCAACTCCATCGATTTGTCGCTCTCAGAGCGATCGTCGTCAGCAGTCGAACAGGATCGATCGATCATTGTTATAGATGGGTGAGTAGTGTAAAAAAATGTGAGTGGAAACGCTTTGTAGTGATGATCGGGATGTGCTCTTTGGAACGGACGAGGCTTCATCCACCACTCAAGCCCTCAGGCGTTTTCAGAAGCAAATACAAAGGAAGCATCGAAATCGGATCATTTACATTCATTACAGCGCGATTCACAACGACATGACACCCAGGTTCTTCGCCAGTTTCCGCTCTACTGAAGGTTTATTCGTTTATCCATTAGTCACCTAATCCTTCCTGGGTACTTCGAGGAGAATCTTAAGTTCGTATATGGTAACTGCCGAAAAATGGAAACGGCTATACTTTCGTGTTGATAACGGTGGCGAGTAATCATGAAAATCACTTCAATTTAATCTTTTTGTTTAAAACGCAATAACTTCAATGCCAGCCAAAAAAAAATTCCAAAAATAGGTCGCCTCAAATAAGGCAATGAGGGTAAATCTAAAATTACTCTTTTTTAAACTTCTTCCCGAATTTTTTCGGCCTCGAAATAGCATTAGGTATTGATCGTGGGGAAATAGTTAGAAGAGCCCAAAAAAGTACAGGTTGGTACGCATTCAACTATTGATCTCCTAAAAACCCAGAATTTTGAACGATCATTCACGAACGCCCGGCATGTAGTGGCAAAAATACTCTTATTTTAATGAGCTTACTTTTCCTCGTTATGATTCGTCTCCAAATTCGGGTGCAGGTTCATCATTCTCATGCATTTCATCACATCATTGTTTTAATCAGCGTTGTACTTTAGGTATGTATAGCAAGCACACTCATAATTGAAAACAAGCAAATGATATAATGTAAGCAAAAGCTGCGTGACTATTCACTAGAATGCGTAAAGTACACGTTGCGCCAAAAACAAATAAATAATGCCACTGTTCCAACTACAACCATGCTACCTGTACATAAATCTATTGCAGACGTGTGAACAGCGAAGATTACGCCATGCACTTTCCCAAAATATCACATTTTAAACTTGATTAATGCGTCATTTTGGTAAAAGCCCGAAATGTCAGCAAATTTGAAGGCTAGAAGCAAGCCGGACGCATCTGTTCTATATTTGGACCAAAAAGGCGCGTTTGAGACAGTCATGGCAAAACATAGCTACAGAAGCGCTCTCAGAAAAGCAGAATTTCAGTTGATTCATCCGTCCGCATCACAAAGAAAAGAGACAAATAAAACTCTTGTTTTTTCAAGGTGCAGAAAAGAAGAGTTGGAAATTTGAGTCGCATAGTCTGAAAATGAAAAATCCAGAACGATTATGAAACAGCAAAAAGTGAATCGAATGATCCTATATGGTATGACCCACAAGAGATTCAATAACTGATGAAGATGCACTTTTTCGTCGAACCTCCTTGAATCCTTAAAGCGGTGTGCTTTGGATGGCTCACTCAACATGTACCATTAGGTGTAAGATAATTGGTCACTTTGCTCAGAATTTCCTGGAATATTTTCGAAAACTCACAATTTTTTCAGGACAAATTTACCCGATGAGTTGCATCTGTTATAGTTTCTGTCAATTTCAAAATATCTGTCTGCGATGGCTTGAATGTCATCTAGTGAGGATTTAAAGGCTCTTCCCTCCCATTCAGAAAAACAAAGCGGGGCAGCACACCAATTTTTCCCTGATCTAGCTTATTCATGCTTGGTGAGCTTCTCAAACTCGTTTTCTTCAGATAATAAAGCTCCATGGAAGCTATATGAGAAATCTGTTCAGAAAAAGGATTCAAATGGGTGCCAACACAGCCGAGTACGATGAACATGAAGATTTTGACCTTTGAGCGATCACTAGGGGCCAAATTGTGTTGCTGTTTAACACACAGAGCGCATGTTCGATTTCACGAAACACTGTCAGTCTGAACAAATAATGTAGGAAACAGTGGGATGGACATGTGAGACGAATAGCTTTTGTCGTGAAGGGTCTAAATATGAATCGAATCAGCTAGGGGAAGACTGGGGTGTCGAAGACGACACGACGGCATCATTGACGAGTCTGATCGGAACGACGATGCCTTCGTGCCTTCACGACAGAACACGGCCGGCTCGTCTGATTCATCGTCATCGTCGTCAACTATACACCACGATAACATAATCTAATCGTCCGATTGTCTGACAATCACTGGGAATAAATTCAAATGTGTGGTGCTTACAACGATAACAACTTCGTCCGTTGTGACGATGAAAATGTAAATCTTCCCCATCGAATGGGAATTTTTCGGCTGAGTTGAAATCAAAGTGAAATCGCGGAATTGCATCAGCCAACGTTATCAAACTAGAAGTTTGAGTTTTCGTGCCAGGTATTTATTTATTCATTTATTTATTTATTTAACTACGTCCAATGACGCGCCAAAAATAATCACCACAAAAAAATCAAACACCAACATAAAACAGCACCGATGGAAGGAGATGAACGCCGTAGGCTCGTTCTGCAACTAACTAACCGAGCAATCGGGAGCAGGTAAGGTCATCGGGGGGTTAGAACAAGCAAAATTTTACGAGAAACATTTGAAACCTTATGAAGCAATTAATGAAGGAAAAGTCTAAAAATATCCAAGTGGCATGTGAGATATACAGCCCCTCCAGGAAGTTATACGCAAGGATCAACGAAGCTTAATGTCCTGGAAGTGTAGTCCTATGTGCAAGGCTTTCACGTTGAGACAATAATGTTCGAAGCGGACTAATGATGTAATGGACACTAAGCCTGCGACCCTTGGGGAGCCGTAAAACTGTACCACGCCATACCAGAACAACTCATAATAATGACAGCCACGAAATTCTCAGGGAGGCAAGGTAGAACCTGGACACGGGGAAGAAGGAACTAGCCACTGATACCGTGAAGAAAAAAGAGTACAGACTTGTAATCAATATATCTACATAAATATATAAATGAATTTGGCGTTCTGGCGTTCACAGGAGTAAACTCTGGCGTCACAGGAGTAAACTGTTGCCTCACGACCCCAAAAGCCACGCATTCGATAAGATCTACGAAGCTCTCATCCGTACTGTTCCATCTAGACCGAGAAGCCCGCCCACTATATTGCCCAATCCCAACGAATGAGCTTCACTAGTAGTCAAAGCTACAAACAAGCACCGTTTCGATCTCAGAAGCTTCGAAATGTCCCTTCTGGAACTTCAAATAGGGCGAGCCTCATAGAAGCAATTCATAGAGGGCGAAGACGGCTGCGGCGAAAAAAACTGCCCTAACCGCAGTTCCGATCACTTATAGCTAATGACCATCTCTAGGCGAAACTAACTCATTCCACATCGCAGACCAATTTTCAAGTTATTCTTGAGATTTATTTATTTATTTATTTATTTACCATGCACTTAACGTGCGCCGTACAATACGAAAACGCGAACAAACAATGCAATACAAAAAACACTACTTATGATACCACTATTTGGCCAATGGCTAGGACGTCATCACTGTTAAACTTTTGTTGATAAAGCTTATAAATCAATTACAGTTATTGCCGAGCCCATCGCAGATGAAAAATAACGGTTTAATAAATATTATTTCGGAAACGATATCATATCATATAGAACTTATGAATGAATCAAAATCCATTGACAATACATCAAGTATGCTGTACCAGAGCAAGGATCTCCAGCGAAAGAGTTAAGACCTGTGTTTACTTTCACCTTCCCCACTTGGGTCCTATTTTTGTGCACCGTCTAAAGGCGGCGTAGGAATAAAAGAGCTCTTAGGTTTCCCTTTGAACATAGAGTTACAGTAGTAAAGACATCAAAATACTGTCAAGGCACGAAATCGAAAAAGAAATGGAGGGAGTGGATGAATGAACGAATATAAATACATAGCTTTCAGTGATACTTAGATGGGCAGGCCTGTGCGGTCCCTACAGTTCATCCAAAAAGTCGAGAATCGGTTGGTGTTTGCTAAAAACAGAGTGAACCGAAAAGGGGTAAGTCGAGCTAATGAACACCTTCTCAAGACTTGAAAGTCCCTAGTAACGAAGAAAAATCAAAATATCTGTAAATAAAGCGAACATCATGTTAAAGGGTCATCGTTGCTCTATGAATAATTAAATCCCAAATAGTATTGGATAGCAATAGGTTATCTTCTAAAAAGAACAATTATAGCCCAGCCGTTAAAACTAGCCCCTCGAACAGGAGAAAGTGCAAAAATTCGAAAAGAAAAAAGAAAGGGTAGCACAGGTTCGAAGCTGGTCGGGGCCTTTTGAGGTCGATGAACTTTCATGTACTCTGCGTTCTCGTGTTACGGACAATGTTAGACACTTCTCCGCTAATCTATCGATCATCCCCCGGCATCACGTGAATCACCTAAAGAGTGTGAAGTCGATGAAAAACACGACTTCCAGAATTTCAAGCGGCTTGCATGTCGATAAGTGTTGAGTTTCAGAGCCTGCTGTGATGAATATTCTATAATGACTTCAAATTCACTTATTTCTAGAACTCTTTAAAAACGAAGTCGCACGAAAAGATCTATCAGCATATGCAAAAACAAACACGAAACTATCCTGCTCGGATGAAGATGAGAATTCTTAGCCTTCAACTTCGTTGGGGAAAATACAAGATAATCCAATACGGTATACTGCTCGCATCACTAATGATTGTAAGCACAATAAGCACTTCAGATCCGTTCTCCTGAGATAAAACAAGATGGGAACAATACAGAATAAGAGAATACAAAAGAAAGACTCCGGGTAACATTTTGCGGTTTTATAAGTCCTGGAATAAACCGCTAGAACGACTTTAAATCTCTTCAAGGTGAAACTTTAAATACTGAGGCTTTCTGGGCCAATGTGAGCAAAACATTTTCGACCTTTCGAGACAACACTTTTTTAACCAGTACTATAGCCAAGCTAACTCCTTTCAACTAAAATTACCTACGAGCACCCGCAGTCATTCACTCCTTGATCATTACTTTTTTTTATTTTCATTTTTTCCGTGGTCAGTTTCGCTAGGTATTACTGACTCTGTTGTTGTGTTTTTGTTAAGTGCTGACATAAAGATAAATAAATAAATGATGGACCTTCAGAAAATAAAAACAAGGAACGAAACTGGAACGTTAATAGCTCAGCATATTTCTTGAATGTGCACCTTGTACCGACCTGGATGCGCAGGTACGGGCAAGTAACAAATATTTTATGCTCATTTATGAGCAGCACTATTATTTTCATTTATGGATTTTACGAGTGAGCAGAATGAACAAGGGACCTAACATGTTGCAACCTACATAGATTTGCCCATTTATTGATTTGAAATTTACGAGTGCTTTGCATTCAATAGGGAAGAATACGAGAGAACATTCAAGAAAGTTCGAAGAATGAGGTTTCAGAAGCCAATTTTTTTTGTTCGATTCTCTTTTCCATGCACGAAAATTTTTTTTGCGATTATGGCCCTAGAATTCTACGTTTTTGAAGCTTCAAAAGCCAAAAATTCAATTTCATCTTTTACGAAAAAGGGCTACGAATTAATCATAAGCTTTGTATGCTTCTGTGCGAAGCAAGTTCAGTCACAGTACAGGGACAGAGGCATACGAAAGTTATCACATCATGAAGAGGTTTTAAAATGAAAGAGCTTGGAGAACAAAAATAGTTTTCAAGACATGAAATATCACCCCAATTACTTACTTACGGACAAAAGTTGCGGAAGAAAATGACAGGAAGTGAAGAGCTAAATCCATAGTAAAAATGCTGTACGTATAAAATATGAATCAAATTCTTTGGCCACGTTTGCAGCGGCCAGCTGTCTAGCTGATGCTCGTCATCACAACGAAACGCGCGTCGCTTAGCGGCCATGTCATCGGCAATAGTAAAAGGTGAAAATGAAAAATAACCGAATTGAAAGGCTTATGAGAATGTAGACTGAAGACCTGTCAAGTCAACTGTGTGCGCGATGAATCGACGACGACAATGATGATGATGATGGCGACGATGACACGAGTGCATGTGTTGTGAGATCAAGTGACACGCTCTCATGGCTTTTTTGTTGAGATTTTGCGCGAAAGTTGCTGCTGCTCTCGACACTTTAAACATAAAGTCACATCTGACCTTTTCACATTGCAAAACACCGACACCGGCTTCTGATGTGCTGCACGAGTGCGTATGAGAAATCGAACAGCACACACTCAGAGCATCGGTCCAGTTTGAACTTTCTTATCGAACACCACAATATCGCCAGCGAACTACAATTCTCGGCCCTATTCCAATTAAGACACTCCAACTTTCAACATAACATTTCCAACTAATTCCGCCTTAATTCGTTCCAGAGAACGTTATTTTGGATGTTGGTCGCTCGCCAGTTCTGTCGCTTGAAATTCAGCTGATTTCAACAGATAAGATAGACGCCAGTAGAGGTTGGAATAGAGTCTCTATCACCAATTTGACCCAAATTTTCTGCTGAAGTATTTTTCCGTGTGTTGATCTTTAATATCACATTTGTTTTACGAATTTCAAACGATTTCGGAAGGTAAAGGTAGGTAGGGGTAGTTAGGGGAAACGACTAATAATCGTCGATCTGATTGAAAATCGGTCTTGTGGTGTTTCTACCGAACACCACAATACCGCAAACTTACTACAACTCTGGACAATTTTCCAACTACGTCACTCTAGTTTTCAACATTATACGTCTAACCAATACTGTTTTTTTTTTGTTCCAAAGAAATCATGCAGGGTGCTGCTCACGACTGGCATTTGTTCCTCCAAATTTGCTCGATTTCGGAATATACAGTTACGTATAGGTAATAAATTGGGATGACACTAGTCGCTACCACTAATTTGACCAAAACCTTCTGCCAAAGCGTTGCCTTGATTGCTGATCTTGAACATCACATTTATTTTATGAATCGAGGAAAAAATAAGCAAAAAACACATTTTAAAAAAACAAAAAAAACAAAACACAACATCACATTTATTTTATGAATCGAGGAAACAAATAAGCAAAAAAATAAATATAAGCAATTGAGGGATTGAGCTGTTATCACTGGAACTATTACGGAAATTTTGACTAGATGGTTACTCATGCGTGCCAGTAGATATTCCAGCATAGGTTTTTTGAACTTCTTACCTAGGATCACGCCTTTCGTTAACTAAGTTTGTCCTAACAACGGAGCTCAGATTCGTGATAAGCTTGCCGGGGAACCTTATAGACGTTTGCTTGGGCAGAATTGGATGAAGAACGAGCGGATGGAAGAATCCGCAAGTGACGCAACTTTTGCCTCTTTCCCATTGAGATCCAGAATATAGGGACAACAGTGTACGTAGACACGCCGTATCGTTCTCAAAATCATAATTTAGACTTCCTCAGGAATTGAAAGCACAGACGGAAGTAGAATTACCAGGAAATGGGGTAAGAGTACTCGGAACTCAAGAAAACACATGTTAGAAGGCATCTGCATACATAGATGATGTTAAGAATAGCTTTTACGAACAAAAAACGACTACAATATGCTAGAAACGTGGTATAGTCGAGGCCGATGAACCAAAAAGACGCGGGAGGGGCAGACCGACTCTTCGAGCTGTTCCCTCCAGTGGCAATAATCAATTAGATCATTGAGAGCAGAATCTGGCCTACTGGTTATCAGTTGAAACGGAACAAAAGAAATAGGCAAGGATTTACTCTCATCACAGAACGTGAAAAGAAGTTCGGTTTGTGGATGACTAACATTTTGTAAGGCAATATATTCGCCACTCCCTACACATTTTAACATTCTGTTTTAAAGCTTTCTTTTAGAATACAGTTGCAAGTTAGGTCCAATGGGACATATCTCTCCAGAAATTCAGAAGTAGACGAGGCAAGGTAATAGAGCAAAATGACGCAGAACAGTTTCTCCCTCAGCTTTTAGTTGATCAACTTTCTACGTACCTTAGCAACGTACTTTTCTGTCGAAAATTCATGCTGCTTCAAAATAGTCGATGTTCAATTTTCATTTCAAAGGTCATTGTAGTTTTAAACTACTGCCAGTTGCACTTGCCCAATGATCGCTGCCGCTTCAAAGTATATGCAATTCAGGAAGCACAATTGTAGTTGTAGTACTATCGAAAACTGTGGTTTAATCTCAGCAGGATGTCTCGCAATGAAACTTAAGGAAGCAGAATAACCTACAAAACTCTCTTCGCCTTGGCTCTGGTCTATGAAAAAGCGTTTCGGGACGTTACGAGCCAGAAACACAAGAAAAGTCCATCTGTAGGAATGAAATCAGAAGCGAAATCAATTTCTTATTAGAGATATGAGTCATTTGTTGATGATACGTCAACCGCTTGAGGCTCAATTCGAAAGACACGATAGTCACGCTTCTCCAGGTAGAAAAATGAGACAGGAAACCTACCTGACGAACAACTTGACGATGATCCCCTAGGATACAAAAGGAGAAGTACCGAAACACCAACAGTTATGTACTCAGAAGCAGGAACAAAAGGTGAAACTTTAAAGGAACAGAAAACTATCCCATTGACGTCGCTGGACAGTGATCAGTTTTTTTTTTCAAAAACACATTAATTTGTTAGAAAATGTACGAAACGACTACGGTAGGAAATTTGCCAAAATGTACAGTGGATTCATTCATCCTGTGGCATCCAAGTTCAACAATTCGAAAGAAATTTTCTATAGTTCGCAGACTGGTCTCGAAAAGAGAATGAGGAGACGTTTGGTGTGTGTTCAAATTGTTAGCTGGGTAATTCTTTAGAGCCTCCAGCTATTCAATAAACTGGCCAACCACGTAAAGGACTAGAGCGACACCCGCCAAAATATCTAAAACCGGGACTAGGAATCAGGGCCTGAATTCATGACGGGTATCGGCACAATATACCCGAGAATAAACCACGGTCGGCGCGATTATTCGCATTCATGAACGCGCCGCGGAGTGGTATAGACCCGCGATATCCCCCAAATGAAATCCGCGGCGCGTTCATGAATGCGAATAATCGCGCCGACCGGGTTTATTCTCAGGTATATTGTGCCGATACCCGTCGTGAATTTAGGCCCAGAACGCATTCAATCACTAAAGTAGCATTACTCCTTCTCTTGCAGCTTTTAGATCAATCGACCGTCTTTTAAAGAACGCTCTCCTCAGGCGTTAGAGTATTTTATAGTTTCAGCTTCCCAGTTTAAGAGATTCTTTTTTCTTGCTGTTTCCTAACGACTGTTTTAAATGATCGTGATAACTTGAATTGAATTGAATTAAATTGAATCGAATTGATTAGTCGAAGCCAGTCCCTTACCGGATTCCCTCAAGCGGATGATTTTCACGAAGCAAACGTTAGATCTGAAGCAAATTGCCAGCAAAGTCATCTGTACGCAAGAGCGTAGTAGCACAAGACAAATCCGAGAGCTGAAAGTGAAAAACAGTAGAAGTGTAGGTGTTGTAGAGAGGGATACGAACAAAGAGAAAGGAAGAAGAAGATGCATAACGACGATGAGTTTTGCAGCAGCAATAGCAGCAGCAGCAGCAGCAGAACAAGCGAGCGTGTCGACCGAGGCAGTTGGTTAGCAAAAGCAGTAGTAAGCAGTCTGATCAACGACCGACCAGTCGTCGCCCTCCAACTGTGTAAAAGAGTGAGAGAGACAGAGGTGAGTTTTTCGTTTCAAAACCTGTTTCACATCATTCAACAACAGTATTACTTACTTCTTTATTTCGAATGTAATGAACACATTTTTTCATCAAGCTTAACATTGGTCAGGATCAGCTGAGCAAAACTGTGCTCAATTCAAACCACTAAACTAATTCCCTATTGACGAGAAAATTGTAGTTCTCTGTAAAATTTACACCTAAATGAACGTTAAAAGCTACATAGAGGCGCACTTAGGCCTCAAGCATGAGACAACATCGAATCCTAGATCTCAGCATAGAACGAATAAACAGCAGCTAGATCTACAATTTAACATTTAGATTCCCCTTTTTGCTCACAGAATTTGTACTGTTCGCGGAGTAAATTCTTCTGTACTTTGGCCATCGAATTCCTCGGCAGTTGAGGCAGGAAAAATACCCGTCTTGGAACCTGAAAGTTCCATGTATTTTCCGATGGAGGCTTCCTCTCTTAAAACCGAAGCTCTCAGGATTTCTCCAGAGCTTATTTTTATGATTCTCAATGCGGAAATATTTAGATACCAGCGCACGAGATTCAAAAGTGTCGATGAGATTGTAAACCTCCACCTCTTTCGCTATACATACTCCTAGTCCTAGTCAGCTATGAAAATGGGAAACTTCCGTTCATTGCGGGAATTCACGATTCTCCTCATATCACCATAGTTTCTTTCTTTCACAGCATGGACACTAGAGGTCCGCAAATTTTTACTGATAATCTGTAAACTCTTCCTGTTCTGCCTCGATCGATCTAGTTTTCAGATCTCACACATAGTCTATTCGGTCCATACGAACTAATTGAGAGGGCGACGACTTCAGACACATTTGAATTTCATCGATTCACTTCGACCCCTTCCAAGCCTGTTTCAGATAATTCTTCTCTTGGAAATCAACTCCGAATTCAATTCACCAGGCATCAAAAAAGCTGAGAAGAGTACTTACTTTGTAATGCGCAAGCACATCTTTCAACGCAGTAATGATCTCACGTTCCTTCTCAATCTCACTGAGACCTCTCGAGCTGTCAAGGCACACGACTGCCGCCACAACCTCTCCTAGATCTTCATCTGGCACTCCTGAACAACATTTAATGAAAAAAACATTTTACAATCCAAATTATTCCTTCAAAAAACTCTACCGATGACAGCCGATTCCTTCACATTTGGAAGCCGGTCCAAGCAGTCCTCAACTTCTTTGGGATAGATGTTGAATCCGCCAGAAATCACAAGATCTTTACCTCGGCCAAGAATGCTTACGAATCCTAGATCACAATAATGAATAACTTCGATTTTCTTTCGAAAAAAAATCAAATAAACGCGTACCGTCTTTATCAATGGCGCCTATATCACCAGTGATAAAGTATCCATCAGAAGTAAATTCTTGGGCTGTTTTAGTTGGATTCATCCAGTAACCACCGAACAACGCTGAGGATTTAATCTCAACGCCTCCATTTTCATTTAATCGAAGCTAAAACAGACACAGGTCAGATTGATGGATAGAACACACGAAATGTTACCCAGACAAACCTTTGTGTCACCGATAGGCTTCCCAACTTTTCCTGGTCGCCGATCGTCATAGAGATTAGAGCATATCACTTGAGCTTAAAAGAATGGCAATTTAAAAGTAACAATGACAACTGAGCCAATGATATTTCAACGTACCTTCAGTCATACCATATCGCTCAAGAATTTCATGGCCCGTTCTTGAGTGAAACTGTTCCCAAACGGGAGTGGACAACGGTGCACTACCGCTGACAAACAGTCGCATATTTTGAAGAACGGAAGCATTGAATTTTGTGGACGACAGAAGGCGACTGTAAGCAAACCGGCACACTGCAAAGTATTAAGCGGACAGTTCACTCAAAAAACGGAAGTTTTCGTTTAAATGGCAGTAAGTTGTCACGAAAATCTGGCCAACAGCGCACAGCCCGACGGATGCAATTGATAATTTTTTCCCAAAATTTATTCCCAAATCATAGGTGTAGATATTTTGCCCTGCTAATTGAGCTCCAACCAGGCAAAAAACATGTGTGAATGAGTTTATCGCAGACTAAACATTGGGACTGAAAGGCGGACCAAATGGAGAAGTAACAAGATGGCAGAAGACGGAAGACCACTTGAGAGCAAGGGAGAAATCTGACAGCTTTACGACATCATAATTACTCAATAGTGGTCGGCCTCTACACTCATCCCTGATTACATGGCAACTCCATGACAAGACAAAATCTCACCTGTAGAACGTAGGTACTCCCATCATTACAGTTGAATGTGGTAAACATTTCAAGCAGTCGTCCACTGAAAATCGTTCTCTCCAGATCACTGATGAGTGCGAAAACAGCGAACAATTCAGTGAAATGAACATTCCATGTACGTGATAAAAGGGCAGCATGTGAAGAAGTCTGAAATGATAACATGCAGAGGACAAAATATAAAAAATAGACAAGCGATGTCGCGCTTGCCGATCGACCTGTCACATAGCACCTATAACCGCGGCGCGTCAGGTCGCGTGATAGCAAGAACGACCTGCGATGCTGCGGTATTTCTCTGTCCTTTATAATGTTTTCCACTTACTTTCGAGTTTCCACTGTGAATTCTAAATGAGTATGGTACTGTTTCTTTTATCAAGACGGTAGATTATTAACACGTTGACGACAGTGTGGCGCAATGGTGCGCCACGCTCAAGCGGCCGCGTGGGACCGTGTGGCGCAATGCCGCGCCACACTCTTGCATTTTTCTCGATACATTTCAGCATTCCGTAGGATGTTTTTGTACCACTTTTTATCAGACCCTCGCACATTGTTATAGGAAGCGTAGCTCATGAAAACAATTCTTAGCTTCTGATTGACTGGAATTTTTGATTGTGCACTAGTTTTCTTTACAAGTAAAAACAAATAATGGTTATTGCACGAAACAAATAAATGCAAACAAATATTGGTTACTGAAACAAACACATAAACACAAACAAATATTGACTATTAGAATAAACAAATAATGAACAATAGACAAATAACATTTTCCTTTTAACCTAGATAGGGAAAAGGACATTCTAAAAGCTTCCAGCTGTTATTTTTCTACTCTCATTGCAAAAAAAGGAATAGTCACAATCCCCGATATTACAAGACTGTATATGAATTCTTCGAGATTTACTATTCACTTCCTTTTTTATAAAAATTCGCCGTATGCCAGCATCATGCCACAGCCTCGGCGCGGTACAAAATCGGTTGGCCCCACGCGCCAGACACACGAAACAGGCGCTGTCGTCAACGTGTTAAATAGAAAATGTTCGAGATAAATTTCCACCTCTTACCTTTCAGATACTAAGACAATGGGCAGACTTAGATACCTACTTGTCATTTTCCGTGAATCGCCACGCATCAACCAGAGCTTCAGCATTGGACGAGAGGCTTCCATGGGTCAACATGGCACCTTTTGGTAGACCTTTAAAAATGTTCAACAGTCGAATAAAGGAGACATCGTTAATGATGCACAACTAACCAGTTGTACCAGAAGTGTAGCAGACACAAGCAACATCATCGCTTTTCACATGTTCAACATCGTATACAGCTTTTGCATTGCGTACTTCTTTGGATAATTTGTTCTCATTTACCACGCTGGGTATCCGCTCTCGAAAGACCTTATCTTTCGCATCGTCGCAGGTAACCATTACTCTTGGAGTTGAATCCTTAAACAAAATGTTTCATTTGCAGAATAAGTAGTTAATAATGGGCCTAAGCGGTTGAAACAGCTGCGACCACTTTCATACTTTAATTTTCCCAATCTGTCATTGGGAAGTAACATGTCAGAACCTTGACGTCTAACCATCAATCTCGAGGAAATAAAAATTGTTAAGAGTCCTGAAAAAATACCTTTACATAATGCTCCGTTTCAGCCTGAGTGTACTGAGGATTCACTGGTATATAGATGGCTCCTAATTGCACACATGCCATGTATAAGGCGACAGAGTCCAGCGTCTTACTTGTCCGACAGAGTACGCGGTCACCTTTCTGGAACATTCCTCTTTGAAGAAATGCTTAATTGAATTGAACTAACTTGAATTTGAATAGCATCAATGTGTAATAAAGACACCGAAAACATATACAATAGAGAGAAAAATAGGAGAAATAATTACACTAACGCGTAAAATAGGAAACGTACCGATACATCATAAGTCCCACTCAGGACACTGGCGTAAGATCCGGCGTGCTTTTGAAAGTCGCCATAAGAGATAACACGTTCACCATCAATGAAGAGAGTCTGAAATCTGTCTTTCCAAATAGATTTTTCGCTCAGAAGTCCAGAATTGAATGTTGTGCATTTTTTCGACAAAAAAGGGCACACCAACAGTTTAAAAGTAGAACTGATGAGGAGTACCTCAACATGCAGATAAATGAGGATTAAAACTGGTTACCCACATTCGACACTTGGAACCCACTGAAAATCAAGCACATAAACAGAACGATTAACTTTTGACAGTTAATTTGTTTTCCCACAGGCTTCCAAGGCAATAATCACGGTTTATAATAATTAATGGACTTTCACGCAATAGATGACGCGTAAGTCGTTTGAAATAATCATTTAAGGATAAGCCACATAGGCAAAATCTGTCTCTGGGAATTATATCATTGGTCAGAACTCCACATCCACTTGCCGTGGAAGCCCAGACAAGCTATCACCACCAGAAAAAGGCACCAACAAGGTAGGATGAGAAGAAAACAAGACAACAAGAACCACCATTTGCAAACTTTTCAAAATAAGTAAAAATCCGACCTTCTCAGGTTTCTTAGCCAAACCGGCTCGAACGATCAGATTCTGATTAGCACTAGCAACATTTCGAACGACCGTCCTCCACACGACAACACGTCTGCCCAATACCATTCACAGGAAGCGAATACAACGCTATAGGTGCAGATTTGAGAGAAAACCGCTGTTTGTTGTTAATGTTAAAAGGTGTAGTATCAGAAAGGATGATACGTTCTCGAGCACTGAACGGAACACAGATCTTGAACAATTTAATCAATAACGACAAAAGATGCAAACAACAAAACAATGACCTCGACTGGTATAAATTGAATGCACTATATTTACACGCGGCGCTATCTAAACGAGCGCTCAACCGTCTCTCCTAACTATAATTAGCTTCTCTGTTCTACAACAACATACTAATTTTGATACATAATCAGGGATACCAAGAATGTCAACATTAAAGAACTAAAACAAACAATATGGTTTATCGCCTGAGTCGCTTTGCAACAGGATTGAGATACTTTCCAAGGAGGCGTTCTCCGAATTTACTTTCTTCGGTCTTCGGCGCGAACTCTTCCTCATTAGCGATAAGATCAGAACCAGCTTGCAGCCGAGCTACTAACTCTCTTTCAAATCTGAAATCATAATTTTCTGTCATTTTCTGCCACGCTTTCAAAGGAGGTCATTATTGAGAAGAATATTCCAACTGCTTTTTTTTAAAAGACAGCATACGGAAGATGGAAAAGAGGGTAACAACATGCTTCTTGGCTTTCTCACCCCAAACCTGAGCTTATAATTTATAATCTCAAGCAATCCTTCATTTCGGGTACTAATGAGGCAGGCGGTATAAATACACATTTTACGCTGACGCTTACAAAATGATCTTTCTCCACCAAGATCTGCCGTCCTAGCATGAAATCTACTCTCTGAGCAAACTGTGACAGAAATGGTAAACTAATACTGGGAAACACCACTCTAAAACGAAGAAAAGAAAGCAACTTACTTGTACTTTAGTGGTTCTGGCACTTGTCGCTCCTCTGTTTCTTGTTGTTTACGAGCAGCCTCATTCAAGTCCAATCCTACCCATTCTGCTTCTTCTAATGGAATAAGGAATTCCGCGTATCTGAAGCATGTAAACTGAGTTCGTGACGAAATTAACGACGGCTTCACTTACTTTTGTTTGATATAATTATGCTGCTCCTCATCTTCTAGATAATAGTCACCTTTTGCGAGCGTTATTAGCATTTCTCGTTTCAACCTTCAAGTGAAATCTCATTATAAAATGAAAAAGATGGCAGCTGAACAAAAAACGAACCTATTGCCTAGCTTCGAAGCGAGATCAATCTCTGGAGTACGAAGTATGTAGTAGTCCAGACCATACATCTGCTCAATCAACCTCAAGGTTCTTTCAGTAACCGTAATCTGAAATAGATGAAGAGATAAAACAAAGAGTGGCAGAGTAAGTGCTACGTGGACATAGTGACTATATTATATAGCATTTGAACAACCTTACCTCCATGTGTTTATCAAGAATTTCTGAATATAAAACGTGTTTCTTGAGATTTGGAAAGTACAGTCGCGGTACCCAATGCCTAAAAACAAAATAAAATAATTAGGGCAGCATCTACAGCGCAGCACATACTAGATGAGTCGAACATTTAATAGAAAAACGCTATAGTTTCTCCGGTCAACAATCTTTAAACTCTTAACTGAGACAAACAGCCTTTTGTGACCGATCACTTTTACTCTATAACAACCACATGCGTCGCTAATAAAAATTTGAATATTGAAAAACCACTATTACTTTCAGTGACAAACCGAATTAACCTGGTTAGCAATGTAGGTATGACTTACCGCGGTAACACCTTCTTCTTGGTATACGGACGTGACTCTCTCCAGCCCTTTACAACACCCTCACCTCCCCAGAGACCATCATCAGCTTCAGGTGGATAAATAACTGCAAAAGAGTTCAAAAGTTACTAATAAAAAGGGAAAATACAAGATAAATTGTGACCTTACCCAGCAACGGATAGTTTTCCGCTTCAACTTCCACATTCCTCACTGGGTCCCAGTACAGACGTGATGCAGGTGGCCTGCAAAATTCTTAGCTTAACGAATCTAATGCTGTTTTAATGTACGGTAATGTTTTAGTGTACGAACTTTCGCCTGCTTTCTATACAGCTACAGTAAGACAAGGCGAAACGAGTCCGCTACGGAAGTTAACGACAGTGGAACACAAACTGATTCATAGTGTGTACACAAAATAACACTAAAACAACTTCAGCGCAGCAGAATAAGGGTCAAGGCTTTGCACTCCTTCAATTAGTTAATTAGGCACTGTAACTGCAATTCTGTTCTAAATGTCGTCATTTATTTAATTATTTTATTTATTTATTTGTAAGGCTCACCGAAGGGTGAACGGGTAATACAACGGAGTGGAACCAAAACATATAAAAACCGAACAACTACTGATATAACTGATTCTAACTAATTTGAACATAATCCTAACTGATCACAAACTTTACTGGTACGAAAAGCCTTATTTTGAATGTGGGCAAAAATTGCAGTTACTCCACGACAAATTAGAACTCTTGCACACTATTCTCTTGCTGAGCAGCGCAGTTTTTGGCTGTAACGCTACCCAAATTTTCCAAATCAGACGCTTGCCAATCCCTGAACGCTACATACCGATAGTGTACAGGTGTGACATCACGCAGCAGATTGTCCCAGTAACGTTTACAGTAGTGATCTGGTAGCCGATGCACTATGGATTCAGGATTTGCCCAGATTTCCTCATTCCGTCGTATCCGTTCGGCCTGAACAATTAGCTTGACATAACACGGCATCACAGTGCGTTTGGAATGACTACGGAGGAATATGTAATACAGACATCTCGTTATTATCTAAAAATAGTTCATTGCTAACCAACAGAGCTGCTAGGAGAGCATACTATTGACTGAGTAGTCCACATTTTCAAGAAATAAACGTAGTAAAAGCCTTTACCACACTAGTGCTTGCTGGATGAAGCAAATAAAATAGCCGTAGATGTAATAAATGAATTTATCACTATCTATGCCAACTTATTTTAGAGATTGCCTCCAGAACAAATACGGATGAAAAAGACACAGACATGTCGTTATTATCCAAAAAAATAGATTATTGCTAACCAACAGAGCTGCTAAAAAAGCTACTATTGGCTGAATAGTGCACATTTTCAAAAAAAAAAACGTAGGAAATGCCTTTACTACCCTAGTACTTGCTGGATGAAACAAATAAAAGTACCATAGATTTACTGAATGAACTTATCACTATCTATGTCGATCTATTTCAGAAAACGCCTCCAGAACAAATACCTCCGCCTAGGCACTGTCCTCCAAGTAAGTGAATCTAGCTTTTTCCTCTGAAGCTTTTTTTACATACCATTCTAACAAATAATGTGTCATTGGAAAATACACATTCCATAAAATTCCGAAAGTCTACAAAATTACCTATGCCCCAGCACTGTCCTCCATGTTAGTGAATCAAACTGCTTTTTCCTTACACCCCATTCTAACAAATAATGTGTCATTGGGAATTATACATTTCATTAATTGCCGGAAGTCTACAAAACTGGAATGACCATCTCATTTTCATTGCAATACCCGTGATGTGGAGTCATACACTAACTGTCAAATTGTCATGCTACCAAATCGCACATAACAAGATCGAATTATTAGAGCTTCCATTGAGGAATATAAAGCTCTGAGGACGTTAGTATCGTACCTTATCCCAAGTGATCACTGAGCGAGGTCCTACCGACGTCAGAATTCTCAGGTTCTTCGTCAAGGACATCCTTAAAGAGTAGACCTCCACATGTGTCATTAATAATGAAAAAGCGCATCACAACGTAAGTATTTAACTGTATTCAATCAGCGCTTTCAAGTGAGTCCGAATATATAAAGCAACAATAATTTATTGACCGAGAGAAAAAAATCATATCAACAAAACAAGAACAAGGTAGATAATAAATATACTGCCACTAAAAGCTTATGATAAACCTAATTAAGACACACGTAATAGAACAAGCAATGAACCCCGGACAAAATTTAACACATATTAACCAGTGACAACCTTTACGGAACAGTTGTTACTCCTGAACGAAGACGGAATATTGGCTTTAACACGCAACTGAGTAGAGCTTCGGATTTTACTACGCATTTCATCACAAACAACGAGGAATAGAGGTTGGTCCTCAGTAATGCAAAATTTTGTCTTACGGGAAAGTATAAAAGATATCTGTAATTTTTTTCAGAAACCTGGACTCATCATAAATATTGCGGCTAGATAAACGTTAACCGGCATTGACACGAGGCTTGATCCACTTTGTGTGTTCGCATCATCTTGGCAGTTACAAGTTTATTCAGTCTTACGCCTGAAAAAAACAACAACAACTATTATGATTGCTTAGTAAACGCCTTCTCTTCCTTTATTTTTGATCACTTCGAAACCGTACGCCGAAAAAGAGGATACAGTTATCAACAAGTAAACAAAAAACCTACTTTCTCTTTTCAGCGATAGCTTTCAGGACGCGATTACCAGCTAGATAAGTGAAACCTCCAATGATGGCCAGGTATTTCAGCGTCTCGAACATATTCAGCTGGATCCAGAACACCAAATACAGCACGAACAACGCTAAAAAAGCAGGCAATTTGTTGACGTGAAGACGATTTTAAGTAATTCGAAAAAGGATAAAGATCTTACCGGCCAGTCCGCAATGGAAGAACACTGTCCAGAGACTCAGTGGCATGTTACCAAAGTTGAGTCCAATGCGTAGCCACTGAATATGAGAAATTAACATCTTTGAGCAGAATCTTAAAACTGTTTAAAAACGTTTTCTTACCAGTCCCAGAAGCAGCACCAATGGCGCCAAACAAATCAGGGTGAAAGCGTCCGATACGATCACCGGTGGTCTCTTTTCAGGCTGACGGAATTGGTGAACGATCTCTGGCTTAACGTCATAATCAATTCGCTGAGACTTAGGAACAACCTCAGGAGCAGCTGCAGGAAGGTTGAGAGTAAAGTCGGCCTAAAAGAGTAACATATTGTTTGATTACAAAGAAGAAAGGTAGAAATCGAGCAGATTGCAGATGTAGATTAATACTTACGAAAGCCCAGTTGAACGGTGTTCGGATGTTAGCATCACCAAGGATCAAGTATGCCGTGTATTTACCGGACACTCCTTCGAAATCTTTGTAGGCCTTGGCAAGATTCTAAATACACAGATTGGCGAGTAACTTGATGAAAAACATTGAACTCGATCGATTTCATGAAACTTAAAAACTGGTCTCGAGTTGAACTAAATAGTTTGACAAAAAAAAAACAGGTCTTTTGTCTCAATTTCGTCGCGGTGAGGCACAGGGGTGTTAGAAAAGCTATTCGAAAGTAAGAAAACTTATCGATTATAATACCTAAAAATAAAGATATTAAAAGAAGACTCACTATGTCGACAAGGTATTTGCCATTGCTTTGTACGTCTGCAGTGTAGAACACCTCTGCTCCATCAGCGTGCTTGAACAGGACGAAGGCCTGAAATGAATTTATTAGGTATATGGGAAAAGAAGAGAAGGGGAAAAGAAGGCCTATGGGAAAAAGAGGAGTAGCCTTAGAACCTAAAAAAGTACCTGATGAGGCTTGACCAAGGTGTCCGAGCCCTTTGCCTTGACGGAGAAGGAAATGTACAGGCGTTTCGTATGGTCGGCTGTGATCACATTGCCAAGCTTGGAGAATTGAGCAACACTGGAAAACCCGGAATCAATTTCTAGGCTCACACTCCGGTGAAGGGATAAATGAACTGAGAAAGGAACAGATCACTTATCCGAACTACGACATCATTCACAGGAAACAATGATGAAAAATAAAGTGATGGTTCAGAAAAATATGCTAACCTTGACAGAGATGCACCACTGATAACGTCATCCTTCTCGAGGGCGCCAACTTTCAGATCATCGACGACTACTTCGTTGGTGAGCTTCACCACAACAGACGAGTCGGTCAATCCGATGAGCCGCTTATCCTGCAGATAAGAAAAATGGGATTTGCTAATTTTGGGCTCGATTACTGCACCCATCACGCGAAAAGACGGCGGTCAAGAGGCGACCAAGCAAACCCACCTGCGTCTGCAATTTCAATGCGATTTTGTAGAATCCAGGTGCAGCAGGGAACTTATCTGACGCCAAAGAGTAGGATATCGATGATCTATAATAGATTTACATAAATAATCTTCTCAAGTAACATTGTTTTTTTCGCGAACTTTCGTACCCTTGCACTGCCGTTAGCTGCAGATTTTCCACCTGTTTGGCCCCAGTTCCGGATAGAATATCAGCCTTAACAGCCGACAGCGTAATCGGCAGTCCAAACACATTACAGATGGTAACGATAACGGGCTGCAAGAACGTATGCCAATTGGAAAAAATATACGTATATACCATTACTTGCTAAAAAGCACCTTGTTGCGGTTTATCATCACCGGTCCTTGTAGAGAAGCGGTGACCGGCACAGCCTGGTGATTATTAACAAGCACTCCAAGTGCGCTCAACAAGTGGAAGGCAGACTTTTCGGTCGATACATGCTTTCTTGATAGCAGGTAGTTGGTGAACAACAGCAGTTGATCCTTGAAATCAGCACAGAAATTCTGATATCTTTTCAAAAGTTGAACAATTAATGTTTACCTTAGTAACAGCTGGTGCTTTGCCTTGCTTCTCACTCAACGAAAGGATTCCGTGGATGGCATTCGACGTGGTGGTCAGGCCTTCTTCGAACTATAATGAGGAATATAGGGAGAATGTATAGGTACATTGCCGAAAAACTTACTTTTAGAAATCGCTTATCAATTTCGTCAGCTTGCGAGACGAGAACCTTGATCTTGTCGAAGTACTTAGCACTCTGCGCTTTGTCCAAGAAGACAGCAGCGTTGAGAACCCAAGCGAGACTAAATTACCATTTTTGAATGAAAACATATCATGTATTTCCGCTATCCCACAAAAGACTAACAAGGGAAGGTTGTGAGCGATCGGTGACGATTCATAACGAAACCCATATGAGCGTGTAGGGCTTTGCACGAGGAATGCAACGATGTGTTCACCAGGTGCCGTCGCCACCTGGTTGATCCGAAAATGGCCGGCGAAATTTTGCACTACCCCCACACGTAGGCTACGGACTTAAAATCTGATGACCGGGGATCGATCCCTCCGTGTTGCTTTTCTTTTGCCTTCATGCGCTAGATTCCAAAATACGCTCCTTCTGCGGTTTTGCCGCAGTTTCGAGATAGAATCGCGTTTGGGACGAATATGACCAACAGTGTACGCACGGAGGACGAAATATGCTATGTTCGCGGCCCATACTTACCGTAACCCAAATCCATCCCAAATTCAGAAACTAATGTCAGATTCGTGATCAGCGCCCCGAATAACCCCCGTAGACAAAGTTTAGGCTAAATCGGTGATTCTGACCTAACCAGCCTTGATAGTGCCAAGTGAGTAGTTGTATGAAGGTCCACTTGCCGAGAACATTCTTTGTACTATTGTTCCACTTTTTCGACTCTAGAGAACAGAGACTCTATTTTGGATGAGTTTCTTTTCATATTCATCAAAGAAGATTACCTGGGCAGCTGACAAATCCACAATTCACAAATCTAACATCGACTTTTCCCGTTATGTCTGGCGTGCGCTTGCTAGGGTTCGTAGTCAAAGTAGAGTGATTGGGTCGAAATCACCGATTGAGCTGAAACTTTGTCTACGGGGGTTATTCGGGGCGCTGAACACGAATCTGACATTAGTTTCTGAATTTGGGATGGATTTGGGTTGGTTTCGGTAAGTATGGCCCACGACCATAGTAGATTTGGTCCTCCGTGCGTACACTGGTGGTGATACTCGTCCCAAACGCGATTCTATCACGAAACTGCGGCAAAATTGCAAAAGGAGCGTAATTTGGAATCTAGCGCATGAAGGCAAAACAGAAGCTACACGGAGGGATCAAACCACAGTCGTGAGATTTTAAGGCCGTAGCACTACCCACTCGTCCACCTCGTCGCAGCGGTCAAAGAACTGGCCCCGCTACTCCCGCTGGTGGGGAGCCTCCGTGTAAAATTTCAGTGCAAAATTTCACCGGCCATTTTCAGATCAACCAGGTGGCGACGGCACCTGGTGAACACATCGTTGCATTCCTCGTGAAAAGCCCTACACGCTCATATTGGTTTCGTTATGAATCGTCACCGATCGCTCACAACCTTCCCTTGTAAGACCACAGTGACATAAAAACGTGAACTTCTCACCTGCTAGGAGAATCATCCTTCATTACTTTCGTGAGCAGAGCGTCGAACGCAGCCTTGTCGACCTAATAAGAATCTATACTGGCGAGGGGAACATTTTCAGCATTCGAACAGAATACATTTACAAAACGCGCAAACCGCGTGGCACTTCAAAGAAAATGGATCGGAAACCAAGAGTTCGGAAAGAATTTTGGCCAGCCATCCCCTACAGCAACAGTTAACGATGAATCATGAAAACGGCTTGAATGGAACTATCCAATGAACCCCATATTTTACAAAAGCCAACATTACTTCTTTTTGAATTGGTAGCACCCACCTTAATGGCTAGACGGTCGGCACTTCGGAGCGCCATCGCGATCATTTCTCCATTGGGCTTCGATGCCTTTAGTACGTCCTCTATGGTTTTCTAAGAAGAACGGTGATTTGATTTTCCAAAGACCTAGAGTTCGAATGAGATTCTTACCTGGGCTGCACCAACATTCAAGCTACAGCCTGAAAGATCGCCAGCCAGTGCGGAGGCGTGATATAAGGTCTCAAGCTTTGTTAGATCTGCTTTCTTCGCAACATCACAAGCCGCCTGAAGAGAAAAACATTTGATCAAATATGTTGCAAATGGGCTTTCCATTGCGTCTGATGAATCTATTACGTCAGAAATACCTGAAGATGTATATGAGCAATGAAGTGAATCCGTCACACTCAACCAAAAAACAATAAATTCTTCTTCACCCACAACTCGTACCGAAATTCCTTTTGAATTCATCACCGCTACCATGAATTGCAAGTGAAAAATCAGTATCGTTTTCAAATGTGCACTTACTACTCGAAACAAGGAATAATTCGGCTGTTTAAGTAACCTATAACCTATAAGTTTCTCTTTCTCTCACCACACCTTCCCCGTTTTATCGAATCTGGGTACAGAAGAGCCACAATCGAGCTTGTGTGAAAGTCGCATAAGTCGTATAATAAACGAATGGAACGCTATCTCAGTTATATCAAAGGAAGTAAAAATAAATTTTACAGGTAGTGAAACTAACCTTGGCTATGGCAGCGGACGGTTGGACGTTGAGTAGCTTCAAACCACTGGCAGCAAAGTGAAGCGATGCAATGTTGTCAGTCTTAGTTTGAAGGACATTCTAGAAAATGCACAACAAATATCATAAATTACTGGAAAGAAGAAGCTCCTCGACGTTTTCATTTCAAAAAGAAAACAAACATGACAAAAACAGCTCACCTCCAAGACTTTCGATAACCGTTTCGTGTCGTTTTCATCCCAGTATGTGTTCAAGGACACAGCATTAACCGTATAAAAAGCTAAGACGAGAAGAACGACCGGTTTCATATTATCTGTAAACCACGATAGAGAATTGGGTAAGTTATTTAATTGAAAATGGTGCGCGAATGGGAAAACTAGACATTCAATGACTTCATAGAACAAGGGTACTCGGCAAGCGAATTGAACGAATATGCACGAAACCAGATTTAAAATAAAATCGCTGCCATGTTTGAGTAGCATGCTTCTGCTATCGCAAATCAACGTGTCATGGCGACCACTGTCACATTTGCTAGCCGAGCCGACCACCCCCGTCCTTTAAACGCCGAACAAAGCGACCACCCGCAACGGGCAGCACTATTTTGCTAATACAATCATTGGATGAGAAGTTGCACCTTCCAGGATTTTGTCATAAAAAAGGAACACGAAGAGAAAAGTTTCAAATCCGATCTTTACAACACGAAAACGAATCGAATTGAGCAATGTGGTCACGACAGCGACTTAAATTTGCCGCGAGTTTTCGCGCTCCAATCGAACTTAGGACACGCACGTCCTTGAATTTGTGACAGTTTGCGCCATGAACTGCGATGATGCCACAAATGGAGTTCAGGCCTGGGAAGACTAGTTACGGGGTTCTGTAGTAGCCATCTTTCGGAATCATGGCCAAGTATTCTCTAGTCGTACTAGGCTTTGTTGATTCATCATTCTCTGGTGATAGTCGCTTCCAAAATTATTCCACAAATATGGTCCGTATGTGAGCTTGAATCAAATCGCCTAAAAACGATAGTAATGTAGGAAAATAACGTGATGGTTCGATTGATTTGCTCTCCAGCTCGGATTCGTCTTTACCAGGTGAAGGATCACAACTTATAGAGCTTATTCGAAGTTTTCTGGTCCATGTCCCTTAGCCACCCGACTATCCTTGTAAATCGCTCCAGACAGCATGCTCACAACTTTTCAGTTTTTTTTTTGTGATTTTCTATAACAGCGGTAATCTCCCATTCCGGAAACTAAAGCACAGTGTGGAGTAGCAGCCTCAAGCACTTCGTGCTGCGGGCGAACTGTTCCTTAACACCTTCTCGCCCCGCCCACTTATGGTCCACAATAGATCACCTCAAACAGACAGGAGTTTCGAGCCTTTTTAATACAATTCGAATGATTCTAGATAGAATTCGTATCATTTGAATGAGAATTCGGAAGAGATGGAACTTTATTGGGTCTCCGGCCAACTTTCCTTGTGGCATCGAACAATTTTACGTATTATAAACGCGCTTCATCTCATATTTTGTAGCTACTCCATTCTGCTATGTTGAAGATTTGTTTAATATCCGAAAAATATTCGAAAATAAAAACTAAACGACAGGAATATCTGGCTTTTTTCTCTTACCTGAATGAATTATGTAACCACAAACAGTTCTAGAAGCCACAGCTTTTGGTGAAAAACCGCCTGTTGCTGGATCCGGTCGAACACCTTGTTACTTCAATAAAATTCTATCCGACACCTATCAATTCGAGTTCAACATCGGTATGCAGGTCCGTAGCTGCTAAACCTGGACCCGGATTCATGAACGGACGAGCGGTCTCCGAAACCGCGGCACAGCCAGAACCAGACGGCAGAGTCGATGAGAGATTCTGTTTAACATAGGAGGTTTAGGATCAGTAGAGAAAGGTGCGCGCCGTTCGGGGTATATCTCGGGGTTTATCAGGGTTTACCAATGATGAATGTGGGCCCTGGGTCACAAAGGTATACAATACCTCTCCTAACCATTGTCCAAAAGCGCGCGCAGAACGCTCCTGAAGGGTTTTCGGCGTTTTTTCTTTGAAAATGGGTTTCACCGGAAAACAAATATATCATTCGATTCTTCTTCACCTGCTGATGCCAAAAATGCTCTTGGTAAGATTTCTGCTCCTCTCGTGACTTAGTTATTAGCATGTTTCTGAATCGATCAATATATCGATCTTTACAGAGCCAACCTCACCGCTGCACGCTCTATCTTCCCACGGTGGTGGCCAAGTGCATTACCTGTTCGAAATACTAAAAATGGACATCAGATTCGTAATCAGCGCCCTCGCCCCCCCCCTTCCGCTACAGCAAAATTCAGCGAAATTCTGAAGCTCGCTGGCTCAAATAGAGCGTGCAGCGGCGAGGATGGTTCTGTAAAAATCGATATATTGATCGATTCAGAAACTTGCTAATAACTAAGTCACGAGAGGAGCAGGAACCTTACCAAGAGCATTTTTGGCATCAGCAGGTGAAGACGAATCGAACGATATATTTGTTTTCCGGTGAAACCCATTTTCAAAGAAAAAACGCCGAAAACCGTTCAGGAGCGTTCTGCGCGCGCTTTTGGACAGTGGTTAGGGGAGGTATTGTAGTTGTTTAAAAGAACCACTCTAATCTATTCCTACTAGTAAACCTTCATCATGGTACACCTAGCTATTCCCGCCCTTCTCGTTCGACCAAGGAAAAATAAATGATATTCGATCTTCGTTTTCAGTTGTCCATAAGAAGAAATGGATATTAACATGGAAAACCTTGATAGGTAGAAGAAATACAATTCATAACAGTGGCAAGCAGAATTATCATTAACAACGTGATGACAAGGAAAATTCGATAAAATGTACCAATTCCATTGAAAGGCCTTAAATGTGATTCAAATACCACATACTCGTAATAAAGACTCACAAGTGATAGCGTTAAAGGAAACGCAGAGCAAGCCAACATGAGATCCAAATCACTATAGACTAACTGCACATAAAAAGTCAATAAACAACAATAACAATAAGGTTCAATTTGTATCGTACAATTTCTCTTTGATTGGCGAATTCTGATGGCTAACGTTTTCTCTGCTTCTCTGCTCCGTTTCGTGATCTTCTGCATAGGAACTCTTTGAGCGAAGATTGCTTCCAACCGCAATCACTACAATGTTGAACAGGAAGATCACGATTTCGATCGCTGTCAAGACCGAAGCTCCTAAAATCACTCGGATTTATGCACGACAGTACATGTGATTGATTCGAAGACAAGCTTGAGATTTGAGATGCTCTTTTAGGACTTATTCATACTCAGCAGCAAAGCACTGCTGCGACTGAGCGCCATGGCTACGTCCTCTGCGTCTCTGCTCTATACTTACTGCCCGAATGTGAACGGTCCTCTACGACACAAATTTTCTGCATATTCAGATCAAAGTTTCGAAGGATATTTTCTGATCAGCTCTTACGAAGCTCCATAGAATGTATGTTCGATGTTTTGGTGATGCTTCGACATTCAAAAGCTAATAATACCTACAGGTTTAACGACCCATCTTCACCTGCTCCAGAAAATCTTGAAAGTTCGAGATCTTTTAGGAGCAACTAGGCATCAACAAAACTTCAGATTTATGGTCATTCGTCGAGTTCTGTGCTTCTTAAATGAAGACATTATAAAAGAAAAACATTGTAAATAAAAATCAAGAATAATATTGGATCACAGTATCACAGACTTCACGGTCGACTTTATTTGATGATTCTCTTGTTTGCTATCAAGTGTCGTGGAACTATTATATATCAGTATACAAGAAGTTCGCTTACCAAGCCACAACCCCATCTGACCTCCGATATCGGAAACAAGATTGACAATCGAATACGCTTCTGATTCACGAAGTACTTCGTAGCTCATTTGTTCATAGTAGATCTCCAACATAGCTGCATGCTCGCTGCAATGAATGGACTTAGATACGGAAATATACAAATTAGATCACAAGTTGTTTGGTTTCAAATTACATAAACAAGCATTACATACGTGTCGAAGCACCCGCTTTTAAACCATTGCTTAACGTTTACATAACTTTTTTTTTATATAAAATAACTCATCTCACCTATAGTATGAAGTGCACTCTTTCGCCTCACAGTCGATTCGTGTACTTCCAGATGGCCATTTTGCTGCTGAATAGGTGGTGGTGTAGACGTCTTGCTTACAAGGATGTGTACATCTACATGATCGTCTCTTTACCATTCGAATACTTTCACCCATCAGACAATCTCCTAAAGAAATAATAGATAATACAGTACCGGACGCGCCGCAACGATAAAACGGCGGCAGCGGCGCCTCGGAGCGCCGAAACCCGCTGGTTTCAAACAGCTCCTTTAAAATTGGCTTATTTACAAAAATAAGTATATATTCGAGCTTAGCAACTTGAGCTCTATCCCTCTATATACACTTTTCCCAAAATTCGTGGTACTTGTTTTCAGACGATTTTTTTGACCCCTCGATTTTCGGATCCCTTTGCCGCTTCGGTCCCTCGGTTGGTGACTCACCACCGACTAGGCTCCGCCCCCTCGTCGCTGAATACAAATACGCGGCGCCTGTTGCACCGATTAGGCTCCGCCTCCACCACGCCGCCTATAAATATGCGGCGCGTCCTTTCCAAGCGTCCCAAGCTAGGAGTAGGGGGCTCCACAGGGTGGCTCGAAGGAACTACTGCGCGTGGCCCCCCGGTGGGCATGGGGCGCAAATGAACTGCGGATGGCTCTGTCTGGGTCACCACGCGTCGACACCGAAACGGCGCATTTCGGCGCTCCGGAGCGCCGCTACCGCCGTTTTATCGTTGCGGTGCGTCCGGTACTGTGGTACTACGCATAAGCTCGCTACAGAAAGACCACTACAGACGTTATGTATGTATATAATGGCCTTCACATCTCGTGGGTGGTGACGAAATTTTCTAGCTCTTACATAGATTTGAAGTATTAAATTCAATTAAATTTGCACTCGTATGGAGAACGATCTCGCCTGTACAAAGGCTCCTCTTCTTTTTGGTCCATGTTTTACTAATCAATTTGAGCATATCCGTTAATATCATATTTTCACGGAGTTTTCATGCACTGTTAACATTCTACGAAAAATCTGATGAAATTCTAAAAAACAAAATAAATGCAGTTGAAACATGTAGTTAGCTGATAGCGAATCAGTTTTTGTAATAGAAGATTTTGCAGAGTACAACAATCGTCAATAGCGTCATATGCGCTCATCATCTTCGGAAAAAGGTCAATCCCTACGGAATAGACAACACGGAAAATATGAATAAAATTCAGGCTTTTCCTTCTTCCTGAAAAAGGAAGTGCTCCACATACATAGTCAATTAATTACTTTCAAAAAAGAAATCTTATTAAGATACTGCTATTATAATATCTAGTATCTAAAAAAAATAAAGTAAATATAGTATCTTATTAAGATACTATATTTCCGTATCTAAGTTTGCAGATACTGCATTGTAACTAACCCTATTTTGAATTTTTTTGCCAAGAAATTCCTCTTGATATCGTATTCGCATTAATGTTCAGTGAAACCTACGAATAATATCATTCCGAATGTCGCACACTTGAATTTTTTGTGAGGGTTTCGGAAACCGAGGATCCGCACAACCACACCGACTGATGATTCTCCTCTGATAGCAGTTGCGATAGCAGCCCTAAAAATTGTTTTTTTTATTGTGGAGAAAAACATTTACTCATACCTAAAATTGGTGGGAGAATAGACTGACCTCCGGTTCGTAGCTATAATCTCGATAAATATATCCTAGTGGTAACACGGTATCATTTTTGAAGCAGTCACCATCTTCCAATCGATTCACTTTTCTCTATAAAAAATTATTTTTTCGATCTTTTTAACGCAGCTTCGAGGAAGATTGACAATTCTGACCAGTGATATTCCAAAGGAGGAGATAACTCCTGTCGGAGCCGAGTAACCGAATGTGTCGGGAAAAGGACACTCGGTTTGACTGTGAATTGTGATACGAACTCCGGCTGCTTCTGTGGTAGGCAAATAGTCAGAGGTGTTTACGAAAACCATCAACCGTAATCCTAAAAAGTCCTAGGATAAGTAGGAAAGGATGGAACTGTAATGAAGTCGTAAGTGAAACGAGGTGTAATGGAAAAGAAAACTAAGCCGCTTTTGAAAAGAGAAAAGTCTTTGATTAACTACTCGGAAACAAATCCAATTATTTGCTCCATTATGTGTAACCATCAATTAGGGCCCTTACAGACCTGACGACACGACAACGAGCATTCTCGTCCAACGCGGCCGATCGCGCGTTGCAACGCGGCCGATCGCGCGTTGCAACGCGGTATCGATTAGAGCAACGCGGCCGCCGCAAACGTCGCGTTGGACAAGAATGCTCGTCGTCGTGTGTTTCGCTCAATTTCATGCTCAACGGCTAATTCGTCGCTCAAATTGCACGTCGTCGGGTCTGTAAGGGCCCTTAGATGGCTGTTAATGTCGCTCGGTGATCGCGAATTGCGGATTTTTTGGATTCATGGCTTTCGAAACCGCGATCCCTACGCTGCTTTACTGAAAAGCATAAATGACCAAAAAAAAATCAACCTCCAGAGGGAAACATGGTTGAAGGAAATAGAATGTCCAAGCGGAAGTGGAAACTAAAGAATGAAAAAGAGTGATGGGGATTGGCAGATGTACGGGTCATAAAGTGACATTTAGATGTTTTTAAAGATCAAGCTCCATATCGAAATTGTTTTTACGAGAAGAATTCTAGAAATGACGAGCTCCAAGAAAAACCAAAATTCCTTCGCTGCCACAGATGCTGTCCTCAATAAGAATAATTGTTGTAAACGAATCAGCGAATCAGAAATGTCCTTGGATACCCTAATCTGCGGTTCGATCCTGACACAAAATGTGACTCACCATAACTGGGTCCAGCACGACTACTTGCCAGCACTCGTTGTGGATTAGCGTTGAAAGTGTAGCAATTGCCAAATGACGGATCAATATGAAGTCTGAAATGTCAATTATTCATCGATGAAAATCTAGACTGATTACAAAAATTACTTGAACTCCTTTTCAATATCGCACTGCATCGAGTTGAACGAACATTGCTTGATTAATTCGAATTTTCCGTATCCTAAGGCAGCCCGCCGTTGAGGTGGTAAGGCAGACATCTTCAAAATGAGCCTAAATAGAAAAGTTCAGCCAATCTGCTATTTTCTAGCTGGGGATGAATTTCACATACTTCTCTTTTGCTCGTGTCGTAATCGCTACTTGATCGGTCATGTTGCCATAGCCGAGTTTTTTCAAATGTGCTAAGAAATCGTCACGAAATGGGCTAGAGGCAGATGGCATTTGTTTTCCTCGAAATTCCCATACACGTTTAAGTCTCTCCTCACTTCGGAGAATGCAGTAACCCATTTTCTGAAGAAAAACTTTTAAAATAATAAAATGTAGCGCTCGAAATGGCGTGAGACCATTCGTTGAGCATATTAAAACGTCTAGAATACTTGAACTACTGTTCAAGATTCGAGCTTACCTGTTGACAAATACAAGGCAGTGAATCAGTTCCTGTTGAGTTTGGCACATTACAGTATCCAACATCATTACATTCAGGACAAATAGTCTCCAGCCAGTTACTAAAAGTGGGTAAAACTGATCAAAAGAATACAAAACGCAAGCGGCAGAACTGTGAGCCGAAAATGTGAATTGCAATATTTTGGAATAATTTTTCAATATTATTTATTTATTTATTTATAAACTTCCATAATTTTTTTGATAAATTCGATAAACTTGTTCCTGCCGCTTCGCACCTTGTGCAGTCAAGCGCTACAAGAACTTGCGCCGATGTCTATTTCCTCTGAAATTTTGACCAAATTACACGTGCATGGTATGGGAAATAGAGGTGCTGTTCAAATCTGCGCGGACAAGTGATCGATCCTCGCCCGTGCTCAAAAAAACTTCATTTCAAAAAAACTTCAAAAAACCGAAACTTCATGTCTTCCGGGGTAGGGTAACTTGCTTGCAGATTCGTCTGGAAAGGTTCGGACACTGACTTGAACAGTGGCGGGTCTTCGTCATTTTACAGGCCAAATACAAATTCACCAGTTCTCTACAGTTCTGAAGGCATGGCGCATCCTGAGAGGACTGATGAACGCTGGCCACTTTAGCTACCCTCGAAGCATCATAATCAACAGAAATTTAACAATAAAATCTATTGAAAGAGTAGATAATGGCAGCGCTCACAGGATAACAAGAAATGTTCCAAAGGAAACGAGGAAATATGTCTCTAAACTGTTGCTGAAGAACAGCACTAAGACTTGGTGGAAAAAATTAAAAAACATAATGAAAATTACAAAGCGAAATTCACCTTTGTGTGTAGCATGGCCAGGTGCTTCTATCATTGCGATCGAAATTGCATATACAAACGCTGTCTAAGTCGGGCGGTACTGCATCAGTACCTACACATTCTCCTTCTTCGCCAAGTTCATTTCTTACGCAGTTGCAAGCTGAGTACACGGCTTCATATTGCACGGATCCAAAATCGCCTGAAAGCAGTTGTTTTCTTTCCAACCAGGTACGATCTTCTTAGCTTAGCCTGAGGGCACAAGAGTGGAAACGCTTCTGGCATGAAATGAACTATAAAACCATGACGAATGCGTTGAAAGTTCACTCCCAGAGGAGATACTTGCGATTTCTATAATGTGCTTTGCAAGCAGTAGAGACATCTAATTAGATCTTTTCTTCTCCAAAAGAACCGAAAGTTGAATCTTGCTGCTTTTCTCCATGTTTTTCCAGAAAAAAGACTCGGCTTTTGAAAAAAAAACAATGAGTAAGTAGAGGAGCTCGAGGAACTTACAGCTCACGCAATATGAGCTTTCTAAATAAGATTAGGATTTCATTGATTTTTATTTTCTCATAAAAATTGCACTCTTTGGCTGTCAGAAGATAACTATTCCTACTCGAATCGTGATAGCCACTTCATGCTTCTACTTTACTTTGCAAATCTGATGCGATTGAAATTGATGAGGAAAATCTTCAGAAAGAAGAAGGGAAAGAAGAAATTTCAAAGAGAAGTATGAAGAGGTAAAGAGAAAGAACGCTTACCACGCTTGCTGTTCCTCCTTTTTCTGCTAACTACTTCACTCTTGGCATTATTACTGTACGTGACGGCTTGGTGGAAGGCGTCAAGCTGCAAGAATGTGTTAAGCATGTATCACTTTATTTTATTGATAACTTTCTAACAATCGATCAAAAAATTGGAAAATCAACTATTAAAAGGTAGCTTTCTATCATCTACTTGAACAACTTCACGTCCACCGTCCTTTGGCTTTGCCTTTCAGCTTATTGTAAGATGTCTGGAATTTGCTCACGCCCCATTTGTTAAACTTCGAGTTACTAAATTTGATGATCCATCAAACGGTGTTTTTCGTGACATTATACTGTAGGAGAATAATGCCGACGAATTGGAGATGCTTTCACATCAATCTTCCTCTCAATCAGCGAAAAAGCACTGCTGACTGGAAGTGTTGCCGGAGGAAATCAGTGAAATCGGCTAAAAAAGCTATGAAGGATATAAATTTTCCTACAGTATCATGCCAAAGAAACACACAATGATGTATCTTAAGATTTTACGAAAGGACAATATTGAAACGAGAACTGCTTTGTTGATATAAAATGAAGACTCTTGAACACTTCACTAGTTACAGTACCGGACGTGCCGCAATGATAAAACGGCGGCAGCGGCGCCTCCGAGCGCCGAAACCCGCCGGTTTTAAATAACTTCTTTAAAATTTCTTTATTTGCAGAAATAAGTACATATCCGAGCTCAGCAGCTTGAACTCTATCCCTCCATATGCATTTTTCCCAAATTCGTGGAACTTGTTTTTAGTCGATTTTTTGACCCCTCGATTTTCGGATCACGTTGCCGCTGCGGTCCCTCGCTAGGTGACTCAACATCGACTTGGCTCCGCCCCCTCCTCGCCTACTATATATATAGGCCCTCTTTGCACCGACTAGGCTCCGCCCCTCCTCGCCGCATATAAATGTGCGGCGCGTCTTTTCCTAGCGTTCCAAGCTAAGAGTAGGAGGTCCCACGGGGTGGCTCGAAGGAGCTACTCCGTGGGGCCCCCGTTGAACATGGGTGTAAATGAGCTGTGGTTGACTTCTCCCGGGTCACCACGCGTGGACATCGAAACGGCACATTTCGGCGCTCCGGAGCGCCGCTACCGCCGCTTTATCGTTGCGGCGCGTCCGGTACTGTACTTTGGTGGAAATTGCAGTCTTGGAGGGCTATTGCGTTAACATATGGCAGACTGAAAACAATGCAAGGAAATTTATGCTATATTTTTTACTTCAAATTTTCTACTTGGCTAAAACTACGTTTTATTCCATGAAAAAGGAAGCCTCTACTGACAATGGTGACGAAACCCGAATGAATTTAGTTGCCATAGGATTTAATGCTTTGATGTGACTCAGATGTCTGCTCATGGTTTCTTTTGATTGCTTTCGCAAAACACATCAGTCTGGCACAAATAAAATTGCTACGGAGTAAAGTAGATCTTTGTTACAATCCATTCAAGGATCGCCAATCCTTTACGTGTTTATTCGTCCAGTCGTGAAATTCACTTACTTTGATTTAATTTTCAAAGAATTGACACGAAAATCGCTCACTGTTTCACGAATCTCTGGTACAGACATAGCTAGGTGATTCTTGAATGGATTCAAATTGCAGACAGTAATCGCAGGAAACGGTGCTGACTCGAACTCGAGCTGAAATTCAAACATTTCTTCTGAAAAAGTTAAATTTGTTTTATTCTTTCGTTTGTGGTTTAAGAAAACCAAAACCGTCGACATATTTAAACATCAACAGCACAGATGAATGGAAGAAAAATAATAGCAACTCAACTCACTTCCACATTCACTATTCGTTCCCTCTTCTGATATTTTTCAACCACTAGAATACATTGAAAACAGAAGCATATAAGTGAAACTGTGCTAAATATGATCCAGAAAATTCGAAGTGAGGGACGCGGTGTGTTCAGAATCTGAAAAAAAGGTCTCAAGTAAGTGATACAGTACCGAACATGCCTTTTGATCACTTCTAGAAAAATGCACTTTGGAGCGTTCCAAAGCGAGCGGCTTTTTTTAACAACTTCGTTGAAATTCAATTATTTGTAAGAATATACATATATTTGAGCTCAGCAGCTCGAACTCTAGCGACTAGTATTCAAAGATCGGTATAAATGCAGAATATGGCCCCTTTCGGCCCCGGCTGACCCGTCAACGATGAGCGAATCGATGGATACGAGGGACCGACAAGGCGAGATTTGAGGGGTCGGCAAAAAAGTCGGTATTTAAAAAAATTAGGTGTGGATAATTCATATACTAAACCATAGAGCTCGGGTAGCTGCACTTTACAATGTGTATATGTTGCTGTGACTGTGAATGATTAAGCCGCCACCACAGATAAGGAAAAAGTTGCAAGAAATCCTTTGATTTAAAGTTTTGTCTAGAAAACTTCTTCTAGTGAAGCTATAAGCTTCACAAAAAAAATTTGATCACCAGGTCTGCTGGACTGATTACATTGCTCCAAGGTCAAGATGGACTTTCAAGTCTAACTTGACCTTTTTTTGCCGATTCCTCTAAGACTTCCGAGTTCATCTATTTTTTTTTCAGAAATCATTGACTTGACGATTTATGTGCTCTCCTAAAATGGATAAAGGGCACGATTTCATTGGCACTTTAGCGCCAGTGGTATCGTGACGAATCTAATTAATTTGGCCGGAATGGACACGGAGCTAAACGAAAACATAAAAACAGATGAATAGCCGTGCGAAAAGAATGTGCGATTTTCAAATTGGAATCATTGCGGCTGTTATTGGAGAGCCATGTGATTCACAAACGGCTACGAATGGTAATGATTGTTGCCCTCTACACCTGATCATCATGGGAGTATTTCGAATAACGTGCAAAGGACAGAAATTTTTAAACCTCTAAGGTTCACGATACAACTGGGTAAGCGACAAGCCTAATTCTTCTCAAATTGTAAAATTTCTCACAGCTAGCGGGTAAATACAACAATCAGGGTTGAAAACTGCTTCGTGGCAATCGTCGTAGGCAGCGTTCATACTAAAAACGTCACGCGACCGCTCGCGTCACTACGTGCGACAGTTGGTCACTTCTTTTTCCTTCTCAGGAGAGGCATGTGATCAGGAAATGTTGTTTTTGATTTGAAGCATGCAGACGTTGACGTGCTATGCAAGACAAGGATCATCAAGACGATTCCAATGAAGCGATGAATTTTAAACGAGCTTCATTACAGATGAAAATATTCGCGTGTTTCTCGATTTTTTCGCCTTAATCCTGCATATCTGCCCCCAGAATATTCAAAATAGCGATTTTCGTTAGCTAAAATATGCGTGTACATACAGGTTGACGAGAGGCACTGATTCGTTGCCAAATTTTTAGACAAATAAAGAAGTGATTTCATACCTATTTGTGGCTAAAAATTGCCACTACAAAAATTCAAGCTGTCGGCCGAAATGGGTTTTTCCACCACCAAATATATCATCAACAAGAAAAACCTCGAAATGGCCATTTGAAATCTTGATAATTGATCGAGGTGGACAGCAAAGCCCGTTGGTTCAGGTTTCCCTATATGTTACCTAGATTATGAAAAGCTTTCCGAAGAGAGTACGGTAGAACAGCGGCGATCTTCACAATTAAATATTGTTCTAATAAGACAAAATTGCTTTTCGTAGATTGAAAAATAGTTAGCAGAAAAACTAGTACATTGAAAATTGAACGATTCGTTTTCGATTGGTGTTGATGAACTCATAGGACAGGTAAACTCAAGATATACAAATATATATCAGGTTTTTATTCGTTTGAAGAGTGAAAAGTTTTAACAGGCTCTCTAGGATCTCTAAATACAGAATCAAAAAAATTGACGGCTTTCGCAAAAGATCTGATGAATTCAGAGGTACTAGTTCTTCCTCACGACCCTCTTCTAGTGAAGCTGTCCTCCTACTCACCTTCCCGAAATCCCTCAAGATTCAGAGCTCCATAAAGTACATCGCAGGTGGACGATGCCTAAGTGGCAATCTTTCCACTTGCTAGGCGACTTACAAGCCCGCTTACTACATCATCTCCGTAATATCCCAAGAGGCTTTATAACATTGCAATAGTCGACGTGAGGAAGTGCGTGCCAAACTTGACGATTTGTGCTTCAAAAAGGATTTACTTCAGGAGCTACTAGGTATTCATGGAATGCATTATATTATACATATATCAAACTCTGTTGAAGAGCGTAAAATGAGCTTAAGAAGACCTATTGCATTTAAATTATAGAAGCATAAAATCGCGGAAAAAAAGCGGTAAAAATGTATTAGTAAATCTCACCATTGGGATTCCATGTGCGGTTGTCGTCTCGCCGAAGTCGATCATCGTGTGTTTCAACTCTGTATTCTGACATGACGACATTTTATGCGCCCGACCGAATTCCTAAATGTAACACCGATCACCGAAAGGATGGAGCATCCCATATCACAAGAATTCGAAATAACCTTAGAACATCGTAAACGTTTCGCATTTCGTTCATGCTTTTCAGGTGTTCGCAGTTCAGGATCGGAACAGTAGCGAGGGGTGAGACGAAATGGACCTGGATCAGAGTGTAGTGGTGACAGATCTCGATAGGGTTGTGCATCAGTGGTGGTGTTGGTTGAGAGGAGATGTTTCTGAAGGGAGACTGCGCTGTCTGTCGAAGCATTTGAGAGTGGCGGATCGTCGTGTGGAAATTGGCCACAGGACTCCGTTTCCGTGTTGTCATCGTTGTCAATGAGTGGATTTGTTGGTGAGGAGGAGCCGTTCGGCACCGTTAGAATCAACGACATCAGACGGGATGGAATCAGGGCCGAAAGTCAGCTGAAATGCAGCGATTGCTGTTGACCGCTGCCATGGTGGTGATGGGTGGAAGGGGGTGGGTGTGCCTCCCACGAGGATGTTCATGGTAACTCCCATGTCACTAGCCGATCTTTCCTCGGACATTTTAAACGATGAATTTCCTGTGAAATACCATGTCTTTTCTCTATGGCCAGAAGTTTTCTCTTGTATTAAGACGGGTAATTATAACGACACCTGTGAAAATCTGTAAAAGGCAAAAAAAGGAAATGATGCGAGTGAAAAAACGGACCACGAAACCAACCAACTTCTCTAGTAAAATGTCTCGGCCCGAGCGGCCAATTAATAGAAGGAGATTGTGCATTAATTTTGAAAATGTGGATATGCAATTTCAGAGCGCCCATTTGAGAGAGGATCTAGGAATGCCAAAGGGCTTCAGAAAAACGTTTTTAATTAAGTACTGCAGTCTTGAAATGACATTGGTCACAATCCAGCACATTTATATCCCTTTCGGGGAATTACCTAGCAAATTCATTATTCTGATTGAATACAGTTCTAACGAAAGGGAGCCTCGACTACACTTTGCCTTGCTCTAAGTTTACGAAGTATTTCGATTAGAAAATAAAAGTCTTAGAAGAATAAAAAATAATATTACCGAAAAGCAATAGGCCGCTCTTCAAAAGCTCTTTTCGTTTCTCCACCTCCGGGGTGACTAGACATAAAACTTCGCTATTTCATTACAAAGTGCAGTGTACAATAGCCTATTTTCCTTCAACGGCTAATGACCAAAACTCCAACAACGTCATCGTTTCCTCGATGGTGGTCCACACCACCGCTTTTAGAAAAACGTGGTCATTACTGCTGAAAAGTATAACTGAAATGGAATCGATATGGCAAATTCCGGAAACACAAGGAAAATTTAGTCGGAGTACCGCGCGATGAGGTGACGCGACGCAACGCGGCGCGACGAAGTCTAAACGCTCATTCACATCACATTTGCTCTAGTAGTCAGGTACTTACCATGTACTTCCCAACGTAAAGGTTTACGCTACAAATCCGTGAGGGTGAACTTGAATGAATGATAATTCACCCTCTTTCTCGAATCACTCCAAATAACCCCCCCCCCTATGCAAAGTTTCAGCGAAATCGGTGATCCTAACTGGACACCCCAGTGGCGTCGTGGGTGGTCCCCGACCACCATGGTGAAAAATGGACGCCAGATTCGTGATCAGCGCCCCAGATTACCCCCGGTATTAAATTTGGGTGAAATGTGAAGAAGGAAAAAATTTTTATGACTGGTGTCCAACAAGTGGAATAGTGCCTCAATTTCAATCTGCAGTCGGAAAACAGGGACTTGAGAAAATTACCCACTAGTGTCCTTAGTGATTGGGTAGCAACAACTGAAAATGGAAAGGCCGTCGGTTTCTGTGATAATCCACCATATCACTTGCTCTAAAACTTGCATACCACTTGCTTTTCGCACGTCGTTTGGGCTGAAGGTTCCCTAGGGGTCTGTCATTCGGGAACACACTTATCAGAAAACACCAGAAACAATGTGAAGGGTACTGAAGGGTCCGCACTTCACATGCAGGACAAATCATCAACGGTCAGCACTTTAAATTTCTTTGATCAACGAGAACAGCTCCCTTTTGCAAAAATCGTATCCTGTCCCTAGCTTACGGGGCCCAGTGAAAATTGTTGTGCAGTGGTCCAATTTTTTGCAGAATGCAAACTTTTCAGTTCGAGTGAGGTGTGTTATCGGTTTAAGGCCGTATGCAGGGTCTCTTCAATATCGTGAATAATTCTCAATCCAATTCAACGTCGTAACGTAAATGTAATGGGATGGCAACTCAAGTTAGTAGCGTCCGAACCGAAAAAAACGGCGAATTTCGTACCACTTCCTGGCATAACAACTCCCCTCAGGCGAAAAGTTCATGTTACCTATAATGAGGATGCCAAAGGTGAGCCAATGTGATTGGAGACAAGACCGAAGCTCGAGTTCCTTCCTATTAGAGTGGAGGTGTTTTTCTTACCAGAATCGCAATACAAGTTAATATTAGTATACTATAAACTTGTACCATCTTGACTAATTGGGTTTAGTCTATGGCATACCACAAGTTAGCATAGCACCTGGCATAGATTCTTGGCCCACGATTCAATTTCTTACTAAGAATTCTGAACGTCTACCCTCTTGATGTAAAAATACTCAGAAAATTTTCGAAAATTATCGCAGCTGAGCCTTTGATAACGTTGCTGAGAAAAAGTCGTGGACTCCAATAATGTGTTCTTCAAGGAAAAATTTAGGATTACCTACCATAGAGTCGAGCCGTGTCGTTTCGCTCGGTGGTCAAGGATACTGAACTCCTTCCCCTATCTCAATAATTTTTCTGCTTTTTTGAGTACTTCCTTTCAGCAGCAACGAGAAAACTTATGTGCAGCACGTTCGCCGAAGGAGAAGTCATTGCTCCTAATGAGAGAAGCCTAGAGTGAAGCCATGAGTGAATGTGAAGTTTGCCTCTTAAGGGCGACCTAGTTTTTTGCAATTTCTCAATGGATCAGAACAACCAGTAAGATGAGCAGCTCCCCTAATTTTCCCCTTCTAGCGAAAGCATGTCTGCGCTCTGGCTAGACCCTGTGTAAAGCTTATTCTGAAGATCCACCTAGACTTTGGAATTATTCTCCAGCTGATATCCTAAATCAGGTTTTGAATCAACATGGAGAGATTGCTCGGATTTTCTACCCTATATGCTCAATCTGCAGGTAAAACAATTGAAGCACTAATGAGTTTGCAGCTAGGGATAACTGGAGCCAAACACGCCTTAAAAAGTACGCATCGGCTCTTATATGAACATATAAACGTTTTTTTTAATGTTCGGACCTCCTTCAGACTACCACAAGGGCTCGAACCTGTAAGGAAGAGATCGTCTGAAGTCTTCCAAAAGCCATCTAAAAGCGTGAGAAAGCTCATAAGAGACAGCAAACAGAGCAGTTTTGTCCTCCTTTCTCCAGCTCAGTTGTATACGAACCCGTTCCTCTGGAAATTGTGCTGAAACTCTGCCCACCACAGCATGACATATTCAAATAAAGAATGACCTAGAATAACTAGAAGGAATGGTGGTCTCAAACTACTAAAAATGTGCTATCAATTGCACTGGAAATCCTTTCCAAATCGATATATTTCGTGGATAGTTTTTGTTTTGATGAGGGCGGATTTACGGTTATATAATGGGCAGACGCTTCAATCATTTGGGTTTGCTAGTGCACCTAATGCACCACATGGGAACCTCGCATCATCCCACACTCAGTAAATAGGATGGCATTTGCGGTCGGTCAGTGAAATCGGGGAAATTCTTGTTGGTGCATGAAGTCAGCTCCGTAACAGGTACGATACATGTCAAATTCGTCAAAAGTGCAATGGTTCAGTGAGTTGGCGGCGGCACTTAACGCCTCGACGCCATGCGGATAGTCCCTTGAGGCGATGTCATTTCTCATAGAATGATGTGTTCGTGTCGAGCCGCATTCGGCGTCCTTCAACGCCTTCAAAATGATGGCATCGGCCTTCTTCAGCGTTCGCTGCTTCTGCCCCCTTTCCTACTAGGTCGCTTCTTGAGGAGTCGTCGTTGACCCAAAGAAAGCATGGTTCATTTTTCGACGTCTAATCGGAAAGGGGACCAAATAAATACCAATGAATTGAAACAGAAATGGATCACTTAATTCCCCTAAAAATGCTCGACGAAGGCGTGAACCATCTCTCTACTAAATCGCACGCGATGAGATACTAAAAGGCGCCAATCTCACACTCACAGCCCAGTGATTGTTCCTCATTCAGGCTCACCTTTCTTTTACTACCCCATCATAAACTGAAAATGAGAAGCTAAGTTACTTCCTCTTTAACGAATTGGTGTAGCACGTAATGGTTAGAATCGAACCGTAGGCTAGATAGCTCTAGGTTGAGGATGATTTATTTATTTGAAATGCACTTATCGTGCGCCGGAGAAAACTCGATTTAAATAAGACAGTAAAAGTAAACAATGGAAGAAATCAAAACAAATACCAGTTGAACAGTAATCCGTAAAACTGAAGCCTGACTATTTCAATTGCAACAAGACGTGAGTTATCAGAGCCTAAAGCAACACGAGACCCTCTGTCTGACTTATCTATAAAAACTACGAAGTAATTGACCAAAATATCTATTAGGCCATCCAAAAAAGCGAGTTGGTTACCGGATACAACAACACAATTCCGCCAGGGTCATCAGAACACCACAGATCAAGAGAACCGAAGCAGTGCGTACTAATACAGAGAGCTCAAGCTGAGAAAGAAACTAAAAAAATAAAAAAAAGATCACGGGCAGCTTAGCATTCAAGGACCTGTTGGCAAAGGTAATTTCTTCCCCTACTCTACCCCCGAAACACCAACGCAACTGACTGAAATTTACACTCGGTAGAAACAATGCCGCACCTGAGTGTCTATCTATTGCGATCACAACTTCTAAACAGGTAATGGTAATAAGTCGAATGAGCCGTTTATGATGAGATAACCCAGGAAACTCGACGTTGACTAACCCTGTTGTTTACGCTCCAACATCAGTCTCTGATGACAAAGAAGTCAGAGTAATCTAGATGAAGCTGGAGAAGCTCCATAAAAAAGATTGCATCTCCTAAAAAGCCATCGCTGCAGATTTCTCCGTCAAGATGGGTTCACAACGGTGTCCGAAGAGCTATCGGTGTGCACAGAATAGAGTGAAATAAATGACTATGGTGGCAGAGCTACAGTACCGGACGTGCCGCAACGATAAAATCGGCTGCGGCGCTTTCTTGTGCCGAAAGGTGCTGTTTTTGGTGTCGACGCGTGGTTCCCCGGGCGGAGCCTACTTCAGTTCATTCACGACGCATGCCCTACAGGGGTCCCTGCGTGGTAGCCCGGCCGAGGGCGGAGCCTCGTCGAGCGATGAGTCACCAGCCGAGGAATTGAAGGGGCAGGGGACCGAAAATCGAAGGGGTCAAAAATCACTTGTTTTCCACAGATACGAAAAAATTGTCTATGAAAAAATGGCCCTCGAACTGCTGAATTTAAAAATAAACTTGTCCTTACGAATAAACCAATTTGAGAAGAAATATAGAAAAGGGCGGTTTCAACGCACGAAAGCGCCGCAGACGCCGCTTTACCGTAGCTGCACCTTCGGTACTGTACATAGTCCGAATGGAACGCTGACGGTAACCAACAACATTGCGGAGAATGCCATTCACGACTTCTAATGTTATCTATCTATTCCACAGGCACTTCAGCATTCACGAATTCTCAGTTCCCAACATTAGATGTGCCGTCCCTTCCTAGATCCGTCATCCATTCCCGTCGGGAAAGAATCGTACAATATCGCTTTTTTGGATATGGATATGGAAATGCAGATATTGCCTAACTTGGATGTCAAAGAGCTTACGCATATGATTTCTTGCCACTATATAGCATCTCCAATTCCAAGAAGGATTGTGTTATCATCAGGGGTGTTTTTGAAAAAGCGGAAGACGGAACGGAAATGGCCAAAAATGGCCCGAAAGCGGAACACGGAACACGGAAACGGAAATAGTGCAATAATAACCAAATTATTGGAATTTAGTCAAAACTAGACCACGAAACGTTTTCACGTCTGTTTCTAAACGCATAAAATGCTCGCTTTGTTCCCACTTGAATAAGTCTATTATTTTAGTGAAAGCGTTAGTGATAGCTTCAAAGCAAAGGGTGAAAATTCACCACAAAAACCATATCAATTTTATTCTTCTTTATGAATTTCATTATAAACCAAAGTCGGCACAAGAACGTACACAAAGACAAAACTTTTCTGCGTAATAGACAAGAATGCTTTCAAAATAGAATCAGAAGCCAAAAACGAGCATGATATGGGGAGAAACAGTGGTTGTTCAAGATTTTTTAGGAGGGTGTACTTCGCTGTATTGGTTTCATTCTTCCTGAATTCAAATGGATAATATCGACGTCAGCACAATAACTCCAGTATCCCTTTGGTTAGCCTTCACAGTGGAGCTCTTTTGATTTTTCTTCTGTTTCCTTGTTCCGCCCAAAAAAAGAACGGAACATGGAACGGAACGGAAGGGCCAGAAACGGCAGGAAACCGGAGTTCGGAACACAGAAACGGAAGTTTCGCACGCCCTGGTTATCAGACTCAACGACATCGCTTAGCCTCAGAGTGTCCGAGTCCATCGAAATTCCACAAAACATTCTCGTGCTCTAGGCATTCTAGATATGTATAGCATTACGGAAACAGTGTTGCGTTCAGATTGATGCTTGTATGCCATTGGATAGTTTTTTTTGCTAAAAAAACCTGCGCTGCACCTTGGTTAATGGAATAATTGGGAGAAGCGTGTTTTTAGAATCATTTTTTGCCAAATCGTCATGCTCTTCACACGCCACTGCGGCTGGTATGACATCACCATTCGGATGTCGTCAGAAAGATTTTGTGCAATTCTACACGTGAGGAAAAAGCCTTAGAGAATGAGGGAAATACTCATTTTCACAGTCCGATATTGAATTTTAATGGCCTATAAAAATGTACAAATGATGTCTATTACAAAATAGTGGAGCATTGTTAGATCAAAGTCCCTGTTCTCTAAAGGCGTAAGATACTATCACCAGCGATATACATAGTATGTTGTTTAAAAAACGAGGTAATTGTCGTGCTAAGAGAATAGCCAAAATCCTTACTCACCCTCCGTAACAGTTCAATAAGTCAAACTGGAAACTAACCCATTCATTCTTGAGAAAACTCTCCTTTTCTGCCTTTTCGTCGTTGTTGTCGGCTGCTAGAAAGGATGTGTTCCGTGACGATTCTCGCGTCGACCTCATAGGACAGCGGAACCCCATCGTCGAAACCTAAGAAAGATTTTCTTCTGATGGTTGCAGTTTCATCTTTTGAGCATTGCCAAGTGAGCTACATATTTCCGAGCTGCAGTAGTTTTGTAGAACTACAGAAATAAGGATTTAAAAAATGCGCACGAGCGATTGGGACGAAACTTTGGATAAAAATCTTGGGTAAATCAAGAAGAAGCAAACTCTGTGCTGTATTTTCGAACCTCAAGAAATGTGCTCCATAATGGCTCTAGATAATTTAGAAAACAGCGTGAAACCACAAGCGCCAAGAGGAAATAGGACAAGCCCACTTACTACATATAAATGCTTTTAGGTTGGTGGAAAAATTCTCGGACATTTGCGACTTCTCGAATTTGAAAAGGATTTCCTCATCATTGTCGGCTCCAGTCAAAAAAATGTTATAGAGAAGAGACGACCATTGATACTGACGGTGCCTACTTCAAATGGCTCCCTGCTATTGTTCAGATTTTATAAAATAAACTGTTTTGTATACTAAATGTCCAAGAACTTTCGCACCAACCAGCGAAAATTAAAAGAATAGCGCATATGCTTATAGCAAAGAACAAGCAACGATGATGGAGCTGATGTGAGAAGCATAAAGCGAGGTGGGAGGAGGTGATCAGGATTTGGCTATAGAAAACGGTGGAAAAAATGAACATTCATTTCAACCCGAAACTGATTTATTCATGTTGCGTAACGTTTTCAATCGTGGAAGCTAAATTGCCCAGTCATTTGTTATTTGGTTTTATTACTGGTGAAATCCCGCATGGAACAATGGTACATATGGCGTAAAGAACAGAATAAATTCATTTCTTTTGTTTTTGATTGTCGGTGTATCTGAATATGAGACGCCAAACGGATAGTTTAGCTAGAATTTCGCTCATATTTGGTAGCGTAATTATCATGATTTCTAGCTCCTTAGTGCGCTTCAAAACTATCAAACAAGTTGCTAGAAATACTCTTTTCGAATACCAGAAGCCTCAGGTCAACTAAGAGTTATTAAGCTTCTTTGTTGTTATGTGAGCTTTCAACGATCTTAATTTTATGTTTCAAGTTCTGACTTACAATACTATTGCTAATTCTCTGTTGTGAGTAACTATTAGTTGTGTTTCATTTTCGCATGGTTATCTTATACAGCCACCACAAACAAATAAATAATTAAAGCTGGTAGCAAAATTATGAACGCTTGCATAAATATTGCAAACGACCCAGTAAGGAATGACCGGATTTGTCAAAAATTTAAACAAAAAATGTCACTGCTCATCATGATTTCGAGCTTGTCTAATTTTTTTGGAGAAACCGACAGAAAAGCTCCTACTCCCAGTCACAGAGCATCCATTCTATGCTCTTACACAAATCTTCAATATCACAAGCAGGTTCAAAGAGAGCAGAGAAATGTGCTGGTCTTTCACAAGAGACTCCAATTTTTTACAATATTCTGCACGCATCAGCTGCTTTACAGGAAAAAAATCTAAAAAAAATCAAAAAATCAATCTCAGTCTCATCTCGATGAAGAGTCTATGATAAAGGAAAACGAATGCGACTGTGATAGGATATAACACGAAACTAGTCTTATAATTGCCGCTTTTTTTGGCGGTTCATAGACAAGAACTAGTTGAAAGACTTATATATTTGGAGATATTAAGTTATTCGCAAAACACTGACATCGGACGGGAATTGAACCCGCGTCTGTTTCCGGCAGACTGCACGGTCATAGGATAATCCATCGAAAAACAATTTCTTCAATTCCATGGAAAAAGGAAACAGCAGAGATGATAGATGGCTGTGAAAATGGAAACAAAGCACGTTTCCACAGAATGCACGAGCCTAGCTAGCTCATAAAATGAGAAACGTCGTTGAAATGAAAGCGGAACGAAAACGAAATTTTGAATTTTAGAACGGCAGATGGGCTCATAATTAACATTTCTTATGAAAGAACAGATTTTTGAATGTGCACAAGCGCCCTAGAGGAAAAATCCTATGAGGACATAATCGTACTAAATGAAGACGTGATCTAAGGCGATATAAAAAAAACGATGGAAAACTCGATAAGTGACACATCAACTGACCAATTCAAGTGTTGAAGCGCACACAGAGTTCCAATCAAATTCAAAAAAATAAATAAATAATAAAAAAATGTGTTCAAATCAATGTCAAATCAATCAATGACTTCAAATTGCTGGCATTCTAGAAGATGGATATTTGCGAATGAAAACAGAGAAAATAGGCAAAAGAGATAGAGCTCCTTGTTTTTTCTACAGCGCCATAGTTCTTCAGTTCATATTTCGGTGAAGAGTGAAGATCATCGTCCATACCATCATTGTTTTTTGTTTTTGGTAGTTTACAGTACCATATAATTAATTCAAATTCACTAAAGACACACGGGTAGCCACCAGGAAAACAACACATACAATCTTATTTTATATGTACCTCAACGGCATTATGTTTAAAGAAGATAAGCTTGGAACATTGAAGTGTGAAAAAAGTTGAATCGGAGGATTTACAACCTAGAAAGTAAAGAAAGAAGAGCAACGTTCCCACCAAAACAAAATCGAAGTTGCCACAAATCAAAATGAACAGAGTTGTTCTTGTACTTTGTTGACTTCCGTCATACTCCCTAGCAAAAATTTTATAAATGACGTATAACTCGGCTGAATTTCGACCATAAAACTCCCCGGCGACTGTCTCTGTGACATAAATCGCGTGTTTTTGCTGAATCAAAACGGAAAGCAAAAAATGAAACATCCCTGAAGAACACCCCTAGTTGAAGCACATGTCAATCGGACCAATGGGACAAGAGCGCCATCATGAACATGAACTGCCAACTTCTCTATCAGGCTGTAGAATCTCCTGACACGCTGAATCCGACATCCATTCATCTATTCAGAACCACGCAGCATTCATTCTTCGAACAACGCTTCATTAAACTCGAAAGAACAGAAACTATGTTTGAAGTTTCCGACGAGAGTGATTTGTTAGAGCAGTTTCAAGTCGCCAATCAAAATAAATAGAAATAATCGTTAGGATATAGCGCCATATAGATGGTGAAAATATTGTTGCTGTCATCGCTTTCTTATTAACACATTCTTTAGCCGTTCATCCTCCTTTTTGGATTTTATTGATGCAGACTTTCGTCCCAATTAGTGTTGGTGACATGTGTCCATCCCTAATAGAATTACCCACACGTCCATTTATAATCAAGCCAAAAAAAATGTTTTATTCTTAAGCATATAATACCCTCCACCATTTTCGAGTGCACTGCGACTGCTCTTGAAGACTAGACTGAAACCACCAATAATTCTCCAACGCAAATTAGCATTTTAGCATTTTTAGTTGTTCCAATATTTCATTCTGAACAGGTATATGGAACCTACCCACTCTAACTATGATAGTTGTTCACTGTTGCTGTAATTTTTTTCAAAAATGATCAATTTTTTTTACGAAAGTAGGCTGTTGGAATTTATATACACGAACACCCACTATAGCAGGTTTCTGAGAAAATTAGGGCCTCAGGGAATTCCTCTCTTGAATTGCAGCTTCCCTCTTCCTAAGAGCACCAGCCACTATTTTAGGGTGCATTGTCGAACATTATCATTCTATATTAAAATACTTCGCCGCAAGAGTCAAACCTAAATTCTGGATAGTGCTTCTATTTATTTACAGCAGTTTTATAAAATACATTAGCTAATTGACGATTCAAGGCTTCGAGGAAGTTCGATAAATGTCAAAAATGTGAGAGAATGTTAAAGGATAAGATGGAGTCGTTATTATAGTGAAAAATGTTTTGTAATGAACACTATGACAAGAACGACCGTTGAACGGAGCAGTTGAATAGTGGGCGGGTGGAGACACAACAAACAGAGCTGCGATGCGACATTTTCAGAACGAAAAACGAAACTGATGGAACCTGAAGATGCCCGAGGCATCGTCTGGGCTGGTCCACAGTCAAGCCAGTCTAAATTCCACAAAAAATGTTATATTTCAATCCGGCACATTTCTGAATCAATTATGTTCGGACTAATATTAGCAAAGATTTTCAATATGAAAACAGAGTGTAGCTGGCCACACCTCGAAATTTTCTTTTCACATGGTTCTACTGTGCTACTTTAGATTGACCAACTAAAATTTAGGTCGTATTCGGAAATAATTCTGTCAATGTTTCGACGTACTTCTGGCACTGCTATTGGAGTTGTTGGACGTTTTATAGCTTGAGCCTTTGCCACCTTTTGGATCTTGAAAAGCTATATTTTTCCAGTCAAAAATCGGTGTGTTCAAAAAGTGGCCAGCCAACGGAGAGCTTCAAAGTAATCAAACTGCTCCAGTGATCACCTACACCTCTCAACAACAGAGCATTGCTATTAATTCCACTCTGTTTGTAGCCTTCATTGTCTCAGCTTCCTTATGAAGCAGCACTATAGAGAAAAAAGCAGATAAATGAGCGATTTCACCACGCGAACACCAAAATTTTGATGGGGAAATTCATGAAAACGTCAAAACTCATCTAGCGTATCTGAAAACTTCCAAAAATTTTCGAAATGCAGCGGGGAAAGGATGTCCTCTGGACGAGGGTAGTACGGCCGAAGATGTGGAACGAAATGGGTAAAACCAGGAGCCACATCAACTAATGGATCCAAGCAAGAAAAACTTAAGGGCATCCTTTACCCGCTGCAAATTGCAACAAAATTCCATTCTCACTACACTCTGTATTTGAAACCAATCCATCACGTTGTTGCGTTTTCCAGCAGTTCAGCGGCTTATAGGCCGTCGAGCTTCTCGTCATGGGACCATCCACGAGGAAAATCCCCCCCCCCCGAGAAACACTTAAAAAGTTCGAGAAGTTCACTTCGGCTAGTAGTATATCACCTGGGCGGAACCAGACACCGGGCACGTACCGGACGGGCGTCCGACATCTGCTGAGTTTCGTCAATGTGTAGTGAGGATTTTTACTAAAAGCAGATGTTGCAATGGTGGCGCTAGGATCATCGCAAAAATCGCGGCTCAGACGGGATTCGAACCCGATCCCCCTCTCACTCCCCCACCAATAAGGTCGATCATTTACGGTCTGACAGCTCTTCCTAAGGCTTTGCGATGATCCTAGCATAGCCGTTACAACATTTACCTGATCGCTGAATTCGGAGCTAAGGAGATACAGTGATTGAGGTTGACCTCGAAGCCGAGTGGCTAGTAGTGTTGTATCTAGCGCAAAATCGACACAAGCTCAAATCCATGGCGAGACAGATATCCGTGTCTCACAAAAGCTACTAAAATGGTAGCGGTTCAGATGCCAGAGCCACGAATTGGTCGGGCGGCTTTCATGTCAAGAAATAGTTAATAACCAAGTCCTGTATCTAAAGGATACCGGATGAAAGGGAGAAAGGGCCGGAAATTTGGAGAAAGGTTAAAGCTCTTCGCAAAGGTAACGATGGAAAGAGAAGCGGAGTCGGAACAGAGGTCTGAGAGGATAGGAAGAAGAAGTTAGTGTATGCGGTGCAATGGTTCTCGATCACCTCACTGCCAATAAGGAATTCAGTGAGATGTTCCAAAACACCTATCACCTATGATAAGCACAGAAACGGATGTCCTGCATGAGGCATTCGAAGAGTCCCAGGCAGATATGTTTGCATTTCGCCTAGAAAGGGTCCAATCAAGCCCAGATATAGGAGTGACAGTGGAAAACGCTGATGTGGCTGTGCTTAGAAGAACAGCTGACAGGGAAATCTAGGTGGGAGGAATAATTAACAGAACTGGTGACTGAAGATCTGTCAAGAAAGGAGATGCATGAGGTAACGCCAATCCATTCATGGACGAAGGAGAAAGTTTAAGAAACCATCGAGAAAAATAACATCAGAAATGTCGCATACGGTACCAGTAGGAGCTTGAAAGAAGGGAAAACTCCTAGTGAACCTGAAGATATGGGGACAGAGGTTGAGCTGGTAGTGGCACATCCTAAGGAGACCTGAGAATTCTGGACTAAAAAAGTAGCGATTGATGTCGAGACACCTGCTGAGCGTCTGAGCAACAACTCAAGGACTTCATAGATAGATTGAAGTGGTAACCGATGAAGAAGAAACAATAATTACCAGCCTAAATTCCACAAACAATGTTACATTCCAATCTGATACATTTCTGAATCAATTAAGATCCGATTAATAATAGCAAAGATTTTTAATAAAAAATGAATAATTCAACAAGGCGAGCGTGGCTTTATCAAGTGGGTTCACTACATCGAGTTTTATCTTCGCAGGCAAAACGAGTTCGAAAATGTCACTCAACAATGTTTTGAGGATAGCGCTAACAACATTGGAGAGTTGGAGAAGATCTGTGGTGTTGGTATTGGAAGGAACATAGCCATTCGAAACGCCAAGTTTCGGAGAACAATATTCGGTGAGTGAACTAAAAGTTTATCATGGCCTACTCACCCTGACAAGAACCAAACAAAGACTAAACACTAAATCTGCCTGCCAGAGAGATCACATGAGCGGTTGAAATAAAAAAAACTGCACCAAGTGCAGTCGAAGGTATACTACACCCCGGTGCATAATTATAGGTTCACCCCGCGATTTGTCCAAAATTCGTGGGCGTAAAAAAACATCTCTAGCTTTCAGGTGATATTTTCCGATGAGAAAAAGCGCAAGCTCGATGTGCCCGATGGCTACAAGCACTACTGGAGATATCTAAGAAAAGAGGATCGAGTATTCTCTAGATGCAACATTGGCGGTGGAAGTGTTATGGTCTGGGCTGCATTTTCCGTATACAGACTTGTTGCTTTGGAGTTTGTTTCATGTAATATGGACAGCGAAGATTATCAGGATGAGTTAAAAGAACACCTTCTCCCTCATTTGAGAAGATTTCGTAGGCACAATGTCATCTACCAGCAAGACAATGCTCCCATACATGTGTCGAGGTCAACTACGAGTTGGTTCGATTCTAACAGAATCCAACTTTTAGCGTGGCCCAGTTGTTCTCCAGATGTGTACCCGATGGAAAATTTGTAGGACATTCTTGTACACAATGTTTACAAGCACGGCACCACTTACACCTCGGTTTCTGATCTGAAGAACGCCATTCTTGATGCTTGGGTTTATGTAGAGAAAGCTGTTCTTGATGATCTTATTCGAAGTATGTCACATAGAATGTTTGATGTTGTTTATAACAAAGGTAATGAAGCAAAGTACTAAGCTTAACTTGAATGTTCATATTTTCAAAAACAGACGGTTTTTTAATGAAGTGAACCTATAATTTTGCTCCGGTCATTATCTCTGATTTTTCAATAAAAGTTTGTAGTATCTTACAATGACAAGACATCCCGCCCAGAATTTTTATATCTAAATTTTCGATGGTGAGGAGTATGACAGTAATGTTACTAGATCCCCTCAATAGGTTCTTTGAAGACTTGTGGACAAATCGCGGGGTGAACCTATAATTTTGCACCGGGGTGTATTAGGTGGGGGGAGGGGGTGCAAAAGTAATAAGGAAAATGCAACAAACTTCTTTATTTCTCAATAACTTCAAATGTTTCTGAAAGGCGCGGAGGTGATGAATTCTCAAGTTGTCGCAAGTAAGTAGCACACAGGCACATAAATACAACGAGCATACAGTAGGGTCCCAATCGAGAGTAATGTAGGGAAGAAGTGGAAATACTTATTACCTTTGCCGCCCCCCCCTAATAGATAGCAGAGGTGATAAGGTACATAAATGTGCGAGTACGAACTGATAAGATTCAACTGAAAGTTAAACTTTTCGAATGCTTCTGTGCCAGACGAGGTTAGTAAGGTGGATCAAATTTTATTTTGGCCTGACGTTTCGACCCTTTCGTCGTCTTCAGAGGCCTAAAAAGTGGCTCGAAACTTGTCGACCATGTAGAACTACCCGGCCAAACGTCTCATCCTCCCTAGCATTTTTGACCTCTGAAGACGACGAAAGGGTCGAAACGTCAGGCCAAAATAAAATTTGATCCACCTTACTAACCTCGTCTGGCACAGAAGCATTCGAAAAGTTCAACACCATGCCGAGGTTTCAAGAAGAGAGAACATGGGAAATTCTACGTCAACTGAAAGTTTCTTTTAAATCTATTGTACCTGGAATTGTTAGACGTTTGCTCAGTAAGTATCTGCTAGCTTCTTCAGGCTAATTTTTGTCACAGTACGTTTCATTATTATACGATACCCTGCTTTGATAGTTGTCCCTTTTTCGGATGAGATGCAGCTTTTCCCTTTCATAAACATGGAAGTAACAACGGGATACACTTTCTTAGACTACATGATAATATTTACCAATTTTCATAAACATTTTCCGATTATTTGGCCATGTCACGGTGGTGAAAATAATTAACTACAACTACGAGAAATCGTTTTATTTATAAACAAAATGTGAGCTAGAGCAGACTCCCGAAATTTAATATTATTATACGAAACGAGAAAGTTCTCTGTACTACTGACAAGGCAGTGCTCGACGAAAACAAGCGAAACCAAACCTGACAATCGTTTTTTCACAATTTTGAAATGAAAAATGTCGTTGGAGCGATATTTCTGGTTGTCACAGTACGACACGAGAAGTCAGTGAAAAATGAGGAGCATTGTCGTTTAAGTGCAATCGTTAGGCAACAACGTTGAGGGTGGTTTTACGAGAAAAAAAAGAAGAGAAACGACAATTGTTCTGTGGGTTTGTGTCGATTTAATGAGAGCTAGGATAGGCGAAGAGGACAGTTTTATGGCGGCGATGTGGCGGTGCTGGTTTGTGGACGAAAAAGTGGCTCAGTATATTTGTGGCGGTCGACCCGCGACAAATGATCATTACCGGCAATAGGGCTAATTCGTGTTGGTTCAAATTTCAACGCCATCACGACCCGATCGTAGTGGCCATCTGCAGCTGAAAAACGCGGGTATCTACATGTCAGGAAGAACATAGGAAGCGGGGGTTCTAAACGGGGGTAAACGATAACGCGGACTATAGCCCCAGATGATGTAAGGGAATATGACGAGCTGGAACGTAGTTTTAAATGTGATGTTGTAAATAGGAGTGGTTTTAAAAAGAAAGTCACATGGCAAGATACGACCATCGTCGCAGTCTGTGCCAGTGCAGCTGCTCCATGTACACTTGGCCCGTAAATGTTGCGAACATTCATACTATAATTGCTGGGTTATATATGATTTGCCAGCTATTAAACGGTGCCACGAAAATTAATTGAACACATCGAACGGCTTCATCGCAATAAAGAGTGACATGAGATATTGCTTCATACTATTTTATAGGATCCATTGTTACCAATTTATGGTCCTGATCTTATCCAACAGCTTGTTTCGAAATCATAAGCCTACACTCAAGAGTTCAAGTTTCTAGAGTGAATCATTTCACTTTACACTTATACTGCTTAACATTTTCATTCCCGCGATCCTAACAAATTTCACTTCTATGAGAATTAACGGGTACTGCTCCTATACTAAGATCGAAAATAGATGGCCGAAGTAGTAGCACCAACATGAATGGAACGGATGAGAGAAGCTCTCTTTGATTAGATCCAGTTGCTAGAAGCGCTCTTGGCGTAGTGATTGCAAAAAGTTTTTGGTTTTTACGTTGCTTCCGACGCCCTTTTATGTGTGCCTTGGGCAAAATTTTCCGTCCTACATTGTTGAAATTTTCGTGCGAAACTTATATCTTGACTCTTCATCGCATGGCAACTACAGAGAATTCCAGGAGCTCAGAAAGAAGCGTTGTTTGTCAAACAGCATGCATGAACGACAAATTCCAAAAACTAAAATTTCCTCTGGGGAACCGCAGCTCACTTGCCATGCTTTGACAACTTCAACGGAAGACTGAGAACTTCATGGTCACTAGAATTTATGTATTCGAAATGTTCCCTACATCTATGAAAATCTTGAAAAAAGAAACAAATACGGTATCGACGTTTGTACCATTCCATAAGTAAATGAGCCATAGCATTGAAGTCAAATCTTTTCTTCCCTAGGTGAAGGTTGATTTGAAGGTTACTCCTCAGCTTGAAGGCACAAGAATAAATGAAAGAGCAGAGATGAAGGTGATGGCTTTGGAATGCGTATTATTTCAGTGCTTGAAGCCATTATAATAGATGACGTATCGATTTCGCTAGTGTTTTTCACTTTTTAGCCAATTAAATAACATCAAAAATGAAGTTTCCCAGAAAGTGGCAACGCCCGTACTCAATCGTTTTTATACGGAGTCACCTCCGCTTTCAAGGGCTTTTGCTGTCAAAGTGCAGCTGGCAAAGGTTTCAACACACGCGATTTGAAGCTCTATTACCTATTTATAGCCCGAAAATACCAAGGACAATGGGTAACTACCCGAATTTTCGTGAAAATAAAATTGGTTATTTTCTGAAAAAGGCCCCTCGCAATTGGATGCAGTTATGCCGCACTATGGCAGCTGATGGCTGCGGATGGATATCTGTTGTCGGCCATCCGTGCACTACCATATCGCCAGAAAAGCGTATCCTTCAATTAAGTGATTCAAAATTTAAAATGGAACAATATGCACTTTCACCACAGCGTGCGACTATAATGCATAGAGCCAAAGGTAGATGCAAAGTCCCTGTGGCCTAATGGATAAGGCGTCGGACTCCGGATCCGAAGATTGCGGGTTCAAGTCCCGCCAGGGTCGTAGATTTTGCAATTCTCCTGATTCCATAATATTTCTATTGAGAATGTCAAAAGCCTGCTATCCGGGCTCCCCTTAACACTAACAATCAGACAGGAGTTGCTACGACAGTATCGCTTCATTAAGTGTAAGCTCAACCACAAAAATTACCCAGGGTTTGACAATAATTTGAATGGTAGGATTCAGACAGGTATAAACTCGATACCAAAAGCTGGGAATTCTCCTTGGACTAGTAGTTGCAGCTCTCAACGTAGTTAGAAGAGCATTTCGCGCTGGATTCCAAAGGAGCAGGAAAATTGATGTTGTTAACACATCTGATAAGATAAATAGGTCCTTATTTCTATGATTCCTCCCCCAAAAAGAAGATAAGCTAATCTAATTAAGAAAAAAGATATCCGTTCACAGTGGCAACTTGGCGAAAATGCATAATTTCGCAATGCTGGTGGCTGGTGAGCAAAAAAATGCAATTCCTATGGAATAGGTTAAATTTATCCACAGTTTCGTTCCAAAATCCAAAATCCAAAAATTCCACTAATTTCTTTTGTAATCATTTCTGCGAACAAATGATTTCGTTAGCCTTTTCTGACCTATTTTTGACATATCTTTTGTTATTCGAAAACGAAACCTGCCTTCCTAGCTCCTATTTCTTTCTTCGTGAGAGTTCCATAATTTATTCCCTCTATCTTCAGATTTCCTGAGCCATTTTTGAATTAACTTCACGCCCATGTAACACACCAAAACATTCAAGGGTATTTTTCTACAGCAACGCTGAAGTATTCAAACCGATGGCAGAACAGTTGAAAAGGAATTAGCGAACGTCGAAATCGAGTAAGCTACTAGTCGCCTGAATTTCAGTTTTTTTTTTCAACATTGAAATCCATCGATAGTAAAAACTTTTGCAGGAGTAGTGGACAGGAGACCATCTGGACAACGAGTTGGGGTGAGGAACATATGCACACATCACATTAAGGATGTCTGCATAAAATTGCATCACTAATTATGTAAATTACGTTCAGAAGTCGTACGTGGTGCGCATATAACTCGTAGTGAACTTCTAAGCTGAAAACGTACCGCGTTTATGGTGCACGACAGTACAAAATGTGGACGACGCAAGTTCCTGTAGTCGAGATTCCACCGGGACTTCAGATCTTCGTAAACGAAAATCGCAGTAAGAACACGGCTTTCGAAAGCTGAAACATGAAACTATAATAATATAATAATATATGCTGAAGAATTCGTTATAGTGCTCGACAATTCTTTTAGGCAACACATGTTCAGCACAATGTTTTCCAAGTGCCAGTTATGGTTCATTTGTTTACACCTTCACATAAGAATTAAGGTATAAGTGTGCGGCAGAATAAAGGAAAATAAGAGGCTAAGGCCCTTGTTATACATTCGCTCGCGGTGAGCGTCAGCGGCTTGCGAGCGGTTATTGCGTGCGCCGCTAACCTCAGACGCTGAGCACACGACGCACGCACGCACGCGCCCGAAGCATACAGAGCAATGCGTGAGGTGATCGACCCACCCCCAGCGAAAGGGTCAATCGCAGTGCAATGCGCAGCGACTAGAGCGTGGAAGGTACGCGAGCGTGTGCATAACAGTCCGTGAGCGTCACCACGCCAGCGTCACCCTGATAACTCGTACAAACGTATCTGGCCCCACGGTGTCTGATACTGAATGGACGAGTTACGCTGGGGGGTGAGCGAAGATATAACAAGGGCCTAAGGGAAAATGGTCGACTTCAATCAGGTACCTAAGGACGCGCCACGCACGTGTTTCCCGTAGCAGAAATGAAGTACTTGACGATGTTATTTCTTTAAGCTTGAAAAACAAGCACCGTTTGAGCTACGGAGTGAGAAAATAGCGATTTTCTCCGATTGCACTCTCCAAATGGAAGACCCTTATGAAATTTTCGAAAAACTTTGAAAATTTCAAAAAAAATTCTGCTTCGTTTTCTAAAAATTTTGTAGCAGAAATGAAGTACTTGACGATATTATTCCTCGAGGCTCGAAAAACAAGCTCTGGTGAAGATACGAAGTAGAGAAAATTGTGATCTTCTTCGATTTCACCCTCCAAAGAGGAGACGCTTTTGAAATTTTAATTTTTTTTTGAAAATTACGAAAAAATTGTTTTATTTTTCAAATTTTTGTAGCAGAAATGACTTACTTAAGAAGGTTATTCTTCGAGTCTCGAAAAACAAGCTCTTTTCAAGCTACAGAGAGAGAAACTAGGGATTTTCTCTGAATTCATCCTTCAAATGGGGGACCCTTATGAATTTTTCGAAAATTTCAAGAAAAAATTTGCTCCATTTTCCAAAAACTTTTTGTAGCAGATATGAAGAACTTGACGACCGCTTCCCTTTAGACCCAAAAACCGAGCTCAGTTTGAGCTCCGAAAGGAGAAAATAGTGATTTTCTCCGATTTCACCCTTCAAAGGAGGGGACCCTTATGAATTTTTCGAAAATGTTTGAAAATTGCGAAAGAAATTGTTTCATTTTCTAAAAGTTTTGTTGCGGAAATACAGTATCTAAGGATGTTATTCCTCGAGTCTTGAAATACAAGCTTAGTTTGAGCTACGGAGAGAGAAAATAGCGATTTTCTCCAATTTCACCCTTCAAAGGAGTGGGATCCTTATGAATTGTTCGGAAATTTTCGAAAATTTTGAAAAAAATGTTGCTTCGTTTTCCAAAAATTTTGTAGCAGAAATAACGTATTTGACAATGCTTTTCTTTTGAGCTCAAAGACCAAGCTTAGTTTGTGCTCCGTCTCCAAACGGGAGAACCTTTTGAAATATTCGAAAATTTTCGAAAAACGTTTTGTCTCATTTTCCGGAAATTTCATTTCTGGACTCCATTTCGTCACCACACCTGTTCGAAGACGTTCCTAAAGCCTTGGCACAAAACGTGTAGAGGAAGATTAAAGAACCGTTCCGGTTTCTCATATAACCCGGTAGTCATCTGGTCATAAAGTGAAGCGAGCCACAGAATTTTGCAAGTCTCTGAAATTGTATGGACTCGCGGTCATTAGGGGGAAATTGTGAATGGGCGTAATATGTGAAAATCCAGCTGTGATTCGTCGCTCAGAGAGGAGAAAACTTTTAGGTTGGAAACTAATTTCGTGGACTCTCGTGCACCTTCAACAAAAGTGTTGATTACCAAATGAAGAGAAAAGCTACCCAAACGACTTATGAACCATCAAAACAAACAGGTAATTCCCCACTTTCAGGTGGCTGCCCCATTCCACTTAATAGATATGGGTAAGATACATCGGAAAATCGGAAAATTACTCGGTAAATAGGCAAAATATACATTGCAGTGGAGCGAGACCTAGGATTCTGCAGCTCTCTTGTGAGGATAGAAAGACTAATGTTCGGGTCCGTGTACTTTTCCGAAGTAGACATGCTAATTTGGTTCATATCTATTTCATGGTTTTCTGAAAGGGCTGAAGTTCGCACCAGACTACACTTTATCACGGATTTACCATGATAACCCAGATCTTTAGCAGGCTTTCTTGATCTACTGAAGCGTGATGTGAATCTGGGCCCAGATTCATCATTGTTGACTTCTCAATAAACCCCGAGATATACCTCGAACGGCGCACAAGCCGAGATTCGTGAACGCGCGCCGGGGTTTAATCGGGGTTTATCGTGAGCCTATCACGCCTCGCGATGAGGTAGGGTTTGGGAGACCTCGACGGTATCGAGCAGGTTTATCGCCGACGGGGTTTCGGAGACCGCTCGTCCGTTCATGAATCTGGCCCCTGGTGACTTTTTTACACGGGTTGACGAAGTACAAATTTCTTCCCGAGTTCTTCATTGAGTTGAGGTCAGGAGTTACCACTCCACTACTCTGAATGATTAAGAACAAAATCTTAGTGAATTGAAAACTAGCAGCACATGCCTGTTCGTATATGTAATTATGAACGCACTTGCTTTGTGCCCCCCCCTGGTGAGCAAGGTTAGTAGGTGGATCAAAATTTTGTGGACTGACATCTCCCTTCGATATGCTAGAGAGGCCGCAAAATAACTCGAAAGTCTTAAGTATTAGGTTGTTGCAAAAGTCTTGCGACACTTTTGCAACATTCTTCAGGTTGACAGCAATTTATTCAAACAAAATATCAGTCAACGATATCATCACTATTCAGATTTGTGACCCTTCCCCATCTTTGGGGCAACTTTTCAATTCCTCTCCGCAAGAACTCTGAGAGCTGTGACGAAAAAAATTGGCCGACCTCTATTGCCAGTTGCCCTCGGTTGTCGAATTCCATACCTCGAAGGTGTTGCTTTGAGAACCGCAATAAGTGATAATGTGAAAGAGCAAGGTCTGGAGAATAAGGTGGATGCGGTAGAACCTCCCAGCCTCAATCCTGAATTTTCTTTTCTTTTGCTCTTGCGACATGAGGACGAGCGTTGCCATGCAAGACGTAGACTTTTCCCTTTCAGGGCGTTTTTATCGCATGACGGGAAATTCTACCGCACCTACCGTACTCTCCTCACCTTGCTGAATTAGATTATCACTTATTCAGGTCCTTAGAGCAACACCTTCGAGATATGGAATTCGACCACCGTCGGCCAATTTTTTTCGTCACAGCTCTGTGTTTTGGCGGAGAGGAATCGAGAAGTTGCCCTAAAGAAGGGGAAGAGTCATAAATCTGAATAGTGATTGTATCGTTGACTGAGATTTTGTTCGAATAAATTGCTGGCAAATTTGAAGAATGTTGCAAAAGTGTCGCAAGACTTTTGCAACAACCTACTATTTTATGCCTCTGAAGAGGACGCAAACATGGAAACGTAGCGCCGATAAATTTTAAGCCACATATGAACCAAAATTTTCGACAAAATTCTGTGAAGAAACGACTGTGTCCAGCCGTCAGAGTATTATGAATTGATCCTATTAGGTTTAAATACGCAATATACATAAACACACACCTTTTATCTTTGAAATCGCAAATTGCGGGCACGTAGTCGTCCGGCGAGATCTCGTGCAGGGCGTGGCGATAGACGACGGAGGATCGGCGACTGCTGTGAGCCACTTACCACCGGTGCGACCGTCTTCACCTCAGACGACATCTGAAAGAACGAGACGATGTTGTTCATCTTGCTCATACTGTTCAACTTCGTCACACTGACCACCTCATCCGGTACGTCCTTTACAAGTCGTTTTGTAACATTTCCTTTGTTTTTTTGATGTTTCATTAGATTTTTTCCTCTATTCTCTCTATCGGTGCCCCAGCTCTTTGTGAGACATCAGTGAAATCTTCCGAGAGCAAGACTCCACCCTCTAATGTAGGGTTAAATATGCCAATGGTCCAAAGACGGAAAAAAATTCTCAGAATTTGGATACCAAGGGAGGAAAACGCATAATAGGAAGGAAACGTTGGTGCACATTGTGCAAAATATACCTATTCGTTGCTGTCATTTCATTCTGTTCCCTAATCAATATCAAATTCAAATAGAAAGACATTCCGATGAGGATAATGCTCGACCCGACAGCGACCTACGGTCTTAAATCCAATCTTGTCGCATTTTGTACGAACGTTCCCTATCTCTGATATTGACTAGCTATCAGCTAATTTTTCTGTTCTCAGTAAAGCTTGGAAAATTGCACAACTAGCTCTACAAATCTCGGTGTTTGGAAACCTTGACTTAGTGAGCTTTAGTCATTCTTATAAAACCGGGAGAGAAGGGTCCTGATGTAAGTAGTTTTAAGACAAGGATTAGCTTGATCCATAACCTACAACGATTCGTAGCACATTTTCAGGAAGATTTTGACCAAAGAAAGAAAGAGTTAGGTTACCTGCCTGAATAGCGTGAGCAAAGTCTTGTTGGCAAGGTGTTAGACTTTGGTTTGAGCATTCGAGTGCCTAAAAAGGCGTAGAAAGCATTAATTTTAAGTAATTCTGCAAATTTGAATTCAATGCGGATGCCTGTCACGTCATTATTGGTTTTCTTGGCTGAAACGTCGTTCAGGGTTGAGATGTACATCAACGGTGTGAAACGAGGGTATGCATCTAGATGGACAGCAACGTAACCAAGACTGGCACCACACGTGTCCGACGTAACGTTTTTCTAACGTTTGACAGACAACGATGTAAAGATTACGAAATAACTTCGGCTTTTTTCGAATCGGAAGGCCGAGCGTCGACCAATACTGAATTAAGATTTTTGCAGAAAGTCGAGCTAGGATTGAAGGCACGCTAACAAGAACGGTACTTTGACAAGAGAGAGAGGGGAAGAGGGAGAAAGAAAGTGTACAAGAAATTGATGATATTAGTGATAATAGTCTGGATACAGTAGTCTTATGCTAGGTCAAAAAAGGATAAAGAAATTGAAGAGGAAACACTGCCGCTGTTTCCCCCTTTAGTTCAAAATTTATCAGCTGTCTACGTTCCATCTTGTACGACTTTTAGAGAGTAATGATCGCCACGTTCGAATTCGAAGCTTTAAACGAACACCAGCGGTATATCACTCGCCTGAGTCTCAACCTTTACCTACTTGCCTCATTCTGGTAACTTTGGAATTTTCTCGAAATGAACTATTTGGATAGAAGAAGATGGATGCTCCACCGCTCAATTCCTCACAGTAGGTGAACCCTAAACTTTCAGCTTATGATGATAGGACGAATTACACTAGAAGGCAGGTAACGACTCCCTCACCCATGACAAAGCTTGCTCTGTGCTGGGGAGATTTTACTACGGAAACCCTGAACTCTTAAGGCCCGTTCACACTTCACTGCGATGATGCCGCAGCAATGATGAAACATAGAGACTGTCGGTACGCGCGGCAGCTGCGCAGTAGCGCATGATCCGCTTTCTAATTTTTTGCCAAGACGACCCGTATCGCCAACTATGCACTAAATAATTTTTTGACCAACGACAGTCCAATGGACGGCCGGAAAAGCGCGCAGCTTTTGCGGAAATACATTGCGGTTTACTGTCACAGTAGAATCTGAAGGGACCACTACCCTTTCAGATCTCGATGCGTATTCATACTTTGCAGCGGAGAAGTACTGTAGCTGAGCAGGTTTCCTACAAGCAAAGCCATTTTGAAAAAAAAAACTACTTCTACACAGCACGGGTTACAGTCAACGTGTTCCGTTACCGTTGCAAAATCTCTCAATTTCGGCGCCTACTGTGCCACAACATCCCGCTTTCTGCATAATGCATTGTCGCACCGCTTTGCTGCCAAGTATGTATGACCTTTGGAGAAATCAATCAATAAATTGATGCTTGCAGAATGTCTACTATCCGAATGGTCTTCGTGGGGTATTTGTCATGGCAATTGCTACTATGCTTTGACGGTTCGCAATCGTGATGTGATTCGACCACCGTTACCGGATTCACCGATGAGCACCACCATTTCGCGATGTCCGCATCTCTACGAAAGTCGTTTCTGTACTCATCCGTCATGTCAGGTCAGACCGTGTTTTCAGATCATTCTCGTTCGTCGTCATACGGTATTTTAGCTCACATCTGGTGTTCGTTCGCATTTTCGAATATCAACGCGTGCAATCGGTCGCCCTAATCTCAGCCACGCATCAGATTCTCCTAAACTGCGCCCCCGTCTTAATGTATTCGGCAGTTAACTGCTTGTCACATTTTTTGGACTCTTTCGGAAGGAATATGCTGCTCTCGCAAACATATCGTTCTATCTTTATGGGATGTAGGGTAATCGATTCGGGCATTTAATGCTCATTTGAGATCGTAGTAACACAGGTGCGCTAAACTGGTAGTAATTGTGTAGCCGGTTGTAAAGGGGACCGGACAATAACACACAGACACTTTCAACAGACCAGCCTGCCCTCTTGACATGAAAAACTTCAGCCGGTCAGTCAGTGACACTTTCTTTAGCGCTTCGCAGAGTTTCGCCGCACAACTTTCAATCGTTGCTCAGATGAAACACAGCCTCAAGGCATTTTGATATGTTGCAGAATAGCTAAATGGTAGCGGTAAAGCGGCCTAAATTTGTCCTACATGGCTCAGATGTCCATCGGCTTGGTCCCTCCACATCCCGCACGGGTCTGGTTGGACTTCATCCGACCCCTTAGGGGTAAAGAGCTGTAGGTCTTGGGTGGGAATCGATCACTTGACCGGTAAAAGGTAGCTCTTCCCATTACTTCACTGTGGACATCGAGATCCGAGCTCAAAAGCACCGGTTTTTGACAGAGAGAAAAAACAGAGAAGTTGGCAAGGAAATGAAAGGCTATGAGAAAGAGGAAATCGCTAAATAGTCCCTTGGAATTCGAATTTTACGAATTTTATAGAACTATCACCTCAGATCATTGATCACCTCGACTTACTGGCCTCCAAAAACCAAATGCGTCCGGAAATTCTTGGAGAACCTATAATTACCTAGTCCTCACCCTCTGATAAGAAGATGACTTAAGGAACCAAGTACGAAATGAGATTAAAAAAACAAAAATAAATATGCAACACTCCCCATCTTCAGCTGAAGGTTGATATCTCATTGAACCATTGAGATTTGAACTTGCCCATTCTCCCTTCTTGACAACGACAAGTCCCAAGCCAATCCTTCTCCCAAAACCATACCAACCTCCTATTCATAAACTAGAATAGAACATTCGAATAAGTTTCATCTATGAGCAGTATCCTCTTTAATCTACCAGAATATTTACAATTGAAATTGCTGCTAGATGTAATAAGATCCGTGCATGAAAGTAAAATTGAAACCTATGCGCAATAGAAAGCGAAACCATTGATGTCATCGAGAGACACATATGAAATTCTCTATTGTTCTACATGTCCGCTTAGTTGCAAAACCAGTTTTCTTACTCTCATTGCAAATTTCTTACCGCCGAATTCAATCCGGCATAACACGAGGGAAGTGTGCATCATAGCGAAAAGGTGAGGAAGTGCGTCAATGCGCCTCCATTACGAATATGCACTTTTACTCCGACAGAGGGAGAAGACCTGTAGAAGGACAGTTCATGAAAAACAAAAAGACTGGTCGGAGTAGAGTGTTAATGCGCGTGTTGGCTTTTTTCAGTTAGGAACTATAAAAGAGGTCGTGGACTCAGCAAATCCCCGTGATTCTCAGCCAAAGGTTTCCTCAAGGGTGATAATTGAGAAGAAACAGCTGGACAAGGAGCAAGTGAATGGTAATGATGTGGAGCGTGAACAGGTATGTCCACCGAAGTAATACTATAATCTTGCTGACTTTTTTCCTTGGGTTTTCGAACATCTTTCAGGCGAATCACGATTTCATCAGCACAATGAAAGGTCGTGAACACAACGTAGACGAACATGGTAATGAGAAAAGGTCTCGCCACCAGCAACCAGCAGAAAGAATTCACGTAATGGAGCAACTAGACACTGAAGCCGCTCACTCTTTCAGGGGTGAAATAATCGCCGAATCTGGGATACACACGAAGTGAGTTCTTTTTGGACGATCCTAGATTATTTTGTACTGGGTGCGTCAAAAGTCTTTGGAGTCATCGTCAGATAATTGGTCGCCTTAACGGCTATTTTGAAGCAAATGAAATGAAATTCATAGCGTTTATTACTTTAGGCATTGTACACATAAAAGCACAGTTAGGCTTCGAAATGGCCTCATTTAGCACGAACACAGGCCTTAAGTCTCTTAGGGAACCCATCTACAGCGGCGCGAAGGACTTTTTCATCAATTTGTTTCCAGGCTTCCTTCAAAGCTCATTTGGGCGACTCAATGTACCTTTGTGGTGTTGAGCAGGCCTTGTTCTTTAATATAGACCAAGTTGTCGTACACCGTGAACTTTGGGATACGTAGAGTTCTGGCAATGTCCGTGGCTGACACTCCCTCCTTGTGCATTTTCGTCATACCAGTGCGCAAACCCTTTACTCCAAACATTTCAAACAGGCCAACGATCAGCAAGAGAAATTTACTATACTGTAGAGCAGTTAGTATAATATTTACGCATAAAATTTTGGATGGCTGCAGGGCGCTCTCCATGTATAATGATTCTCAAACAGCGAGTCCAAAGACTTTTGACGCACCCTGTATTCATCGTAATGCTCAGTGACTTCGAAGAATCGAGATTTATTAACTCTGTTCGATTTTCCCGGTTAACGCCACATTGCCTCGTTCTGATTCACCCCGCTTGTTCACTGATAGCCAAACAAGGTTTTTTTTTAGGATATCGGTGAAGGACGAAGACGAGAAAAACAGTGTTGTTAAGCACCCCAGATTCACTGTGGATCTGCCAAAACCTATGGAAGCGACAAAGAGCAGAGTGAGGACACACGAGTTGCGACCATGGTTACTGACCGATACCAAAGAAGAAGAACAACATCAAACATCGGAGGGAACTTTCACGGGGAGTGTGAACGAGATTAGGGTAGCCGGTGATCGGAAGTTTCCTATGGACGAGAAACGAATTCGCAAGCTTCTGCGACGAAATAAGAAACTAATGAGAGCACTGATCGAGGCCTATAAGCTACGCAGTACCACATCGTTACCAACAACAGCTGATACCCAGTCAACTGAGGATACCATCACTAACGGATCCACACCAGCCGTTGAGGAAGATGTTCATGAACAGCTTCGAGTTGATCAACGTGATGTTCCCGTCAGTGTGGAGCTTATTCCGATGGGGAACAATGAGTCGTCGACCGATTTCAGTCAACCACAAGAGGTGGAATCCGACGAACATCAAGACGTGGACGATACGGGGCACTTTAGCGGGAATGTGGAGAACGAATCCACATCGGAAGACTCTACCAAGGACATTGGTCCCATGAATTCTGCAGCTGAAAATACAAGCTCGACAACAGTCACGCTGAATTTGTTGGACAATTTGGACGAGTATCAGAAAACAACCACAACTACCACAGCGGCAGTACCGGATTTTGATGACCAGAGAGCATCTATGTCAGCCGATAGTGACTATGGTCCACCGGGAAATTTAACCGGACAAGTAGATCTTCTCGAAACGATGAATTCTTCGAATTCTGATGGAACCATCGAGCAGACGATTGGGACGACGACAAATGGAAAGGATGTGCTGGCTTCAACTCAAGTCCTAACCACAGAAATATCGTCGTCGCCGTCTTCGAATGGGTATGAGGATGTTTCCAGTACGACATCTACAACAACTCAATTACCTTACTGGCCCAAAAAGGTGAGATGAGCACAATCGATATTTTCAAAATCAACAAAAATATGCATAGTAACGCAGTAAACGTTGGGGACTTTAGGTATCTACACAAAATCTCTGATCAGCTGAATTTCCTTCACAAACCTCCCTTGATATTTTGCAAACAATGAGCTCCCAGCATATAAAATTCAACTCCTAGTCTCCCATTGTTCTGCGATTATAAATTGTAAGATTTGGAGTACAAGTTATTCCTGTATTTCTGAAGAAAGAATACTCCATCAAAAATAGAAAGAACGCGTACGAACTTTTAGACCTAAGAAGAGAGCGAACTTTTATCATCGCGCCCCATTTCGACATTTTTTCATTTCAACAAGAAAAACTGCCTTTTTGTCTAACAGCATTTTCACCCTCGCCAAAAAATGTTTCTTCAGGGTTATGTACCGAACACGCGAAAGCACGCGTCAGAGATCACTTCCAAATTGTACATGACACAAGAAATTTTTCAGGTGAGTGGCCACGATTTGTAGAAAAAATCGTTCAATGTGTATAATTGTTTTCATTAAGGCGCTCTCAGATGACCCCATTCGTCGTTCATCCATACTAAAATTGGACTGTGAGTTCGTTTCACCTTCAAGTGTTTCTTTTCCAAAAATTTTTGGAGCCACAAATAGGAAAAGAGACAAGACAAAAACTAATATTGATTTTTATCGGAGAATTACTGAATATAGGACTTAATAAAGTTTTATTTCACTCACACATCTATTGTGTTGCTGTCTATGCTGTCTATTCTCATTGTCAGGCGCTATTTAAAGTTAAAACAACCTAGACAAGCTAGCGTACTACGGCCGGTATCCATAAAAATTATTCTTTATCGATTTCTTTTTGAGCCAGCTTATTCCTTCTCTATATGCTTTACTTTCCTCATTAGACACTGTACGCATGCCCAATATGTATATACCGAAAAGGTCTGCATAAGAATATTAGGACCTGCTATTAGGACCTGCTCCTCTGTTTGGTTTACGTTTGATAATTTGTAGACGTATGGAGAAATTTAGACCAACGAAAAATAGGAAGAACTGTTAAAAATCAGGCCACAAGCGGTCAAGGGACAAGCATCGGTGGAATTTTCTATTCGACCTAAGGGTATCATGTGGCGTACAGACCTAAATGGTTCTTTACCGGTGATCATTCATTAACTGCGCTACGCCGCGATCGTTTCCGTGATTTATTTGGCTGTTGTATCGTGCCGAAAGTGAACTCTTCCGATTTTGCGCAGCCCCATACACTGTACTTTTCAAAAAGAGAGTGCATAAAATTGGTCCTAATTTGATCTGAAAAGTAATAAAAAAATACATGGCAAACAGTTGATTTTTGCAAACAGTTGATTTTTGCATCTAAACACTCTATTCGGGGTCAAAAGTTATTGCCTAGAAAATAACTAGCTCCTTAAAGACACCAGAAGTTTTTCCAGTGTATATCAGACGTTATAATAGTGTTGTAATAGCACCTGCCAGGTGGAAATGAGAGAAACGACCGAGGACCTCGGGGTCACGAGGCTACAAGGCGTCGAAGTGCAATTATTGAAATGAGTGCTCACTTTTTTTTTCAAAAAAAAAGTTTCGGGAGAAAACTTCCCTTTAGTTCGAGTACCCTCTGAAACGAGGCTGTATAGCAGGCATTAGGATCTGTTTCTCTGTAATCAGCGACTTGTAGTCAGATTCTCGTGAAAAAAGGGGAAACTTATAATAAATTTCACGACTTGGACAGGAATTCCCAGGTCTATGTGTCATGAACAGGACGACCGATCTCTTTTAGCATAGGCTTCGAATTCCAAAATCCTTTCCACGAAAAATACGGAAATGGATAGCGGACTGTGTGAACACTTGTAAATTTTGGCAATTGACTTTTTATAACATTTTTTAAACATTTTTGATGAGCCATAATTACCCACAAGACGGAAAAGTCACTAAAGAATGGTAAATTTCAAATTTCAGGCTTGGAAAATCGTCGATGCTGTAAGATCACACGTACGGAATGTCCCGATGGATCGACCCCGAAATATGTGACCAGATACTACAGACCTGTGAGTGATGCCATTTTTTATTCTTCGAAATGCTGCAAAATGCAAGATCATCGCTGAATTTGTTTACGTTAGTCACTTTATGAGGTATTCGAAACTTAAACTCCCTTTGAGATGCCCATAATTCAGGTGCTTGGTGTTTTTACTTTCTATATCAGTTCCTACTTCTCCATGGCGAACTTTCTTTGTTAATGCATTAACGAAGTGAATGACAGGGTAGTTAATGAAGTTCACACTTTATAGAGTTTTTAGAGACCCTACGTCTACGGTAAAAGGTAAAGGTAAAAGTGCCCGCGTTGATCAGTTCCCGAAGCTTCGACATCTACGGTCCGGTCCTTTATTCTGTGGCCGTTGCATTTATGTCGCACCTCGAAAGAGGAAGAGGGAGAGAAAAATGATAGAAAGGAAAAGAGAGGTCGGAATGGTGTTGGAGAATCAACCACTACACAACTTGCGTTTCAGTAGTCATCGTTCTTTAGCTACCGCACACGTCATATAGAGCTGAAACGAAAGTTTCTAGGCTAGGATACTCAGGAAAAATAAAGCTATCCCCATTGACGCACTTCAGCGATCAACAGAGGATGATTTACCAACTAACTTTGCCCTATTATCGTGTAGAAGGGTTTTGAGACTTGGTAATCCCGATTTCGACATTTATTTCCCGAATTTCACCCGACTTCGGCACTCCTATCATACCAAAGAACCTGTCCGACAGGTATAATAGAAGTACGTGAGGGTAACAGTCTGGATAGTCGATAAAGCTGAAATCGTATCTAAAGCGATTATTTGGGCCCCTGATCATGTATGCGATGTCAATTTTTTGATTCTTTCCCAATATTCATGAATTTTGGTCAACAAGCTCATATGCGTATGAGTTAAAGGAGATTTTATCCATATTTAAAGAAATCGGCTTCAATAAGAGATTTCGAATTCGTGGTGACCTGGGTAACTAACTCCTACGGAAGAACAATGGGAGAACGTGCAGAGCACTGAGCACTGAAGAGCCATAATTTGTTTGCTGTCGATAACATGATTGAAAAACAAGTTGAAAAAATCGAAATGGTTTGAAAAATAATAATTCATATGTTTGAGTATGAGAGAATCACGAGTATGAGAGAATCATGAGTATGAGAGAAATTAGCACACTGGCTGGGTAGAATGACAGATAGAGAAAACGGTACGGAGAGGAAGAAAAGGAGAAGGATAGGATAAGAAGAGGAGCACAACGAGTGCGAAAGGTTGGCAGCCGATATTGCATCAGGTGACCTGCATGTAGGTGATCATCATGGGCCTTTTCCCGCGCTTGGCGGTAGAGCAGATTATCGAATTTTTTGGGGCTTCCTAAGGAATATATGAACAAAACAATGCAATTGCAACAAAATGGAATGTTATCATGAACCAGCAAGGGATTACTGATAGTGAGGGAAGGAAAAAGGGTAAGAGGTGGGTAGGAGTGAAAGGAGCTGATGAAAGTAGAGAAAAAAGGTACTACCCTCTTCCACACACAAGTTTTAGCCTTCAAAAATAGTAGAGAAAATTGTAAGAGAAAAAAACATATATAACATGATCCGGGGTTGTTCTTGTAGTGAACGCTACACTAAATGTTTTACGGTTAAATCCTGATGTTCATGAGTTTACTTTACGAAGTCTACTGGCAAATCCTCTCCTAAATCCTGTGGAAACGTTTTTCAACCTCCATTTTTCCCATCCTATCAACTATTTTTCGCTCTTCTTCCTACCTTTCTAGATTATTCATGGAAAGGGCTTGTACCGGAGTTCTAGTATTTTTCTCCATTAAACTAATTCTATCTAGCTGGGCTACTCTATAGATTTTTCTGGAAATCACTGAACTAATCAATAGATGCTTTGCGGAATGAATATTTTGGTAGGTATTTTTTATCAAATAACTAGGAAAGGTTCGTTTTCAGCGCGGATCCGATACCTGTGCACCGTACAACTACCCTCGTTGTTCACAAGGCGATGAAATGGACGAGCAACCAATACAATACGAGCAAAACTGTCAAGATTTGTGTTTCAGAGGACCGGAAAAACACATTTCTCCATTGTTTCAATTGGCCATTGAAACCTGACCACATTTGTCGAGGCACTCATTACGTCACACTCACTCACAAACATTCCTTACGTTGATTTCTCATTAGTTGTTTTATTTGACGCTGGTAATTAACGCTATTTTTTTGTTCTGTTTGTCAGACGACCTGCTCGTTTGAACTATTTCCGAGTATTTTTCGTTCATTATTGTATGGTCATGAGCTTTCTCAATACTCACTCACTTAATAAATCTTTCATTTTAGTGGAATTACGAACACTCCTCTAATTAGAGTGGCCCAAACCTACAGTACCGGACGCGCCGCAACGATAAAACGGCGGCAGCGGCGCATCGGAGCGCCGAAACCCGCCGTTTTTAAATAACTTCTTAAAAATTGGTTTATTTGCAAAAGTAAGTATATATTCGAGCTAAGCAGCTTGAGCTGTATCCCTCCATATACATTTTTCCCAAATTCGTAAGACTTGTTTCAGTCAATTTTTTTTTGATCCCACGATTTTTGGATCCCGTTGCCGCTTCAGTCCCTCGACCAGTCACTCGCCGCCGACTAGGCTCCGCCCCCTCGTCGCCGAATATAAATATGCGGCATCCGTTCCACCGACTAGGCTCCGCCTCCTCCTCGCCGCCTATAAATGTGCGGCGCGTCCTTTCTTAGCGTCCCAAGCGAGGAGTAGGGGGCCCCACGGGGTGGCTCGAAGGGGCTACCACACGTGGCCCCCCGTTGGGCACGGGGCGCAGATGAACTGCGGATGGCTCTGCCCGGGTCACCACGCGTGGACACCGGAACGGCGCATTTCGGCGCTCCGAAGCGCCGCTACCTCCGTTTTATCGTTGCGGCGCGTCTGGTAGTGTAATTGGTCGCTTCGAAAAGACCAAATTATCATTCCAAAGTCAGAATTAGGCCAAGAGTGTTGTGCCCACTTTAGCTGTACCCTTCTTCTCAAGCTTTTTAACCGAAAAACGAAGAATACAAAGAACAAGCACTTTCTAGCGAATGCGCTCAGATTATCTTGAAAGATTCTTCTGATTATGCTCTTTATTCGTTTCCTTGCTGTTTTTTTTTCAACAACAGATCAAAAATAACTATATTTTATATGAATGCATCAAACAATAGGCAATGATCCATCTCATTGTAGAAGATATTCGGCTTTGAATAACTCAATTCAAATAATAATGGGTGAAATAGTGCACAATCACAATGCTATACGATCTATGTACGTAGTAGTTACCTAAGCTCGAAAGCGAAGATCATCAGTGAGGCACAACGACACCTATGTAGAAGTCTTTTCTTTTTAGGTGATCGAAACTATACAATATGAATATCAACTTTGTAACAGTGCACAGTAATACAATAGTTACAAGCAACTGCTTTTTTTGACAATTTCCGATATAATTGTGATTAGAATCACTTACTGAGTCATATAATATACCGCTTGAATCAATTTAAAAAAAAGTTGAGCGGCAGATATGCTTCCAGAAGACAATATAGTTTTATATCGTGAAATATGTTATACTTGGGAGACCTTCTTTGTGAGTAGATGATGAAGCACTTGTTGATCGACGGTGATATTTTGACCGTCAAGCATCTCGCCGACTCTTTTCACCTGAAATATAAGGTGTAAGTGAAAATCAGACTTTCCTTCTCCATTCAGACCATGACCATGACTTTCGCAATTCACCTCTTCCTGAGAGCTTGCCGCGATTCTCAATAGTTGCGATATTCAACACCTCGGGTGGCGTACCAGGGGCCAGATTCGTGAACGGACGAGCGGTCTCCGAAACCCCGTCGGCGATAAACCCGCTCCGTCGAGGTCTTCCAAACCCTGACTCATCGCGAGGTGTGATAGGCCCACCATAACCCCCAATTAAACCCCGGCGCGCGTTCACGAATCTCGGTTTGTGCGCCGTCAGGGGTATATCTCGGGGTTCATTGGGAAGTTACCAATGATGAATCTGGGCCCAGATCACACACATATTCAGATACCTCTGATTGTGAGTTAAGTTGCACCTCGGGAAAACTTCGTATTTACATCGGCGAACATCACACACTTTTTTTCCGCATCAGTTCGTAAATGTCCCGCACCATTTCGTACATTTTCCATATCATCTCGTATTTTGCCATATAATTCGTGGTTGCGTGGCATTTCGTGCTTTGTCATTTCATTTCGTAAATCGTGCGCGAATATCCTTGGACTCGTCACATATATATGTACTTTTTGAATTGTTTTTTTTTGTATTTCCGGGCATCAAAGAAAAATATCATATATAGTAAACTAATGTGCGCTAAATACGCAAATATTGTGAAAAAAACTTCAGTCACGTTCAAAACTTGCAAAAACATATGAACCTATTGTAGCTATGGAAAGCGACCGCAGTACATCCTACGTACTATAATACTAATCAGTGGTGATTTCTCGTTTCAAACAGCGGGTAATGTAGCTAATCATACATATTTCAGAAAAAAGGGCTACAGTCCTCAGCGGTCACAAATCTCGATCCAGTGCTGATCAGCTGCTGCAAGTGTTCTTCGTTTTGTGGTTCATTATTCCTGCACTTTGGGAACATGCTTTCGATGAGATTGAGGAAAGGCGAATAGGGTGTCAGGTACAATGGTTGGTGCTCATAACTCTCCATTCGAGCCTGCACATTCGGATATGGTGAAACCTAACATTGTCCATCACAAGTATCACCTTTCTTATGCCTTGCTCCTCAATGACGATGAGCAGCTCGTCCAAGAGTTCACAGAAGCGCTCTGCGTCAAATACGCTGGCCCTCGGTACATAATGAGCGCCGAGGACTGAAGTGTTTTTTTTTTCAAAAATATGAGGAGCTACATTACCCGCTGTTTGAAACGAGAAATCATCACTGCTTAATACGTAGGAGGTACTGTAGCCACTTTCCGTAGTTACAATACTTCGTATGTTTTTTGCATGTTTTGAACTTGACTGAGGCTTTCTCACGATATTTGCATATTTTGCGCACATTAGTTTACTATGTATTATATTTTTCTTTGATGTCCGGAAATACAAAAAAGACAATTCAAAAAAGTATATTTGTGACGAATTTTAGGATATTCGTGCACGATTTACAGAATAATATGAAATGTTTACGAGATGAAATGACAAAACACGAAATGCCATGCAACATTTACGAACATTAATGTGACAAAATACGAAATGGTATGGAAGACATACGAAATGGTATAAAACATTTACGAACTGGGGCGGAAAAAGGTGTAATGAACGATGGTTGGCAGGCATAGATGGTTAATGAACATACCCCTAACTGAGGGGCAATGGGGAGTTTATGGGTGGTGCAGTGGTAAGGGGCACTACTAACACTCGCACTGCCATGAGATCGATCCCCTCCCGGGTAAACTAAGCCTTCCGCCGGGGACTGGTAAATTGGTACCAGACTTGTCTGCGAAGGTAAAGACATTAACTTTGTTTAGTGGCTGGCCACCGCAAGTCATTGCATAGGCCAAGTACGTAATAACTATGACTCTACGAATGTGCATGAACAGGGACGTTTTAGGGTCTGATCAAGGCTGACCCCTTTACTCTTACCTTTATGCATAGGTGAGCATAGAATTAACTTACCAGTCTTTTTCTTGCCATATACTCGCATCCTAAATACAGCGCACACATAGGAATTAACGAGAGCGCGCCGAGCGGTCCAAGCCAATACACCTGGAAACATAAGGTGAAATGGCGCAGATTAGAGCGGAAACTTCTTCTTGAACGGTATACTCAAAAAACTCCGAAATGGGACGATAATGAATCGTGGCGAATTGCACGCTATTCAGGATATATTTGGAAGTCTATTTCGGGTGCACCAAAAAGCAATAGCAAATAAGGCTTCAAGTGTAATGCATAACTTGTTTCGTGCGCTCTCTATAAACAATTCTATTGTGCTCCTTCAAGCGTATAAAATATGTATATATCAGACCCATATTGGAGTGCGGAACACCCGTGTCCAATCCCTACCTCAAGAAGAGCAGTGAAGTGCTTGAGCGAGTCCAGAAGAACTTTACAAGAAGGCGTATAGTTGAACAATTGGGTTTTTCTTATGCCCAGATACCTAGTAGTATGGAGAGAAATATCAATTCTGGTTTGGAAACATTAGAACATAGGAGGAAGCGAAATGATGCTATTCTTTACCATAACGCCATTGTTATACCGACGCTCACTCCCCAGCGTCTGCCAGCGCAACTCGTCCCATTCAGTGTCAGACACCGTGTTAGCAGGCGTGCGTGTGTTAGTTGTCCTGCCGGCAGCTGGCGGAACAACTAACACACGCACGTCTGCTACCACGGTGTCTGATACTGAATGGGACGAGTTGCGCTGGCAGACGCTGGGGGGGGGTGAGCGTCGGTATAACAACGGCCTAAACTTATCATATGAGCGGTGTTAAGCCTTCAGAATTGATGACTGTAAGATTTAACTCTACCAGAGCCGGTTGTGTTAAATATGATCCTGGAAAAGCCAAGCTCAACTGTAGGCGTTACTCCCTCGCATGTGAAGCAGCACCTTTATATTAGGGTGACTCAAAAGTTCGTGTGCATTTCATAATCTCACTTCCTTTATTCGTGGCTCAAGAAAAACAAATTAATGTTCAAGAAGGTCACTTTGGTTAAGCACAATTCTTGAACGGATCGCCGGCAGTAAACTGTGCTTAACCGAAGTGACATTCTTAGTCATTAATTTGTTTTTCTTGAACTATGAATAATGTAAGTCAGAATCTGAAATGCACACGAACTTTTGGGTCACCCTAATACTATAGGCTTCGGACTAAAGGGATAATTCCTGTTCGCTTGCCAGCATCCAAAAAGTTTATACAGCGTCACGTGAGCCCATAGTTTCCCGATGCCTTAATTACTTCCACCTTTAAGTTATTTTTGTTCGTCTCTATGTATTTTTTCTTCCCGTACATTTTTTTTTGTTTTCTTCCAGTTCTCCTTCTGGTTGCTAGTACTTCCTACTGTGATTTTATGTTTCTCCGGAGTGTTGTTTTATACCTTTTTACGCACGACTGTGCACATGTAATAAATCAGATCAAACACCGTACATGAATTCGGGCCGAGGAAATCGGAATCACCTTCGACTGGATTTTTCCAAACATTGCGTGAGCGCTGTGCAGGATACATTCGCCGTCTATCTTGCTCTATTTGCTTCCGTTTTGGGCATTACATATCTAGGGAAGTTTTCTCTGATGCAAAAAACCACTAGCGTTTGCTAACCTAACCAGCGTTGTTTTTCGATTCGTCAATGACTCAATTTTTGTCACGTCAAGAGCGATCATTAAATAACACACCACAAAGCGTTACGCGACAACCTTTTGGCGGAACACAGCGACCTTGAACTATTCGCCGACGAAATTTCTATACCGCAAAGTGGGCATAATTTGCTGACTACGCTGCATGCACTAGTTGCCGATCAAACACTATCTTGTTGAGACAATCTTCGAAACGCCGCCAAAATTGTGGCAGAAATTCAGTTAAACAACATACCCGACGATTGTAGTAGCTGTATACTCGTTTTGTGCTCAGCTCATCACAGAATGTGCCCGAGTATGGCTCTTCACATTCGCATTTCGTCTCTGAAATACTTTCAATCTTAATGAAGAAACAGGAATAGTTCTGCTAAAACTTCTTCAAAGTCTAAAACAACAAAAACTTCATTTCCGTCATGCAGCCGTGGTGTGTCGCTTTCTTAACCCTGTATCAATCGAACGAGTCAGGCGGAGTCATAAGTTCAGGTGAGAAGAGCCGCCAAATGAACCGTTTGACCTTGATAGCGTTTGTCCAATAATAAATGAATAGGAAGATTAGATAAGTCTTCAAAATGGCAATAAACTCCACTCCAGGCTCCTTTACAATTTTTTTTGAAATGCGACGCTCATGAGGTCAAAAAAGCTTCGGGCAAACAGAAAAAGGAAGCTATCGTAGTGGCCGTGTGCCATCTCAGTCAGTTGCCCTTAGTTTGGAAAATGGTGGAATGAAAGTTTCCCTTTTGAGAATAAAAAGTAAGAAGAAAAAATAAGATAGAATTGCAATCATTAATAACACCAAATTGGTTTCAATTCCAAGCGAACAGCACGAAGTAGCAAGAAGGGTCGCGGATACTAACGCATTCGAACCCCTTACCAATACTCACCAAAAAATTGCGAAATTCTCTTATCTCAGCGATGTTATAGGTTGTAAATCCATGAAAAATGAAAAATACGCTCACCCATCCTACTCGGCTCTCCATGAACACAGTGGATTTCTTCACAATGATCACCATAGTATCCAGGTACACAAGATGGACACCTTAAATCTGCAGATAACAGAATGAACCAATATTTTATTGAACCAAGATTGCGAACTAATTTGAGAAATACAGGAAAACTCAAAATCCCACTCAATTATGGGAAACGAAAATGTATATTTCATTCACAGTTTTAAATCCCTCTAGCGACGAGATGACAATATACGTTCATTACAGAACTCGCTACCGCTTTACTTTGGCTTTATCGAAATTCATTTTAGAGATAAAATATTTTTTCTTTATTCCCACGACTCATAACAATAAAGTTGCGAAAAAAGTAAAAATTGTTAGCGACTCACGATCCATTCCTATAACGCCTGAACGATGCACAATGCTTCTGCTTTTCACAGTGTCTTCCAGTGTAGTCTTGTTCACATTGACATTCACCGTCTACCGGTAGTCCATGTACACAGCTGAACAGGAGAGACGATCGATAATCGATTTTTAATTCAATTAATTAGTGCATAGGAATATTCACACGGGTTGCCTCCGTCGGTAGATAGCCGAACGAATATGATGTCGGTGACGATGAGGGGCATCGTTAAACATGTCATCGTTCTCCGTAGCCGTTGAAGAAATCAGAAACAATAAAGGAATGAAGAACACCGTTGAGGATGTAAAGCTCATAAATTATAACGGTGGAATACCTGAAAATGAATGGAAAATGAGCACCACAATGTTTTGACTTGGGAGACATAACAGAGAGGAGATATAAAATATAAAATGACTGCTGAAATTAAAAGGGTCAAATTGAAAAAAAAACTAAGAAGGTTGATCGCTCTGGTACGATTTCTGGCAGACAGTAACAACACCGATACAGTGGGTTGAGCGAATTGTGGACAAGGCAATTAAAAAACCATTAGCTACTGTATTTAAAACGACTACGCTCTAGACGGCAACAATGCCAAGAGTTACACGCCAATGAGCGCATAGAACAAAGTACCAGTTTATTTTATTTATTTGGTCATTTATTAGATGAGACGTGTGATAGAAATAAATGTCAGGCAATAAACTCTAACACAGTTCTTCATATCAAACTGCCAAATTACCTACATAACACTGAAGGGAATGGAAGATACAGTCGCGACAAACCTTCAATTGAAGGCAACTGTATTACCATTGTACTAGATTCCACAGTTATAGAGTTGAGAGCTACCGTAGTGCACTCATCATTTACGTGGCGCTATATTATGGGAGTTTTACAGCGTAATATTGTTCAGAAGTAGCGGCTTCAGAAATTAAATAATCAACATATTAAAAACTGATGACTGCAGGAAGTGGATAGTGACACGAATCGGCAATAACGAAGTGAATTTTTCGCAAATGTTCTATTTCTTCAGGTCAAACGAGACTTAATTTCTGCTATGAAGAATCAGCACTGATTTCACTGCAGTAAATATGCAAAGGGGAAGCTATTTACAGGTACAAGGCACTTTTCATTGAACAATTCTCAAACACTCTTTCAATAAAGAAGCGATAGATTGGCGAAAGTAAAATATGAAAAGACCACCGTGGTCCAGAATTTCATGACATTAAGACTTGTCTAACTCAGCTGAGAGAAGGTACAAAAGGTAGGGAGCTTCGAAGGATGAACAGGCTAAGTATAATCTTCAATTATAATATGAAAGAGAATGAAGTGAACGAGGTTTTTTTTCAAAAAACAGTGACCGTTGCGAACAAATAGAAACATTTTCTTTAAAGCTCTGCAAATCAGCTGAAAAGAAGCCAAAGATGATGCTCATCAGTAGCGGTGATTAGCGTCATGTATGACCGGAACAGAATGCCAATCTGAAGACCCACTAGAAGACAGGTTCTCAATTGAAAGTTCTAACTTGTTAATCAACGTAGTAGAACACGGAAGGTAAGCACGGGAATCAACGACCGGTGCAGGGCTTCTTCTATCAAACGAAGATAAAACATGACAGTAAAAGTGACTTGAGAATGAAAATTACAATAGAACTGGGGTGAACCTATTTTGAAGGTACACCGAGAATATTAACGATGCTCACATCTCAAAAAAACCGTGACATGCCCCTCCAGCAAAGTTGGATTTCGAATATCCTTCCTATTCCAATTCTCGAAATTCTAAAGAAAAGCTACTGAAGCACGTCACTCTTTGGTGTACCCTGAGTGAGTAAGTCCTTCCGAAGAGTGTTCCCTGAGTTGAGAAATTGAGAAAGATTTGTAAAACGTAGACGGTAGATGTGGTAAATTAGGCCAGTTGTCCCACCCAATGAACTTATCCAGAAGGGAACATTCTACAGTTCATATCTCAATGTTGTTATGCATTACGTGGTTAGTAGGTGGAAAGGCTTAATTAGCAGCCTGACATCATTACTCACGTGTAGCTCTTCTTTGATCAGAACGGAATTCCAGAAGAATCAGGAATGTCTGACGAGGAGTTGAATGAAATCTAGTGGATGTCGAAGATGGAAGAATTACGGGTTCTGGGAGAAGTTCTATCAAAAATCTGTTTATTATCGACGGTTATCGCATCTTGTTGGTAAGGAGCTGTTCAGTTGATGTTTACAGTCAGTTGTCGACTTAGCAGAACTGCCGCAATTACTTGACATATAAAATGGCTTCGTGGTTGCCGTTACCGATAATTTTCACTAAAAATGAAAAAATATACGATCAGATAAAGAGCAGAGGATCGTCTGCAGGTAACGTCGTTGACATCGGTCCCAGCACCACAGCAGTTGAAGACGAAGCGCAAACTGGATGGCATAGAAAGGCAACGAGCGCATTAACATTAGGGGGCGACGAGACGAGAAGTGCCAGCAACCACAAACGCCCCATCATTGTCGGACCGGACATGACGGCCACAATACCCCCGTCTCTATACCCTCCGGGGTCGTTGACCCGTGACGACATCACACACCACCTCCCTCCAACCACCGTCCCTCTTACCAAGTGACCAGATGACAAAGAAACCGAGGATAACATTTACCGGTCCATTATACCCTATTCGTTATCGACGACGATACGCCTAGTTACCCACAACAAATAATTGCGGTTAGTCACCATTATATACTGGTTACCGAGGAGAACAAGCAAATTGGGGCAAAAAGTAAAATTGACAATAAATATCCTAAGTAGGCGTGGTATAGGTGACATTATCAGCGTCAAACTTTTCTCTAACATCAGGATCAGCACAACTCGGTTCATTTGTCCTTTTAAACGAAAAAAATTAAACTAGTAACGAGCTCCAGAGCCAAAAAGTCTCCGAAAGCAATGGAAGACTAGAGCGCGTGCTCAAATTAATTTAAAGGAACTTGCTCAAGGTAAAGTATTGAAAGAGTCTTGATTAGATGTGCATAATGCCCTAGAAATTGAGTGTTTATTGTGAAACCGAATGACTTCAAAGCTTCCCTAGAACTTTTGGTACAGAAACGGACACAACTAAAGGAATTAGGTGTAGTACCTGAATTAAGGCATGTACCTCTATAGATACAGTAGTACTGTACCTTAATCGAACCTCTAAACTCAATCCTTATTAACAAAGACGAACGGAAATGCGAAGCAGTAGCGCATGTTCTTGTTAGAAAAAACTCCTTGAAAAGCAAACGAATATCATCTTCAATATAAGGTGGGCAAGAGACCTCCATGCTCATGCATGGTGATGTTTGCAGATGTTTTTGAAAGAAATGATGCTAAAAATTCATTTGATTTCTGTCCAGCAAAGTAGATGTGCTGCAAAGCAAAAAGACAGCAAACATAAAATTAAATAACATGATCAGGAATGTCTAAGATCAATAAGTTACAGTCTGAAATGCATCATATCATCTCACTCGACCCAATGATGTGACAGAACGCGCCATGCACTTTTCTTCCATGTAGAATCGTAGAAGTATTGTGGATGTGTATTCGGCCGATACAATAGCTTACAGGGTTCAGAAGCCAGTGTTTTCACATTCCTGGGCAAATCTGGTATCAATTTACCCAACCTCGTAGGAACGGTAGACTGGCTTTATCCGAGCAGGGATCGATCGCTCGTGTGTCAGTAGCGTTTCATCATAGTACGAGCATTAAACAAATATTTATATTGCAATGTTCTATTAGGTTGGTGCAAAAGTTGTCGAATATTTGGAATACAAAACATCTCATTTTGTAATATATGTACAGGGTGTCCCAAAAAGATGTATACACTGTTTGAAATGCCATAACTTTGGCGAAAGTGAACCAATCGAAACGACTCATAGCCTGGATAAAAGCTAAGAAAAAAGAAAATTTTCTGTTATGTGTTTGTGGGGATTGCGCCATGTAGTCGACCATGGCTTCAGATTTTGAACCTGATTGATATTGCATGGGTTATATGCTTGCTCTACTTTGGTCGTAAATAAGTGATATCGCTACTATGAGTTACCTCCGACGCAGTAAACATATTGACTTGTAGCAGCTCTTGGTAAAGCATGGAACAACATCAATATCGATCAATAATGGTAACCACTGTTTGAGAAGCTAAAACTCTTCCAACAGTGATGCAATCATAAGAAAAGGATTTAAAGGAATGTAAAATGTATGAGCCATAAAGATTGCGCCATGCACCTGTGCGAATCGTCGAATTCTATACCTGATTGAAAGTGCATGGGTCATATGCTTGCAGGAAAATGGCCACCAATTCGAACAATTGTCATAATGATTATTGTTAATTGTTCATACTGATTTCTGTCACGTTATTTTCTCACTTCCCTTGTGAAAATTGTCGTTTTTCATTTTAATCTCAATTTAGAAAAAATATTGTCGTATTGTACAAGTGCATCTTGAACAGCATGTTGAATTTGCTATGTTTTGATGTTTTTATGTTGCCTAAGCATCAAGAGCAGCGCGTATCAGCGATATCACCTGTTGGCAACCAAAGTAGAACAGGCATGTTATCCGTGAACTTTCAATCAGGTCGTGAATCCGACGATTCGGACGGATGCATGGCGCAATCTTCATGGTTCATACATTTTACATTCCTCTAGATTCTTTTCTCATGATTGCACCACTATTGGAAGAGTTTTAGCTCCTCAAACAGTGGTTACAATTATTGATCGATATTGATGTTGTTCCATGCTTAACCAAAAGCTGAGGCAAGTCGATACGTTGAATGCCTCAGAAATAACTCGCAGCAGCGACATCACCTGTTTATGACCCAAATAGAGCAAGCATATAACCCATGCACTATCAATCACGTCCAAAATCTGAGGCCTCGGTCGAGTACATGGCACAATCCTCACCAATCACACACCAAAAAATTTTCCTTTTCCTTGGCTTTCATTCGAGCTATGATTCGTTTCGATTGGTTCACTTTCGCCAAAGTTATGGCATTTCAAACAGTGTATACATCTTTCTGGGACACCCTGTATTTCTGAACAATAGCAAGGAGTCATTTGAAGTAGGCACCGTTAATATTAATGGTCTTCTCTTCTTTATAACATTTTTTGACTGTAGCCGAAAATACCTAGAAAATCCTTTTCAAATTGGAAAAGTGGCAAATGTCCGAGAACTTTTGCACCAACCTAATATTACGCGCTACCGTTCTATTCGATTAACCTGGTAGTTCAACAACAGGTTTACTTGTAACTGCCCTTTGAGGAATGTCACTTAACGGAAAATGCAGGTATGAAGAGTTTTTCTCCTGGAACGGTCTAACGAAATCACAACAATTGTCAATTAGAGCATGCAAACTCCACAAGTCCGTAAAGAAATTATAAGAGCACATTCTAATTAAATTTGCTGTTCCCAAGAAAAAATCGTTGGAGCATCTTTCGAACTGCATCACAGCCACCAGATTTGAGTTTCCGATCGAATCCTCTTACATTTCTCCATAGTTTGTCGCGATAAATGCATTTATGATTAATTGTGATTGATTTATGATTGATTTGTTTGCATTTATGATTGGCGCGTCATTAAGTGGTGTAACAAATAAAATAAATAAACATAGTGTAATGCAAATTGGTTATTACTACACTTCTCCGACGTCCACCGAAGAAGTCCAAAGAACCAAAAAGAGAATATGAGAGCGCCTGAGCAGATTGAGGTGAAATGAAGTGTCAAGATGGTGTGAATAATGTCGCAATTTGGTCATAAATTTCGCTGATTCACATCACACAGTCCACGGCAAATAATGACCAGTCTAAAGATCTTTTCAAATTCGAGATACCAACAACGTTCGAACAATTAGTACTGTGCTGTTTCAAGTGGATCGACAAAACCAGTTAAAGAAACACGTCAAGTGTCTTGAGTGACTGATGATGAATTCCCAACGGATCGCAGGTACGTTGAACATCAAACGGTTTTTCTGCTTGAAATTGGTGCAAATGTTACTACCAGACTGATGAAATAAACAAAAAGACAAAGTCTCAGCAACAAAAATGCTCAATAATGGAGGCGGCTGACGAAGGAGAGAAACTTCACCATTTCAGAGTACTATCACGGAAAAGTTTGTACTAAATGTTAAGCAATTTTAGCGATCAGAACCGGCGGACTGGTTTTCGCTAGGGAAAAAACGAGGGAAATTAAACTTCAATGTTTTGTAATCTCTTCAATTTAGAGCATACTTGTACATGCATGTATAAAAAACAAGTAGATAATTGGATTGCGATGAACTGGGACTGTGACGGGGTCTGTCGACCGACCATCGTTACATCTGAGACCTACACATCACGTTCACTGACAACGTATCTGATAGAGAAATGCATAAATTGTTCACACACGACACCAACATTTCGTCATTTTTGCCAAGCATTTCAAAAATCTCACATTCAGCAATTGATGCAGGGAGGAAAATAATGAAGCGAGAAAGTGCAAAATGTATAATCCGTTGATTACGGTTGTTAAGTTAATGTATGTATTTGATCTACAAACAGCTTGTTTTCTGGAACAAATAAAATGCTTGATATTCACGACAGTTTACGCCTCATTTTGTCATCTCACAAGGCACAAAATGATGACTACGTAGATTTTGAATAGCAACCAGAGAGCTACTTCCGAAAATGTCACTTTTTATGGTGTAAAGAGAACGATGCTAGGTTACAGACGTACTCTGAAATATTTATTTCGAGAGATAGAAGCAAAAGGAGGCTTCTTATACAATGTCAATCGTTATCGCATACTATATAATGTCAACATTTACCAAAAATATGTAACCGCCGACCCAATCCATCAAGAGGTGTTGCATGAGAGCGAATTCTGTCATCACACGTAAGATTATCGAGCGATAGACGCCATGAATTGCGCCGATTATTATTAACAATACGAATTTTAGAATTGGTATACGGTCCGTTCTTTAGGTTAGAGCACTGCAGAAACTGTGTAGAGGTTGATGAATTTCACAGCAATTCTCTAGCTCTTAGCTTTTTGCCCTCCAGGAAGAATGCCGTAGGACAATAAGGGGTTCAACGTCATCTTGAAACTATTCAGGAATCTACTTCAAATTCATGGAAGCACATAATTCTGATCTACTGCGGAGCTGATTTGTATATGCTCAGATGTGTGCTCAAAATGGAACAAACATCAAAGAGTGAGCAAGAAACATTGTATTTGATGTAAATCAGTCCAGAATTGGAATTTAGATTAGTACAATGACAGCGACGACTGATCGAATGTGAATTGAAGTAACCACTCGATCATCGCTGTTGTCAGTCACACCCAAAGATGTCCTTCATCTTCGTATGGTAAGCAACATAGATCGCTCAAAAAAATGTTTCGACTGAGGGACAAAATAAAGGCGATGATATGTTCGTAGTAACATTGAAACCTACTAACTATAAAATATAGAAAAAAACTAAAAATCAACGAAAAATGCGCAAACCCAAGTCAAATATTGAACGAAAATTGACAATTTCCTCTCTTTAATGTACACACAACCTATGAGACTGGCCTAGGGGTGATCAGAGAAGAGCCTACTTTTTCAAAATCCGAAAGAATATTAGGGACAAAGATTAAACAAGTAAGATATGATGGTCCTTCGTTCGTACATCGAACTGTCTCTTACTCTGTGATCTTTATTCAAAACCTCTGATTGACTTTAACCACACCCGCAAGGTTTGGTTGTTCATATGCTACATAACAAGCCTTTCCAGTCTCCAGTGATGGTCTCAGATGATTTGTAAAACGACTATTTAAGCCGTTCCAGGGAAGGGCAGCTTTGATTAAAAAAGGTATAAAAATAAGAAAACAAAATAAATATATCCGTATTGGTGAGGGTAGAGCCTAGATGTTGTACGCTACATTTGGCAACACAGTTCATCTTTTCAATACACAACAAACCGGTTTTAGACATGACCTCATCAGTCTCTAAGATTGGATTCTAAACAAGCAATTTACGATGTATGTAGTAGTTGATGAGAAATTCCGAAGAAGTGGTGAGCTCACCGAATGGTTACCAGAACTTCAACGGAACAACTATAATTATTCACCCGTTTTTTCGAAACACTAAAAGTTTCATGGTGTTTTGCCACTAACTCCATCGGAAAGTTTCAAAAAGCAGTCCAGAACACTTCACAACTCAGTTTGCCTTTGAAGTGGAACTAATCACTTGAACGAACGATTCGGTGAATCAGTAATCAACAGGTCCAAAGAAACATGGTGATTATCCTGTTGGTGAAAAAAATCGCGATCATTCTCACGGTCTTCTCTTTCGCTAGAAAATCGCCCAGCTATGATATTTTATAGGTTCTACTTCTCAGAAAATAAAAATCTCGAACGATTTTGGTAGAGTTTTGTAGCGCTTTCTTTACTAAATAATCCAGGAAACAATGAAGAATGTGCTAAGAAATGATAAGAATCTTCCGAGGGAATATACAAGGGTGTTCCAAAAAATGTACCCACTGTTTGAAATGCCATAACTTTGGCGAAAGTGAACCAATCCAAACGACTCATAGCTTGAAGGAAGGCTAAGTTCTGGTATGTGTTTGGTGAGGATTGCGCCATGTACTCAGTTGAGGCCTTGGATTTTAGACCTGATTGATAGTGCATGGGTTCTATGTTTGCTCTATTTTGGTCGTAAACAGGTGATACCGCTGCTATGAGTTACTTCTGAGGCAGTGAACATATCGACTTGCCGCGGCTTTTGGTTAAGCATGGAACAACATCAATATCGATCAATAATTGTAACCACTCCAACATTGATGCAATCATAAAAAAGTATTTAGACGATTGTACAATCTATGAACCATAAAGATTGCGCCATGCACCTATCCGAATCGTCGGATTCTAGACCTGATTGAAAGTTCACCGATAACATGTTTCTCCTGCTTTGGTTGCCAACCGCTTTGGTTTATCGCTGATACGCGTTTCTCTTGATGCAGTAAACATGAAAATATCATAACATAACAAGTTTAACATGCACTTTACGCCACGTACGCGCTATTACTCATTACAAGAGTCTTGGGTTCTTGAACAGAGTAAGCAGTACTGTGCAAGTGCATCTTAAAGTGTATGTTGAGCTTGTTAAGTTTTGATGTTTTATGTTCACGGCATTAAGATAAATGAGTATCAGTGATATCACCTGTTCACGACCAAAGTAGAACAAGCATGTTATCCGTGAACTATAACCAAGCACTATCAATCAGGTCCGAAAACCGAGACCTCGGTCGAGTACACGGCGCAATCCTCACCAAACACATACCAGTGAATTTCCTTTTTCTTAGCTTTTATTCAAGCTATGAGTCGTTTCGATTGGTTCACTTTCGCAAAAGTTATGACATTTCAGACAGAGGGTACATTTTTTTGAGACACCATATACACTAAGCCACTTTCCAGTCTTCTTAGCAAAGAAATACCACAAAAGATAAAGATGGAAAAGTCCATTTCCAAAGAAATGTGTTCAACTGGTATTTTATTTGAAATTTCTTACCACTTCTTCGAACGTCACTTTAAATTCCCCAAATCAAGAAGGAATATAGAAATGGCTATGGAATGGACCAACCAAGGTCCTGAGGAAATGATCAAAATGCGTGTTCTCCCATTGTGGATAGAAATAAGACAAAATATAAGGAGAATTCCAGTTACACCAGCTGCTGCGTAATAGAGAAATATTTGGAAAATCAAATAAATCAGTGCGGCTTCCTGAATTCTGTTACTGAACATTGTTTAGTGATTAGAAGTTCAGTGTTGTGAGTTGTGAGAAGGCGAACATCCAAGAGCCTACGGGACATCCAAGAGCCTCTAAGAAGAGTTGTGAGAAATATAAGTGCATAATGTAAAGTTGAGGTTATCTGATAAGTGATGCTGGATCAATCAATTGAACAGACACATACACACACCGATAGATACGTTATGAAGCACGACGACAAACTGCCCTTGAGTGGAAGAGAACAACAGCAGCGGTTTCGTGTCCGGTTGGTGGACGACGACAAATCAAACTCCGCCCTTTTCGCGACGGTTATTGTAATAGAAGGGCAACCGAAAAACCTTGAAATGAACTGTGAATGTCGGCCAAGATTCAGAATTATGACCGTTTTTCGGCACCGTAAATAACCACCGTCTCACAGTAGTCCTGTCATAAACTTCTTCACTATTCTTCATTGATACACAGTGGAAAACGATAGCCGTAAAACTTCTTTTTCACCTCGAACGATACTGTTTCAATCGGTGACAAATTTCACATGTCTGTGATCGTTGAGCGATCAGACGTTATTTGTGCCATCGATATGGTGTCACCAACTATTAGTAAGGATTCTAACAAAAAAGTCGTCTGGTGGAAACAGTACGGACAGTACAAATTGAGCTCTGAAAAGGTATACCCCTACTTCAATCTCGGCAAAGACAATCAAGCCTGATCGTCTGAAACCAATGTATGGGTCAACTGCGCATTTACTACTCATCTACAATTCTGGATGAAAGGCGGATGCAGGGCGCTTCCAAAGGATTAAGGAGAACGATACGAAAGGGAAAGAGTATTGAAGGAGAACTGAAAGAGAAATAGCGAAATAGAGCACTGCAAACTAGAAAACGTCACAAATAGGTCTAGGCTCCTCAAGCAAATACTTCGGTGATCAAAATTTACGAACAATTTTATCTGAAACAAAAAAAAAACAAAAAAACCGAGGGCCAGTAGAGGTCTAACCTGTACGGAACAGGAACAAGCGAAGGGTTGCAGTGTTCCCGAGGGTATTTCGTTGGAAGGTGTCGACAGCGATAATGCGAGCTCTAAAAACGAAATTGTAAGAAATAATAATATTTCCGTAGTAAGGTGATAGATGGATGACGTTGGATAACCTTACGGAACTGTTGATCGTCGAATCACTCTATTCACTTTTGTTTAGGGGACACTGCAATCGAACAAACTCGAAGCTACCGCTGAACTGGCCTACACAGATAATCACAGTTTAGTGAAGGCTCCAGTTTCCTTCACTTCTCTATATTTGAATGTATTTACTTTACACTGCTAATCGCAACATGCTGTGGTCAACAGGAGAAAGAACCAGAACAGCACAGCGATATACACTAGTATCGTTTTAAGACCTCAAGGCCAGGCCACCACAAGGAAAATCCGCCATTAATGGCCAACCCCCGGTATGAAGGAGGAGATTGCTGTGTGTAAAAAATCTAGTCAGTTATTAAACACTATTTAAACGTCCAAAATTGTCTTGACCAAGACCAACATTTGTAGGGAAAGAGTATTTGTTTGAGGTCTTAAAATAATATGAACACATCAGACCCAAGATGCAGAATTTACGTAGAATATTTCATTTTATTCATTTATTGAATACGCTAGATGACGGGCTGAAAAAAGAAAACAAACAACAATTTACTCTTGGTTCAACGTGACTTTTCTCCCGCTTTTGGGTTAATATCCATTCCCATTACTATAAACAGCGTCCATAACGTTTTTAGTGAATCGTAACGTACCAGACATTAAGAGATCATATTAGGAAAAGTGGCAAAATCCTACAGCTAGTTAACATGTGCGGGAGATGCAGAGTGAGAGTATACGAAAATGATTGCGATTATTTTTCTCGTTCTTCTTATAGTTGTCAAAAATGGCAACAAATAGCAAGAAGCGGCATCGTCGCAAGCACTAATCCATTAAAAATTCGAAAACAATGAAAAACTCGTCCGAAAGTCAATTGGACGTCAGCCATAAACGGTGCTCCGAGTAATTAGACAGCCACTGTCTCGAAAATGGCGTCAGCGTCGTGCAGCATTCTACAACAATGGACCCAGTTCATCTCCATGCTCCATTACTTGCTCTTTAGTGCGTACGAAATAAAGTAGATGATGAGAACTATCCTTAGATCCACTGCAAACTTCAATCTAATTAGGACTTTTTTTAATAATTGTCAATTTCTGGGAACTATATTCGTTATTATTGCTCAGTCGGACTCTCTATTCAACCGAATGTAAAACTGTGTTCGATGTTGTTCGTTTCGAGCTAAAATATGACATCAACTAACAGAAGTGCCCTGACTTCAAAGAAACCAATGCGTACGGTAAAAACATTTAGGTAGTTATGAACTAACGTTCGCTTCTAGGGCAGCTCTACAGTATCTACAAAAACGTCTTTAATGTATCCGGCCGACTGACAAGTATTGGCCTTGACATCGGATAGTTTTTTACTCTTCTATAGGTGACAATTCATCACAATGAAAAAGTCCGTCACTAACACTTACCGTTGTTTACACCTAAAATGCGATGAATCTTTTAAATGATCTTCTATCCTTCATTAATGGTTGAGATTGCAGTTGGGTTTACGATTCGTCCCACTTGCACCGATTCAGAGGAGATTGTCCAAAATAGAGTTCAGTATTCACGTAAATATTTACTTCAATGTCGAGTATCTTAGACGTAAGGGCTGTTTTCATTGTCGTCGAGGAGAATTGGCGTTGATGGGATTCAACATTGTTCTTTTCGAATGATCCGCTAGATTCTTCGAAAAGTTCATAGAATCAGAAAGTCCTAACAATCATTATAAATTTGAAATCGATGAAAAACAAGGCCGTAAAAAATTCACGATAAGACACCGGTGCTAAAATTGAAAATGGAGTCGAAATCAAAATTTTTCCCGACCTTCACACTTTTCTCTTACCTAATTTCCAGATATTTCATTGACTTCACTATTCCTCTGTTTGGTAATTTTACTGATTCATCGTAGTCAATCGCTTTGTTTCACAGATGAAGAAGGAAGATCTCAAATATATTCATTTAGAAAGAAAAATAAAATAAAACTCTTATTTTCTACGAGCGCATTTGGAGAGACCTCCAAGACTTTTAGACTTTTTTCAGCTTTTCTATTTTTCTAATTTTTTTTGGATTAATTCCGATTTCATTATCCTACCACCGTCATCGGAATGTCAAAGTAAATCGAACACAATGGGAAAAGCTATTCGAGCTCATTTTCAAGCAGAGATTCACTGAGCTTGCCGTATTACAGTAATACACTCGGTCATTTATCCTTTTCACCAGGACATGCTATTCAACATGAGCTTCTCTCAGATATGAATAATTAGGAGTTCGTAAATTTCGCGACCTATCTTGAGTGACCACAATTCCTCTAGTGGGTTCCAGAAAAGCGAAAGTAGGAAAAATGAAAATTGTTTGTTCGACCTGGGCATTATCGCTAGAATATCGCTAGAGGTATGAGAACGCATTAACATTTTGTGCATCTCTGTTTTTCCCTATTTTATCAAAATTTTCTTCCACTTAGTCTATGTTTCCTGAGTCAAATAAAGCGTGGGTGGTTCTGTTATCTTCAGAGAAACAGCTAGAGTTTTTCTTATATAATAAGTTTTAGATATGATAGAGGGCACTCAGAGGGAATGAAATTATTTCGACGATAGTGACTGCCTTTCCGTATGGATTTTATTATCTCAATTCACTCGGTAAATTATATGTTCTATACACCATACAATTTCTTTCTTTGATATTTCCCTTTTTTTTCTGTTTACTACCATACTAGCACTGAACCCAAAAACCGATCCATTCCTCTACCAAATTTTACAATGTGGCCAAATTTGCGAATGTTTCGTCGAATTTTAGTGAAAAAATAGTGAGCGAAAAAAACAACGACAAAGTGTATGTGATAAAGGTATTATATGGAACAAAATAGATAACGTTTACGGACTGACTCATCGTCCTACGTATTAGTTAATTCGATTTAGAAGGGTTTGGTATAAGCCGTGTTAATTAATTCCGTTAGTAAGTCATGTTTAAGGCGTTCAATGAGCATTCAGCGCTCAGCAGCTTACGCTAAACCCCACACGGTAGCAGAGCCGACGATAAGAAGCACTCCCTTTGATGAGTTCAAAATAACCCTGTCACCAGTCACCTGACACTCCTTGCAGGTCCATTCAACAACGAGGTTTTCTGTTTCGCCTCAGGTACATAGCTTTGTCGGGGCTGAGCTTTCATAACCCTCAATGTTTCTTCCCTGAGTCACAGTATGTTTTCACTTCTAGATTTAGTTGCGTTAACTCAGAGAAGGGCTAATATCTTCCCTAACGGAATTTTCAAACCAATTCATTCGCAATTTTTGACCAAATCTAGTAATGCATTTTCAGCCATGTCTTTCGGATTAAACAACATTTCGTGGGAATTAACAAGTTGCAGTATCATTGCATGAGTAAGGCAATGCCCTCAGTTCGCATTTAATTTGATGGAAACTAATTTTGCGTGACAGTTTTGGCGTTGCCGGCTATCTGCTGTTCTGTTTTATGACGGTCATATGCTTTTCTTCGTCCCTATTCTCCGTAAAATTGCTTTCATATGGTTACAGCTGCTCAATTCTGGTAATCCATTCTAGTACTTACTAAATATTTGGCTCTAATAGATTTCACTAAGTTGTTGACCAGCTTGTCGGTGTACAGTTTCTAATTTAAAGCAGCTCCAGTCTTACTGGATTTTGATAGTTTTAAAAAATTTTATTATTATTATTATTATTATTATTATTATTATTATTATTATTATTATTATTATTATTATTATTATTATTATTATTATTATTATTATTATTATTATTATTATTATTATTATTATTATTATTATTATTATTATTATTATTATTATTATTATTATTATTATTATTATTTATTCAACGTGGACTTACGCCACGGAAGTAATAAACAGAGCCAAGGAGCAAGAAAGGATAAGACAAAAATTAGCCAATCGAACACAAGCGAGAACGAATGTTAAGAGAGAACAGAACCGACAACAACAGGCAAACAAAAAATATCCTATTATTAGCAAGGCATGTGAACAAATGAAACAGCGAGAACTCAATTTTCAAGAAGACATCTTTGCTTATTCAATAGGGATCTGAACGAACTTAAAGAAAGTGATAAAGCATTTTCCTTCATCAGATTTCTATGTTTGCGGAACACTCGATGACAAAAAAAAGTTTGTTCTTGCACAGCTTTTTGCGACAGCGCCACGAATTTTGAGGTAACCGTTGCGAGTCCTACTTGGGGAGAAGTCAAACATTTCTGCCAAATCATGGAGAACTTTTCCTGTTAGAATTTGGTGAAGCATTACCAAATCATTTCTGGCTCTTCTACTTTTCAATGACCACAGTGCCAGTAGTTTATTTCGTTCTTCACCAGCGGGGATAACGTTGTAATTTGAGCCGAAGCACCTAAGGAAAAGCTTACGCGTAAAATTGTTTTGGACACTTTCAAGTAATTTTATGTCTTTTTTCTTATGAGGACTAAAAACTGTAGTGCCACTCTCTAAAATAGGTCGCACGTATATCTTGTATGCTCTATGTATGCTCTATGTATGCTTTACCCATTCTTCTTCACGTACAAAGTTGTTAGTCCTGCGAATCCGCAAAGGAACCACTGTTGTGATAGGAGTGGGTCCTCTTAGCGCTGAAAATTCAATGTTATGACACAAAAAAGCTAAATAGGCAGTTGAATTTGAGAAAAAAATTCCCTGCAACTGTTTGTTTTTTGATGAAGAGTGGGTCTAAGGGGTCAAACTTTCAAAATTCACAAAAAGGTGAATAGCGATTGAGAGATATAACGTACAATAAGAGATTTTACAACCATAATTATCCATTTTCAACCTTTGTTTGAAAATTCGGATATTGAGCAACGAGAATGTTCCTGTGGGTGAATAGAGACATTTTGTTTTTGTTTTTTTTTGCAGCTTTCTATCGCTTATCCCACCATTACCCAAACTCATGTTATTTTGCCTTCCACCTTTTCCTTGGCATCATGGTGGATAAATAAATAACAGAACATAGTGGTGGATAAATAAATAACAGAACAGATAAATAAAATTGAGCCCCGGGATTGTATAGAAGCAATTGTTATCACTTACAATTCCATTTTCCCTAATTTACCCATAGCCTTGTTATCGGACGCCTACGGTAACTACGATAAGTGACGAAGATGGATTATCAGCTGGCTATACAAGAGCCTACGTATTTCATAAGATGGATTATTATTCAGATGTATCGTCACGTCTGATGCTGGATTTCAGAATAACCAATTACATGATTTAAAAAATAAATGTGCTGCGCCATTACGATTCATCCTGCATCGCTCCAATTTCTCTTAAAATACGCACATCAAGCACAAAAATTCAGGAAAATGCGAGTTGCGTGAGCGGAAATATTTTTGATTCAACTCCTACAAAGAAGCCTTAAACTTGCACGTACCTTGAACCAAAACTCCTGATCTGTATGAAAATTACATCATAAGTAATGGATAAAAGCATTAGTCTTTTCAGCGCTTTTTCCAAGTCTAACTTCATGAATTATTAATCTTGTTTCAATTTAGCGTACGAGATTTCGCTGCAGAATTCTAAAAAAAATAGTAATGTCGGTATAGAGGATTTGCTATCTCTATTTCTGTTTATTAGAGTTTTATCGTATAAGTATTTCATATTGTATTGTAGAGTTATTCTATTATCGTACGATTCCCGGTAGGCTGATCTTGAAAGAACTTGAACATAGACATGTTCGGCTTAGATACTGAGTTATGATAAGATAAGAGGCTCCACCCCAAAGCACTCAAATAAAAGGAGCCGACCGGGCTCAAGTAGTTCAGTTACTGTATCTTCATGCCATCATCTGCCTGCTGTCATCGAGTAAATATATGTCTGGAAAGTGTTGAAGATGACCCACTTTATTATGCGTCGGCCGGAAATCGAACCCGGGCCGCCCGCGTGGCAGGCGAGCATTCTACCACTGAACCACCGATGGAATATAAATTTTTTACCCGACACCCAATTAGCGACTCTCCAGGGCCCAGATTCATGAACGGACGAGCGGTCTCCGAAACCCCTTCGGCGATAAACCCGCTCTATACCGTCAAGGTCTCCCAAACCGTGCCTCCCAATAAAACCCCGACCCGCGTTCACGAATCTCGGTTTGCTCACCGTTCGCGGTATATCTCTGGGTTTATCTGGGGTTACCAATGATGAAGCTGGGCCCAGGAAAACCTCAGCGGCTCCGTTGTACGACCCCAAGCCTTATATGGGTTCTTAACTGCGACTAACATGGATTGTCAGTTTTGGTCAGTTTTGCTTAACTGGACAAGGATTTCTACAAGAAAATCTCAATTAGTACGTGTACCGGATTTAGTAACGTATATGAAGAGTAACAGTAGGTTTAGTCAGTTTCGTATTCCTGTGACACAAAATCCTCGCCGGTACTTAATCTAGTATTACTATTCCGAGAAAGCCACACTAGTATACGAGTTAGATCGAGGAATTTGAAACGGATTGGGATTTGCCAACGTAAAGAGAAGCTCAACAAGAATGACGTAAATGATTTTGACTGTACGAGGTTCTGGAATGTGCGAAGGTGTCGTAAAGGTTACCCCATTAATAGAAGATATTGGCGAATGCTTATTGCTGATAAATACAAAACGTTACGCTAATCTCTGGCAAGGTATTTCGCTAATCTCTCGTGGAACATTTTGGCCACTAAAAAGCCGTTCAAACTAGGTAAACAATTATAATTGGAATCTGCCATGGTCAAGAACGCCCACAAAAATCCAGTTAATGTCAACGATGCTGGAGATGTCATGCGAAGCCAAAGTCTATAGTGCCATTTTGGATTAAATGTGACTTCAAATCTTTGACTAATCGGCTTAAATTCGCTTGAACAAATTCATTTCTAGTGAGAAGCGCATATACAAAGACTGAACTCACTAATAGCAACTCCGTCTGAGCAGGATCACATCAAGAATATTTTCTTTTTTATCGACTTTTCGTTAATCACTCCTATTTTGTTGTTTCATTTGTTTTTTTAGCATTGTAATTCGTCGATTAGACATGTCCTATCTGTCTCTGTTAAGGTGTGCATAACTATCTTTGAAACCGATTCCGAATGACAACTCGAATCCACTCGAAAACATTTTCACTCTTATCCATGATTTGCAAAATGGACAACTACTGAGAATGCTTGTGCACGCAATGTGCAAGCCACTGGCAGTTTTTGGCTGGTGTGTATTTAACGACCGTCTTGATTTCTTCGTCAATTCACTAAATGTGAAATGGGCCTTGCTCAACGGATGGCCCACAGAACATCAGCACCCTTGCCCATACACCCTGAGGCTTCGTTTAGTAGACCAGCATGTACGTGCGCTACTTCGCTACGATTTTCCACGCTGAAGTGTGACTTGGAATGCTCTTAACATTAAATAAACAAAATAAAGTAGTGCTACAAGGAGGTAATGGTCCTAGTCCTCTTCTAGCGGACTTGACCCTCTCTTACCTAGAGTATAAATATGCCTGTACAATTAATAAGTTCTCTCATGAATTTAATCCATTTCGTTATATGGACGATCTACTTATAATCCACAACACTGACGAAAAAGAGGTAGATAATATCATAAATAATACATATAATATTATGATTATTGAAAAAACTCATCCTAATCCCTACAACAGTAATTTTCTAGATTACGCAATAAGTATTGAGAATAACAGAATAATTACAGAATTATACAATAAAACAGATTATTTCCAATTCAAAGTAGTGAGATTCACATTTGGTGATACTTAGAAATAATAAGAATTGCTAGAAAGTGCAGTGAGTATGATCATTTTTATGCTAACATTAAAAAATTATTTTTTTTAAATTCTAATTATGATCAAGTGATAATTCATAAAGCTGTTTTCAAATGTCTAATGAAAAATAAATTCACATTCCATAAATATTCTCTTCCTCTTAAATATCGTAATATCAAAAAATTAATACACAGTATACTCACTCTAAAAGAAGAAGAAGAAGAAGATACTCACTCTAAACCAATGACATTGTAGTCTCTTGACCAACTACACCATACCGCCCCCTTCCTTTGTGACCTCGGACAGGTATAAATACCACCCGAACACCATCTTATGCATGGTGCACTCCTAGCCCTACTGATGATCCTAACGAAGTGCTACCCGTCCGTAGGCACAGCCCCCCCTCACACCATATATCGTGTTTAGGGCGAAAAGGTGAAACAGGATTATATTAGTCTTTTCTTATAATTTATATAGTATCGTGTGTAATCACTTATAACTATTCTCAAATTCTCTCAAACTTTCGATTGTGCGTAATCATCTAAAATTATCTCACATTCCTTATGTGGAACTCGACTCGTCATTGAGTATGACAACGATGCAGCTCAATTGCGCATACAAATGAGTAGAGTTCGAGAAATATCACAAAGTACATGCCTACGACGAAAATTTGCATTCGTTGAACCCTGCCCACTACCTTAGGGAGGAGCTCTCGCCCTCTCAAGCTCATTCCCACCCTCCCCCTCTGGCATTCTTTCGCATTTCGAGGGGGGTGGCGTCGTTGCCCGATTTCAATGTTCTCCAGTTACCAGAGGAAGTGATTGGCGTTTGCTCGTGCTTCTACTGCTGCTTCTTTCCTCTTGCACTTCTTCTCACACACACATCGCTTCCCATTTCATATCATATGATGTGCGTGACTGCAAAAAGTGAAACCTCACTCTTCTAACCATTGTGTTCAAATGGTTATTAGTCCATCGAGAATGCACTTTCCGACACGAATCATAGAGCTTGAATAAGAATTATGAAGTAACTAGGTTGTTCCAGTTCCACTTGGGCAGAGCGACATCTGATTTTCTCTCGCATATCAAATGTTATTCGGCTTATCTGGTGCAATCATGAGCACTTTAGGGTGCCAACATCTCAAACTGGCCGTAAAACTACAAAGGGTACGGCACTAGAAATGATTTTCTAGAGCTTGACTTCTTACGGAAAAGGAAAGGAAATTCCATCACTCACGAGAATAATAACATAGTAGCAGAATCGAAAATTTTCCTCGAATTTCCTTCTTAACTACAATTTATTCAGCTCAATCATGTGCGTTCCGGGTTGCGATCATCTCAAAATAGCCATAAAACCACAAAAGCCATAAATATTGAAAAGAATTAAAGACTCCTAGTACGATGACTCTAAGCCAGTTTAAGCCTAGGCGACAATCTATTGGTGGAAGTTTCATGACAAATACTGGTTGAACTGTGAAATAAATTACCTTCCTATGAAAAATGCACACCGTTTTCAGTCAGGAACGTCTCTGACTAATTATCAAAATGCTGAGAAGATCCGAAGATAGGAGTAGGCTGCGTAAACCATTCGAATCACCGGACCAAGCAGAGCTGATTATGACAGCCCGAGAGATCTATGCGACATTCATGTCGTGTGCTGTTGACAAGCGCTACTACTACTACTACTTCTTACTCTTTTTCGGATATTCTTGCACGACAAGATTCCATTTAAAAAGCACAGCTCATAAAAAGTAAACTTGCAATGATTCATCGAAACGATCCAGAGGAAAGTGGAAAATTTTCGACTCTGTTATTCCTGAGGAAGCTCTCATTTTTCACGCAGTTGACTCATACAACTCCCGTTTACTTCGCAAAATCCTCAAGAGTAAGCGATTTCCGGAAGTTACTACGCAATGGGAAATCATTTCGAAAAAAAGCTCCCTAAATTAGAATTACAACGCCATTGACAGAACACAACGACTACGAGAAACGTTGTGAATCGCATAAGAGAGCGTCACCCTTTCATTTAGCCAAAATTCACATTAAATGACCATTTATGTATGCAACGGAATGGACTTAAACCATTCAAATCGTAGCACTTTCATGTGACATAAATTCAGCGAAAACGTTCCATTTTCAAACTGGGCTTGGGTATGAGCCTGCAAGCCTCATGGATTCAATTTAGCCTAGACAGAGAGATTCAACAATTTCGTTGTTCATGGAGAGTTTTGCGTTCTGGTCGCCAGTTTTGTATTTCTACGAGTTCTATGATCGCCTACGTTAGTTGTCTCTGAATTCTGTAAACATGAAATTGATCAACATTTAGCAACTACAATTATAACGTGGCGCTGTCTTCACCGAGGTTTTGCTAGCGATTTTTTGACATAAAATTGTGCGATCGAACTCATAGATGGCCTTACTGAACTTCTTATAAAGGCTAAAAATCTGGCATTACTCATGAAATTACGTCAACTTCACGGGAGTGTGTAATTCCAGCAGTAATTTCGGAAATGGAGAATCCCGAGTTTATCCTCTCATGCTGACTCATAAGCCGCTACTACAACAGAAAGCGGATTTTCCATGCGGTTAAGAATATTCGTCATAATTCTTAAGCTTTGAGCATACTGGTAAATAAATGCCTCTAGGCGTTTTACAGTCGCTGCAGAAGGCAAGCAAAAAGCTATGCATTTTCTAAAAAATAATTTTATTTATTATTTATTTACCACGTAAGTTAAGTTATTTTTTTTCATTACCTGTCTAGGTCTATCAATCCTAGAAAATCTGAATTTTTTAGCTCACAGAAACATTGGCGAGGTGTTTCTCCACAAATATCAGTTTTTAAAGGTTCAATTCGGGTATGTATTACTGAAGCAGCAAAGCTACAGTTGGCCAAATATTTTGAGCGTCCGCCGTTTTCATCGTCGTATACATATGTCATCCAAAGCGCACGGGTTAGGCATTAAGTTGTTCATCTTCTTCAAACATTCAAGACAAGGATTTCCAACGGCAAAACACTTCGGTGTAGAGTTAGCGCCCATACTCAATCATTCTCTTTATACCTAAATCCTTTCACGGAAGCTCAGGTAGAGTTTGAGGTAGTGATCTCAAACCAGATGGATTTTTACTTTTAAACGCGGTTTGTTTTTCAACATTCTGATGTTTCTGCACGTCATAGATGGAAATCGGAAAAATATTGTAGTATCAAATTCGTAGCTGACCAACAGTCGATTTAGTGGATTTCGAGTCAGATTCTAAGCCTTATAACACAATTAGTTGCACGACTAGTGGTCCCTGCGTCCAACGATTTTATAAGTTTTTTTTTGTAAATGAGATGAATTAATGATCTCAGCAAAGAACGTATAAGCAGCAGAAATTGTTTCCTCAATACACACAGCAATAAGACTCTTGAAAAAAATGAAAGAAAAGACACATGATTGTTTTTATTATAGTTGCCAATGAAATCAATTTCATCAGTTATTGGTCCCATGTTATTCAAATAATTCCACATCAGTTGCATGTCCCTTTATTGATTTCTATGCCTTTTATGAAATCTCTCGTTTTACATTTATCACGAATTCTATGCATTTGCCACAATTTTGGCTCACATTACATCATACAAATCAGTCTACTTATTATTTCTATTCGAAAAATTTGTACTCAAAAACATTTTGTTACGAGCGCAATGTAGTCGGAACTCAAAAGAAACGTTGGGCACTGTGATGGCTAGCTCTATCTCGATATCAAGCTTGATCTTGTTTTACAGTGTGTTTTCAGAATAATTGCTCTAAATGCAGTAATGGATGTGGATAGCCGCGTCTAGATACGGAACAACACAGATGAGTATCAGGTTTATCCACAAATATCAGACACCACAGAGGAAGGCGAATCGCTCCTTCGAGACCAGCTCTCCGAGGTCGCATCTCTCGTTGTCGCCGCCGGTCGGTGTCACCGCCTGCTCGAGTCTCCACGATCCCTTCGAACCATGCTTTGCCACGCCTCGCCGATCTGTAAACATATGGATCAGCGCACTCATAGAACCATCACTTCACATCACTTACACCTCCCCACTTTTCCTAAAAGAAGAACAACTCCATTTTTGATGAACCGAACTGAGGAAAGACTATCAACACCTTCACCTCCCCACTTTTCCTAAAAGTTCCCACCGTCAGGAATCCCATCGACGCAAGGTAAATCGAAAATTTGCTCACCCTACTCCGCGGGACGGAATGCCACACATCACTGTCGCGGACGAATGTCCCGTTCTGATGGTGTCGGACGAACGGATCTGCCTATAGCGATTCTCTTCGCTATTAGCAACCTATTTCTGATTTTCAAATAGTGCGCACTCACACTTACACTTGTCATTTCTCCGAACATGAATCATCTCGTAACTGTTCTTAGCGCCAATCAATCGGCGCGTCTCCGCTTTGTTTATGAGGGATCCTATCGTCCGGAGCATCTCGCTGGTCGTGGGCAGTTTTTGTTTGGCTCCGAACCGTACACGGAATGACACATTTCGTTGTTTGGAGTCCGTAATCCCGCCTCCGAATGTGTCTCAGGCAGTCTTGATCGACACTTCCGCAGCAGCTACAGCCGCTTGTCTGTACTTCATTTTACTGTTATATTGGCGAGCCAATAAGGAGCATTTATACTGTCGTCGTTCCAAGGTCCCTGAAACACTTCGACGCTAGTCTGATCACGGAAGGTGACATCTTGAAACATTGCCGCTCGTCGAAAAGTCTCGGGTGCGCTTTATGTCCTCGAAAATTCCAAATAATGGCTCGAAGTCTTCCCAACCTGTGGGAATGACCTAGTCCTGAGTGGTAACGGAATTGCTCGGCCTACTTTCTCTTTTCGGCACCTAGTGCTCTGCACGACTGTTACGGAAGCGGATCAAACAACTTCTGCCGTATCAGATGAAAATCCTGATACTTTTGATCTTTTCGTTGGGCGGTCTCCCCGCCTCCTACAAAACCGTTTCCATACCAACCACTCGCTGCTACCAGTAATGGATGTGGATAGCCGCGTCTAGATACGGAACAACACAGATGAGTATCAGGTTTATCCACAAATATCAGACACCACAGAGGAAGGCGAATCGCTCCTTCGAGACCAGCTCTCCGAGGTCGCATCTCTCGTTGTCGCCGCCGGTCGGTGTCACCGCCTGCTCGAGTCTCCACGATCCCTTCGAACCATGCTTTGCCACGCCTCGCCGATCTGTAAACATATGGATCAGCGCACTCATAGAACCATCACTTCACATCACTTACAATGCGAGAGTTAACAAATGAGCTTCCTTTGATTTTCAAGTCAAGACTACATCGTTCTAGAACTATTGAATTCACTGATAAATGAAGATGAGGTGCGCCAAGCATTTTTTGCAGATTCAAAACCACCTTTCTTATATGAGCGCAGTTGTTTTTGTGTTGATCGTTCTGAATAGGTCAACGACTAAGTGCATGAATGAAAGATCGAGTTTCTCAAAGTATCGCTTTCAACGACCTTGAATTGAGCTAGTCTTTCACCATAGGCAAGAGTAGGGGTTCATTTTCCAATAAGAGCTTGCTACTGATTGTTCCTACTGGTCTAGACTTAATCCGACGACTAACGCAAACACAGCACACTCGGAGAAATTCACTACTTAGAGAAATCATAATAATGATCTCAACGACAAGGAAAGTCAAAAGTTTCCACGTAGAATAGCTTACATTCTAGAGCTGCAATTCGATTCTTTGTATCACAACGTTCTGTATCGTTATAGTTTTTTATTCGGATAAAAAGGTAAAGGATAGAAAAATAAAAATAATCGAGGAAATGGACACCAACGTTCTCGGTCGCTAACTCCCTTCTTCCAAACGTATCACAAGGACATAAAATAGTGAGCCATACCTAACACCTTCCTTTCAATATACTTGATGGCGCTAGTTTCTTCTTCGCACGTGAAATCCTCGGAATTTAAAAGGGTTGTGCGTTGTCTAACTATTTGGGAGGCCTGCGTAGTCTTTGTGGATCGTTTCTTGCGTTTTGAGTTCAGGTTTTTCATTTCATTCGTTGTCTTTCTTTTTACCCTCTGCTGTTTTTGTTTTAGGCACGCCATTTGACGTATTAAATAAATAAATAAAGGATAATTCTAGGTTAAAGTAAACTAACCTGTAAATCGTATAACATCTTCATATTCCATAGTTAAAGTGTGATTCGACGTGCTTGGAACAAATAATCCGTAAATGTATTGAACTTGTAAGACGTCAGCGTGAACAGTCAGACAATGGCGATATCATAGCGCTGCCGATGCCATGAGTATGAAAATGACGCAAAATTCGGTTGAAATCGCTAAAATGGAACCGAATTACCACAGGCATCAACAAAGAGAAGCAAAAAAGGAACAATAGTAAAGCTCAATTGTTTTGAAGTAGGCAATTATCAAAGCGAATGGAAGGAGCAGCCGACTAGAAACGACCAATAATCAATCGAATGCGAGTGGGAGTATCGGCTAGGGGTATGTGACGCTGCAGGTCAACAGTTACCAGCCAAATGACCGCCACAGATGACCCGCTTGGTATATGAGTCTAAATGAGTTGATATAGCCTCTTCTACCCTCTGAGTCACCCGTGCGTTTTCCTCCATCCCTTGTTTCCTTGTAAATGTCTCAAGTCTCTTCCCGATGTTTATCACAACTTTGAAAATATTTCTCCATTTTTCAAGCCAGAACAATAAATTAGTTCGGTGCCGAACTACTCTAGGGAATGACGAGAACTCATACCATAGTACTTTTGCACTTTGTACTGTAAGACAGACCGAGCAATTCGTTTCCAATTCGTTTTTATTCAACCAACAAACTGAAGCAATTTCCCGTTCATCCTGGGAAATCTCCTGAGATTGTAAACATTGAGGGCGTTCTCGTCTATTTCATGTTGAGCCAATGAATTTGGCTTCGTTTCTGCTATTCTTCTTCTACTCGGCTCATAGACTGCATAGTCGGGGTGTTCAAGATCTAGCTTGGTGCAACCTACATTTCATCTTTTACCTCAAGCTCTGATTCTTTAGCACCTACAAAATGACCCAACATAACTTACCGTGAGTAACTTCTCAATACTCTTAAACTCTTCCCAAAATCGATGCGCGTCTTGAAGTGCGTGTTCAAATTATTTCAATCTCGGACTTTGTTGTCATGAAATCGCAAGCGTAATTTGTCGTGCGTCATGTGAAAAAATACTTAATCCTTTTCACCAAACTAGACAGCGACAGCATGATGTATTGGAAGGAATGGATGGCAACTTACCAGATTACGTAGTCACGCGGGGTATATCCACGCTGGGAGGTTTGCACTTGAACATTTTCTGAAGTTAGGAACTTAGATTTCTCAACAGCGGTAAATTATTGAGAGGAATTTGAGATTGTTGTCCTGCAGCACACTTGTCCTCGGAGTGGTCGTCCTTTGGAGTGCCGCATAGTTGTATCCACCTAAATTGTGACGCTACGTTCACCACAAATCGGCAAGATTTCTCACTGAGCACTGAAGGATCGTTTTTCCAGTGGGCAAAGTTCACTTGTCGGGGGAACGAAGATGACCACCATGAGAACCTTACATCTAATGTTTGTGCATCTTACCTGTCTAAGCATATTTGCCCGTGTAATTCATCCCATTTCCGACCCTGGACTGAAACATTCCTTCCAAGTGGTTACGGTTTTCTTGTTGGCAAGGGGGATGATGATATGAGCACCTCACATTCCATGCTTTGCAGCTTGCCTGTCTGAACATGTTCGCCGGTAATCCGTCCCGTTTCCAATTGTGCACTGAATGATTTTCTTCCAGTGGGCATGGCATTCCTGTTGGCGGTAAGCGTGATGATGAGCACCTTACATCCCATACATTGCAACTTACCTGTCTTAACAAGTCCGCCGGTAATACGCGCCATTTCCGACTATGCACTGAAGGATTCTCTGCTAGTGAACAAGGCTTCCTTGTAAGCAGCGGGAATACTGATGAGCACCCTACATCTCATACCGTACAGCTTACCTGTGTTAACATGTTCGCCGGCAATCCGTCCCATTTCCGACTATGCACTGCAAGATTCTAATTCCACTGGACCTAGCTCTCCCTTTGGAAGCAGCGATTACTGCATCTTACCTGTGTGAACATGGTCGCCGGTTATCCGTCCCATTTCGGTTTATGCACTGGTAGATTCTCTTCCAGTGAACAGAGCTTTCTTGTAGGCTGCGGGAATGATGATGAGCACCTCACATTCCATACTTTGAAGCTTACCTGTCTTAACATGTTCGCCGGTAATCCGTCCCATTTCCGACTATGCACTGCAAGATTCTAATTCCACTGGACCTAGCTCTCCCTTTGGAAGCAGCGATTACTGCATCTTACCTGTGTGAACATGGTCGCCGGTTATCCGTCCCATTTCGGTTTATGCACTGGTAGATTCTCTTCCAGTGAACAGGGCTTCCTTGTAGGCAGCGGGAATGATGATGAGCACCTTTCATCTCATACCGTACAACTAACCTGTCCGAACATGTTCGCCGGTTATCCGCCCCATTTCGGTCCATGCACTAAAGGACTCTCTTCTAGTGAACAGAGCTTTCTTGTAGGCAGCAGGGATGATGATGAGCACCTTACATCTCATACCGTACAACTTACCTGTCCGAACATGTTCGCCGGTAATCCATCCCATTTCCGACTATACACTGCAAGATTCTAGTTCCACAGGACGAAGCTCCCCTTGTGGAGGCAGCGATGACTGCATCTTACCTGTCTTAACATGTTCGCAGGGAGTTCGCACCAATTCCAACTGTGCACTGAATGATTTTCTTCCAGTGGGCACGGCTTTCCTGTTGGCAGCAGGGATGATGATGAGCACCTTACATCTCATTCTTGTGCATCTTACCTGTCTACATATGTTCGCCTGTAATCCGCCTCATTTTATGCTATGCACTGATGGATTCTTTCAATGTGGGCACGGCTTCCTTGTTGGCAGCAGGAATGATGATGAGCACTTTATGTCTCACATTTGTACAGCATACCTGTATAAACGTGTTCACGGGAGTTCCGCACCGTTTCCAACTGGCCACTGAAGTATTCGTTTTCAAATGGAGTGGACTTTCTTGCTGGGAAATGACCGGCTCCTTGCACCTTACCTTTCAACATCATTTAGGAGGCAACGTTCAGATTGCTCATGTCCAAGCTCTACTCGGATTGTCAGCTGGTCTCTTACGGCAGTTGGTGATTTCTGGAACTTCCTGTACTCGGATAACCATTAAGAACCTCCAGCATTCGTCCGACTTCTCTAAGAAGGCGTGTCGATTCAAAGCTGATTACAATCAGGGTGTGCCGCGCAACTATTCATTGTATTACCACACGAGTTTTATCCTATTACTATTTTGCGTCGCTACAATTCCACCAGACTAGAAACTTAACTACTTCCTTTCTTTGCTGAAAACATTCGTTGCTGTGTCCTTGACACCTTTGTTGTCTTTAATTTAGAAACTGGTGAAGGAACCCCGTAAATGATCGATTTGGCGGGATGGTTGGTAACTGGAAAGATTTTCAACCCCTGGAAAAAACATCCAATTTTTTCCATCATTGTGTATATCTTATGCCTATCCATGTCCAGTTGTACTTATTATGGCAATACTAGTCATTTCAAATCTTCACCACGATTAATCTCACTGTCTGGTTCCGAGTGGGATTCACATTACAGGGTGCGGCAAAAGTCCTTCAACACAGATACTTGACCGTCTAAACGGCAGATCTCAGGCAAATGAGATGAAATTCATGGCATTTATTGCTTTTGACAACACACATACAAAAGAAGCATATAGGTTTCGAAATGACCTCATTTCGCACGAATACAAGCCCTAAGTCTCTTAGGGCTCGTTCAGACGACGCGCGTCGAAAATGCAAAATCGAAGCGCAATCAATAAATAGCGTCATTGATCGAATTTGCTCCTTTGCGTTAGTGGCGCAGTCCGGTTGCGCCTCATATAGCACTCATATATACCTCATATAGCAGGACTCTGCATCTGCTCATAGTGCTGAAGTCGTATAGAAGTGGTATGCCAACAATTTTCCTGATTTCATCTCAGCAAAAAGTGGCCACCGAATAGCCCAGACCTTAATCGGATGGATTATTCAATCTGGTCCATATTGGAGAGCAAAACCTACGCAACATCCCACGCGAGCACTGACTCTCGTGAAGAAGCCTTGAAGAAAGCGTGGGAGGAAATTGATGAAGATGTCCTGCGTGCCGCCGTGGACGCGTTCCCCAAGAGACTTAGGGCCTGTATTCGTGCGAAAGGAGGCCATTTCGAAAATTAGATGCTTTGTTATATGTGTATGGCCAAAGGCAATAAATATTATGAATTTCATCTCATTTGCATTAGCTCTGCCGTTTAGACGGTCAAGTATCCGTGTTGAAGGACTTTTGCCTCACCCTGTAAGTATTCACTCCACTTCTCAAGAATAGTGCTCACCGTTTTCCTGAAGCGTTTCTTTTTCTTTCCTTCTTTTTTCTTTCTTTTCTTTTCTTTTTTTATACGGGTCCAGAGTAGATCAGAAATAATACACAGTAAGATATAGATGCTTATTTCCCGCTTCATATTCCTAGTAGAATCTGAATTTGTGCTAATACTTCTTGTTAACCTTCTTAATCTTCGCGGGGTTCGTCGTTGCATTTCTTGTTCCAGACTCAGGTGGTTAGAACTAATATTGTATTTTCACTGAACTCCACAGATTCTCCTATAGAGCTGTCAATGTCAAAAAAACTTCCTGAAAAACAATTTGTTTACAGCCGTTCTGAAGCTCTGAACAAGCTCGCCTTCATCGTCGTCTTGAAATGATCCACTATGACATTTTTTCGTCGAACAATAAAAGGCGAATTTCTGAAGAGTTGAGAGCGTTGTTATTGTCGCTTCGCCTTATTCGATATTAGCAACGTGACGTACCACTTAAGCACTTCCTTGTTCTCCTGAAATCAAGTGGCATCTTCAGGTAAAAATTCCATTGCAGAGTTCAAGAGCTTTTTCAGGGTTACTGCACTAGATTTCTTTCACCATATCTCTACGAAGGAGGACGTTCTCTCAAACTACTCGTGACCAAAAGCAATCCTCTATTTGAATGAGATTTTCACGTCTGCCGTTATCTCTGCCGTTCACGACGCCTAGAGAAAATTATCCTTCGCGTTCGATTTCTGTTAGCTATTGAAACTACTGCGCGTTGTTTATCCCATATCGTTGTTGTTTTCTTTATTCTCAGCAAAATATTGCCGTGACCGGACGTGAATAGTAGTTGAGCCTTACATTTGGGACGAATTTCGTCTGTTTTCAAGGCAATCAATTTTTTGGGATTCTGGTTACTTCCCATATTACAATTTTCATCTATACTTCGTAATGGGCAGGAGATGGCAGCAGTCGGTCGAGAACATCAGCAACCGGATCACTTCCTTTCGCATGCTCCCCTTCCTTGTGCTAGAAGTAGAACACCATATTTGAGTTTTCTATATTTTACGCATGGATTAGTATTAGGTTGTAAACCTTCCAATTGAACTTAGAACCTGATTGAGCTAGGTATGGTACATTATTAGACTGCAATGTGTCGCCTTCCTGCTGGTAATTGTTTTACTCCATACGCGTCGAACGCTGCCGGTTTATTGACGAACAACTCTAACACTACCGTTTTGAGATGGCCTTATTTGTGGAGATTTTTCTATTCCACGTGTTTCTGATGGAACGGTAAGAAATAGTACTCTGTGTCTAGCAATGTCTGAAGATTACGTTGCATGGGGTATCGAAGTCAAACAATCCTCCAAATGATTCTCCCATATGACTTTTTTGAAGACCTCCTTGGCCGGGTTGGATGGGTAACGTAATCAGCCCTGTTTACCCTTTGATTGCAAGCCATACAATCCAATTGCCTGCGGAGTAGATTGTCAGTCAAAACCGCATCTTTATGTAGAAGCTCCTATTCGATAAATTCAGAAGAACTCCAAAAAACGCAAAGAATCTCCTCCTTGAGGTGCAGTTCAGACTTGGTGTCGGTTAGAACGCTTTGTAGCTATTATGTATGAGCACTGGAACTCTTCTACAAAGTAGTGAGTGGTGCTTGATGGTCCGACTCCTGTGGCTACTTTTAACCCATCCAAATCAGTGTTAAGTGTCTTAGGCGGAGCGATTTATTCATGACCCCGTCATAGTCTTCCTTGACTTCCTGGGACCAACCTGTTCTGGAGGAATATGCGGGAGACTTTACTCCATTAAATTGCAAAATTTCGGGATTGGACACTGCATCAGAACGGCCTAGTCGAAGGTCATTGAACTGATGCAATTGGGGCCCTATTGCTTAGCCTCATAATCTAGAGGAATCCTAACGAATTCGAATGGGCGATTAATACTTCAGAAAAACTTTAGCTACCCTACTCAAATATTATCGAAAGAGAAATGTAGAAGCTTCAGCAGAAGTTTTACTACGCGATGAAAAAATATTCAATCGGAAGGTTCACAACCTAATACTATACAGATCAGTATTACTGTGAATGTTAACCTTTACTTTGCTCTGCCCGCATAGAGAAACGTGACAGAACCGAATAACCACCTCACGTGATGTTAATTTACAGCGAATATAATACGAGAAACTGAACGGGAAGAAGTTGTTTCCGGCAAGTGTCGACACCGCATAACCTAACTATAGACATAGCTTCGATGAATTTCGATGTCTAGATTTTTGAGGAGCCTCTATAGTAATTGCCGCTCTCAAGGCGATTTTAGCCCTACGAAACACAACGAAATTCCTACGACCGGCGTCTGGAAGGCATGTGTGCACCGAAAACGACATTAATTTTCACGTTGGATTTAGATGCACATTCTGCTTCAGATCGCGTGCAAATAGTCGTCTGTGGGCACCATTGGTGCTTTTGTTTACGAGATGTTCTCTTGTGTGATTAAAATGAAGCGCAAATTGACGTTTTCAGCAGTATACACGTACCAAAGCCGGACTCGTCATACTTCAAGCGTCATTTTCGACTAATTCTATGAATTACTGTTACCAACAGTTCAGCCTATCTGTAGTCAAATCACACTTCTGTTGTTTTGCTCCCGCCTTTTTAACACTTCATAGGCACTGTTTTGCCCTCGTACAATGTTATTTCCTTCCAAGATCAACCTATCGCTAGCCACTGAAGAGAAATCAGTTTATTTATTTATTTATTTATGCGCCATACTGCGCGCCAGTTGAAAGAACCAAGCAAAGCAACAGTTAACACTAGACTCAGAACAGTAACTCATAATCAAACCTCAAATAAGTAAATAAGCAAATCATGTGAGCAACTGAGCCTCAGTGGAAATATAGAAATGCGTTATACCCGGCGGTCAGTTTTAGACTAGACTAGCATAACTATTAAGATAAGCCATGCATCGGCTGGACGCCATTTGTTCCATCCGAATCTTTGAGCGACAGATTTCAAGAGCGGCATTTAGGTAGTGTTCAGAAGAAAAAGAAAAGTTCCTTGCCGTTGATGGGACCAGAGCCATGGTGACCCCTACCTCCGACCGTCCACACCACGAAAGCATGGTGCCCTCTCCTAGGAAAATGAGCAAGAAGGAGCTCTTCGGAGCTTACATGGCCGCGACAACAGCATTCTGACAGTAAGCCGAACAGGAAGAATTAGCAGAGGTTTGAAAACTATTTTTCTGGTCCCTTGTGATATTCAGTTAAACATAGTAGGATGTTTCACGGTCACGATGAGATAGTCTGTCAACAGAGGCCTAAAATGAAACGTAATGATACCAGCCTAGTCAGTGTGGCTTCGCAGTAAGGAGCATGCAAGTGGTGACAGTTGAACCGCCTGAGACGCGTGTCTGATGATGTTCATGTCATATTACTAGTCCCACTGAGATTCGGGATGTTCGTCTTTTTATCTACATAATCCTACGGTGCCTTAGAACTCATTTCCAGCAGAAAGTAGCATGAATATCTAGAAGTTATACAAAGAACGAGACACACCATAGTAACGCAACAGTCGAAACAAGCATTTTTGTGCATTTGTACATGTACATGTGTACAAGCATTTGTAAAACATACAATGCTAAGCCTAAACTAGTTAGGTAACTTCTTCTTATTCATTGGCGTCCGTACCTCATCGAAGCAGGGTTTGCTCTAGCTAAGTAACATCAGCAAAACCATTTTTTCTGAATAACATCAGTCTTCCTCAGGGCGAGTTTAAATTTGGAGGAATCGGAACATGACAACAGAGAAGCAGGTAGACGCTCTAGCCACTTTGTGGTCCGTAAAAAGAAGGAATTCGCCCATAGTCCTTGAGGGTAGCGGCCCATTCTGTGGTTGGAAACGCTGAATGGATTCCTTCTACCATGCGTCGGCTTGAACTTCCAACATTTCGAAGGCTGGAGGCGTGATTCACCTTTAACAATCTTGAAGGCCATAAGTAAATCTGCAACGACACGTCTATAGTAGTTTGCAGCTTGAATCTCTTTAATCTAGCAGTTGGTAAATTTCGTCTCGTCTCCCCCTCTGCTTACCGTTTATTATGAAAACGGCAACGTAAAAGCATAACCATACGAATCACGTTGAAACATTGCCCCTCTACCTTTGAGATTGAAGTTCTCAAAGCAACCCGTGCAATTGAACATTTTTTCCTTTCGTTCTAGAAGATAGCTTGGACTATTGGGCGTAGATTCAGAGCGCAATCCTTGCCCTTGCAGATGTATGATATCAGATGAAACTTTTTTGAAATAGAAAACAGATCTCGTTCCGAGAATTAGGTAAAGTAAGCTAAGACAACGATCTCAGAGGAACATTGAGAGTAAGAGACAATGGAGTTTAACACAGCGTTATTCTTCTTGCATTTAGTGTCATCTTCAGGATGTCACCTAAGTGTGCTCGGAATTCTCACATTTTTTCAACGACTGTTGCACTCACACGCATGAGTCAATGAAATTCTTCTCACATTTCTTCAACGACGGTTGCACTTACCGGCGTAACCCAATGAAATTTGTCTAATATTCCACCCTTGAAGATTTAATGAGCCTGAAGGTATTCGCGCTTTCACTGAAGCCATTATTCCTTCAGAGAAATCGGCTCATTCGAATCCAATCGCAGGGCTACATATTAAATGATATTCTTTTCTCAATAACCGCTGTTTAAGCGTTTCGATGATCCGCTGTAGCTTGATTACGTCACAAATTTGCATTCTTACTAACAATCAGGGGTGATCGGCAATATGATTGAGACGTCGGGAATTATTATGAGTCATTTTTTACCTAATTGTAAGACGTAGCGCGCTTCATTGCAGCTATTTCAACCCCTCTTTCGATAGATTCAACCTTTTATTTCAAATGAAATTCCCATTTGAATTCCGAATATAGCATCTAATTGTAGACTTCCTGTACATTGTTTGATTGTTCACTCTTCCGGTTAGATGTAGTGGTATCCACACTGAATCCTACTGTCGTTACTCCATGAATTTTCTTGAATTTGTGAAGTATAAAGTGTAATGTATTTCTCTTACCTTTCGCTTTTCTCGATGACCTCTCCCCCTCCCTTCAGAATGGTTGAAACATATAACACTGCCAAAATCAGGCTTTCTATTTATCCAGAGTTGGTTGAGAAATTGGTATTAGGCTGGTCAGAGAATGTTTACATGGCTTATAAATGGAAAATGAATGTGTTGGCCTCATCCTCGTCCTCAGGGACTTATTAACGCCGAACACTTCACCTTTTTAGCTTAGTTCCGAGTATAGTTCTGTTCGTCTGGTGAGAATGATCACTACTCATATTAGAATTGGTCGGAATCCAGGCGCTCATAAATTTCTCCTATGTTATCGCAGCTCAATTACGCTTTACGGTGGTGCGTATATCATCGACTTTACTACTTGAATGTTGTCGCAATTCCTTCACCTATTCATGATAGTCGGCTAAACTCTTTTTTCAGGGTCGGAATGATTTTGCTGTACCTATGTTTAGGTGTAGTCTCCGCGTCTGTTTTGGAATTCGAACCACGGTATGTCGTTCTTATTCTTTTGCTAATTATTCTCAAATATCAAAATGATTGAAGGTTTTCACCTAATCGGGGGCTAAGAGTGAATTTGTGAGAACTCATTTTAGAGCGACGTTGCACTATTTTCTCAATAAACGGTTGACGATACCATCGTGAGTTGCCAGACAGTTGTGCCATTTTCGTTCATTGTAGTTTGTCAATTTTATTTTCTCCATAAGCATTATTTTTTGCTTGCGCATGAGAGCACATTTGCCATCAACTGATATTCTGTAAAAGTAAACTTATGAATAATTAGTAAGCACGTTCCGTTGTTCTTAAGCAAAAAGAGCGAAAATTTTCCCAGACCTTTCCTGTTTGAGAGCTCCCATAAGTGACCATTACCTATAGGTACTAAATCGGAGATAATCGCTATCTATAGGTTCTAAATCGGAGATAATCCTTAACCTTTCTCTCCCCACTTTTCTTGAGTTCATGTTCGTACCCTACTCTTCTACTTTCGTACCCTTCCTCTACCAGAATATCATAGCATTTGCGCTGTCAACACTGGTTTTTCACTGATCATTAGTGGGCTCGCTTCCTTCACACGTTTTCTGTAACATAGCGATCCTGACCCAATTACCCGACGAAATATAGAATGGGACGATGATCGTTGCTGTTGGTGATTGCTCATAACCAGTGCACTTGCAACAGCATCTACTCATTCAAAAAAATCCAAAAAAATGAATCGAAGCGTTAAAATTGGTTTTGTTGATGTGCTAACAAGAGCGTTTTGTAATCATATTGTTTTGTTATCTGACTGAAGCATTGACACGCCCATAGAGCCTTTTTTCAGATACTTCACATCGCACTACGACAAGAGGACTCTGGACTTTGATGACCCCAGGTGAGCCATTTTACTGCATCGCTTAATGAAACAAATCATTCAGTTGATTCCGCTTTCTTTCCGACAATGTGAAATAGTGATGGAGATCGACCGTAATGAAATATGATCCACTTAATCAATCGTTCTCAAAATTTCCCAGAATTACGGGAACTTCAAGTTCGGCGCAAAAAAGTAGAGCTAACGAGGTTTCTTCCTCCACTTCGCCTTCCGTGTCGTGGAATCAAGATATTTCAATCCCACGTAACGAGCTCTATGCTTTTGATTTTTCAGGCTCTTCTCGGCAGCATTTGGTAAAAGAAATGGACAGTTGAGAACAACGCCAAACAACTACCGGTAAGCATGAGAAAAATGTTTTTATTTCGATCTCTTCATCAGACCTCTCAGATAAACGAACTATTCAGGCTCGTCAAGCGATTTCCATACTTTGGTACAGATGAAGCTGAGGAAACGTATGAGAAGAGAGATATGGTGGATCCCAGGTGCACACATAGAATTCGACTTTTTGAACCTGGCAATTTAGCTCGTCAGGGAAAATTTTCAGGTTCTTCACAAATTCTTTTGGTAAACGCTCGGGTTTTGACCTAGACGATCCCAGGTATGCATGAAACTGGACGTTTTGGCGCATCTTCAGCTCCAGAAACCAGTATAATTTCAGGTTTTCTTCAATGTCGTTCGGAAAGCGTTCAAGAGTTGACTTCAATGATCCCAGGTGAAAAAAGACATCACAATCCGTCTATCGATCCTTTCATTCAATTCCATTACCATGTTTGCAGTAGGCTATCGCTAGCATCTTTTGTAAAATCAGCTATCGCTAGCACCTTTTGTAAAATCAATGTTTCACTTCGATGCGCAAGATTCCTCAAGTTTCCCGGTTCAAATACTCTGTGAGATTCGCACAAGCTAGCAGCACTTGTTCTGTTGAAGTTGAGTGAAAATATTGCTCTAATTATCCAAGCTACTGTCACTGATCAATGCTTTCCGGAGATCTGCCTTTATTTTTCTTGCTTTATTTCATTGTCACCTATGAAACCGTAGTGAGTGACTGCTTCCGATCAGAAGCCCAACAATTGAAGCGCTGTTTTCGAAACTACAATGTTGATCTTACAGGTTCGTTTCGATGTCATTCGGAAAACGCACAGGAATCGACTTCGAAGATCCTAGGTGAGTGACACAGTTGGACTCGAAGGGCTCGCTTAGACGCCGCGTGGCGAAAATGTAAAATTGAAGCGAAATCAATAATTAATGTCCTCGATCGAATTTGCTCCTTTGCATTAGTGGCACAGTCCGGTGGCGCCTCATATAGGCAAACTAACTGGTCGTTCGGGTTTTTTAGAAAGCTGCTATTGCTTATTAAAGGGCATTTTGACGAAATTCACTTTTTTCAATTAATTTCTTCTCTATGAGATTATATGCCTAATTTTTTTGCTTAGACGCGTCGCCACCGGACTGCGCCACTAAGGGCCTTTACAGACCCGACGACGTGCAATTTGAGCGATGAATTAGCCGTTATAAACGAAATTGAGCGAAACACGCAACAACTTCGCGTTGGACGAGCATTCTCGTCCAACGCAACGTTTGCGGCGGACGCATTGCTCTAATCGATAGCTGCGTTGCGACGCGCGGTTACCGCCGCGGTGAAAACTACGAATTCGTCGCTCAATTTTTTGTCGTTTGGTCTGTAAGGTCCCTAACGCAAAGGAGGAAATTTGATCAATGACGCCAATTATTGATTACGCTTCGATTTTGCATTTTCACGGCGCGGCATCTAAACGAGCCCTAAAACAGCAGCTCAGCAACGAAGAAGTAAATTGTTATAAGATGATTCACCTAGCAAGAATCAGCAATTATTCATGTAATTAGCGATCCCATCGCGTTTCTGCTTGGAATGGAACGATGATTCTATTGGTTTTCCTTTCACAACAACTTTCACCTCCAGGTTCTTGTCAATGTCATTCGGAAGGCGACGATGAACTACACGACGAAAATTCACAGTACAGCAGACATCAGAATGTATCTCTACTTGCCCATATGTATCACAGCAATCAATCTGTTGAATGTCGACTGCATGTTCGTGGTCCTAGAATAAAGTGTTGCTCGAAACATACGAACACTTAATACTTTAATACTTATATCAGCGAACAGAGACCGCATAAAACTAAGGACATCGTACAACTAACCATAAGAGAAAATATGGGACAAGAAGACTTCTACAACGATTATTCACAAATGAACGAAATCAAAAGCTGAATAGCGAGAGCATTGCTGGAATTTATAACATCCCGACCAGTGGTTGAAAAGTTGACATTTGTTGTACATGGAATAAAAATATATATCATCACATCAGTATTATACTACGATGAAACACATGTCCACTGGAACGTTCCTCAAACACTCCGATACAAAAAGGAACAAAGTGACGGATAAACATCTGATTTCTATACTTTATATATTTCTGGTGTTTAACATCTACCTCCACAAAGATAATGTCATTACTGACGACCAGGGTTAGTAACCGTTCATTGCATTAATAAAGCAGAGAGATAAAATCGGTGCAATTCAACGCGGCCTTCTCAACCATGAGGAACAATAATTAACATTCCCCGGAATGAAAACCCATATCAATAAAATAGTTAGATTCATAACGAAAAAAACGGCCCAAAATGTGCCATTCATTGCTTAGTCCACCTTGACGAACGAGTAGATCTTGTGCATGAAATAGTATGTGGCCAGGAACCCAATCGTACCTGCAAACAAGGTCCAAAATCATGAGCGAAGATTTGGGGTATATAATACTCCGGGTGAGATAAGCCCGCTCCATTCCCCCAATATTCGCATTCATGACAATCGGGTTTGCGATACTCGACGTGAAGCAACGCAACGGGCGTGATCACGGCTGTTATGGGTAAGTGGCCGTCAGTTCACAAATCGATGTGTCCGATTTTTTATCAAAATTTTTCCTAGCATACGTTCAGTCGTCTTGAAATCACCCACCGGCAGAAGTAAATTCATTTTGCTTATTCATCTAGGAGGTTTCCCCTTTGATAAATTCTTCAACTGCCGTGAAAGTATGCGTCATTCTGTTGAAAGAAAGGATTTGTTTCCTCAGGTGATCAGGAAGTAAAAAGCGCTGCAAATTCCAAAAATGTAATCAATAATTATACGGTAAACTCACCTGTCATGAGGAAGAACATAAATACGAAAATCGCAGTGTACGAGAAGTACAATATGGTCGAAACCTATAAAAAGGTCTAACGTTAACCAAACAAGGTGGATACTCATTTTACACAAAAGGCAGTGCTATCATGGTAGATCCTTGGCAATGAAGAGACAAAACATTTACAGAGCAACAACATTTTCAGCAAGACATCGAAAGGGAACCAACTATTAATGTTCGTAATGTCAAAAGAAAATCAAAAGTTCGATTTAGTAAAAAAAGAAGAATGGAACTCACCACACCCGTGATCGCCAGTTTGCTTGTGAAAAAGCGGACACAATAAGCAAACAAGTAAACAGCAGTGAAACCGCTAGTGAAGAACGAACGCCACCACCAATGATAATCCTGAATAGAATTGATAAATCAAGAGAGTATCAACATTTTTCGAGAGCAATGGGTACTCTTCAAATTGCACATGGAATAAGTATGTAAGTAACTCACCTCTGCACATAGGTGGAAATACGCTAGAAGAATGGTTGCCTCGGAGCATGTGATGATGAGAATCAGGAATACAATAAATAGGAATCCGAACATGTAGTAGGTTTGATGAGCCCTTGAAACCAATGATAGTATATTCAATGAGAGAGGAACACTAAAGCGTCTATCAGAAAAGTACGAAACTAACCAAATGCTATTGAGAATGAAGAAAAGTTGGATGAAAATACATCCAAACGGAAGAATTCCACCCATAAGCATTCCAGGTAGAGGTTTGGTATAAATTGTCTGTTCAGGAACTTGCCGAGGAATCTGGTTCGTGCGCACTGGTGCCTCTATCGCCTAAACAGAATACGTCGTCCTATTATTTACTGGAATCGTGCATTTGTCTTTGAGAATGTACGAATGGAATCGACCCATGAACCAATATATGAACGATACGGGAATGTTTGTTCAGTTGTGACACAGAGCCGGCACCATTTCGAGATAAAACCCGCTTATCAGTGAACAACCGTGAGCGAAAAAAGATCTTCTTAGATTTTTATAGAATACATTTGATAGGGAGAAAAGCGTTCATCCCGTTGCGACTGAAGTTCCTTTCGAAAAACAGGCACTATGAACACATGAAATCAAATAAACTAGTAAAAGTAAATTAATGATTAACTACAGAAATAGAAAATTTCGAACACTACATGAAACAACAAACATACCTTCTTCCTGAATCCGAAGAACGCTCCAATAAACGTCATTGGAGTGGATATGAATAGCCAAAGCGACAAAAGAGCCAATAATGTTCCGAAAGGAACAGCAGCCGACGATCCTTTCGCCCAGAGTAGAATATTTGTGAAAAAGAAAACGGAAAACAGAATTCTGAAAATCATAACAATAACACAGTAAGCGTGAGAAAATCCCAAGCTATAAAAAACAAGAAAACTAAAGAACATACCCGGGAATCAAGAAGCTGGTGAGGACGACATTTGTTTTCCAATGATAACCTTGGAACGCTGAAAGGGAGCAAATGAAAATGTATGGTATTAAAAAGCAGAACTATCGCATTCTACTTACTCTTATATAGACGAGCTGCCACATATCCAGCAACAATACCGAACAACACATAGAACACCAAGGCGAATGTGATGAGCGCCCCTCGATTAGCCGGTGACAAGAATCCGAGGCAAGCAAATACTGAAAATTGCTTTTACTTATAAAGAACGAGGTGCAATTCGTGAAAAATGGCTATTCGCGATTAACATGTCATTTTCTCTTTTCAGCAACAATACACTGAGCCGAATAGAGAAGGAGACAGTGATTAAGCTACTGCATAGAACTATTCTTGGCACACAAATTGTTCCAAATATGTTCAAGAAGTCATACGTAATGCACTGACCAAGAGTAATGGAGACCATAAGTAAGGTTTGGCACCCGGCTCCGATGAATACAGACAACATCATCGCATTTTTTGGTGGACGGAAAACGTCGCCATGAACCAACTTCCAGCCAAACTCCTCCTGAGCATCTTCCTGCAAGGATGCTACAACTTCTTCCAACAAAATTCAGCCGTCAATAAGATGGCAATTCGAGCTCGAGCGACAGTGTTAGGTAGGGTTCACGTACCTCATTGTCTAGCTGGTTGTATCTCGCAATATCACGATGAAGAGTACGCATAAGAATCATTCCTACCTAAATTCAACAGATATGACAGGTCTACTTCCGATCAAACCAGTGTTATGGGATAATCTGCATTTGCATCTGCATCATAATCGAAAGGACTGAGTTTTTAAAAACACTTTCTTGCATTGGAAATGTAAAAACCAACCATTCCAGATAAAAACAATACGATAACAAGTGAATTCATGATAGAGAACCACTGAATATTGGAGTGAGGAATAGAATCCAAGATGTAATCCCATCGTGACGACCACTTCACATCTGTTTTCTGGAGAAAAAGAGCAGGTAGGATATGGGAAAGAAAATGATGTCGGCAACGCTGAAAGATTGTTAAAGATCGAATAGCATACCACCCATTCCACTTTGTATGTGTAGACGATCTCAGTTTTTGTATCTGAAGATTTGATGGCGAATGGCGGTGCACCAGCGGAACAATCCAGCTTATCGGCGCTTGGATGTTTGATAGAGCGTGGCTTCACCAAGATGTGAATAATACGGCCACCAACCTTAAATTCAAATCGCTTATTACCAGACGAGCGTTTCGTTAGTAGGTGTTGAAGGGAAAACTGGACAACTCACTTGTTCGCCGTCTAGGAAGTTCTGGTCCTGAGTCATGTCACGGTATTCAATCGTAATATCTACATGATTGAAAATATAATAACTGTCCGGTTGGTTGAAGCGCAGCTGGAATAAATGGATGGATCATGTGAAGTGCTAGTAATGTTCCCAGTGCATGATGTTCTCAGTGCTCTCTGTTAATCATGTTATCTAGCTTCCTGAACAAAAATACTGATTGATGAGCTATCAATTCATGAAAATAAAGTCTAAAAAATGCGGAGATTTCAGTGAAACTCGTGAGGACTTTCGCGAGATTGATCCAAGTACTATTCTACGTTGTATGAAGAGGCTGCAAAGATCGGCGTCACCCTACAAACCTAAAATATCGCTTTCCAAGGTAGCCCCTCTGCTGTTTTTTTTCGGTTTTGAAACATAAGAAAACAAACGAATAGCACAAGATGAATCTACGTACGTAATCTTGGATCTGATGGATTTACTCACGAAAAAAGGTGGAGCATTTATGAAGGTCAATTCCTAAAGGGTCAGCGATCGTGAATCTAAGATTGACAAAATGTTTGATGAACTCACGTCAATGACACAGGCATCTCGTGGTTGTCCGTTCGCATCCACGTAACATCCCATTGGGAAACCCGTCGTGCAAACCTTCACATCTTGTTCATTGTTGAAGCAAAAAGTCACCGGCATGTTGTCGACAATCCTGTAACGTACAACGATTCAGCAAATAACATCAGAGAAAAGGAAATTTCTTTCATTCCACGAATGCTCGTGGGTAATGTCGCTAACACCGCAGAAACCATCAAAAAAGGGGCGCTGATTCTCCTGAATATACGCGTTCTTGATACACCGCTAATAGATTTTTTGAAAAAAGATGCTCAGAGCTACACTTGGCAAGAAAAAGAAAGTTTGATCACAATTTCAAGACCCTGGGAAAGTATGCGTCAATAATAACAAACTAGAATCGAACCATACCAATGATGTTGGTAGTTGAGCCGCATTCCTCGCTGGAGTAGTCGCAGTTTCTCCAAACTGGCTGGAGTGTCAGTATAAGATTTGGAGCACACCTTTGAGCATGACTGTGATTGCAGAAAAGAGATCTGTAAAAAACGTAATATCGATAGACATATGGAGGAAGACAAATATAAATGCTTAACAAACCTTGTACGGACTCGGCCGAATGCGCTCTCCAAAGAGCACCTGACCAAGATTTTCGACAGGAGACTCTTCCTCAGAGCCAATGCAAAAGTCGAAACTGAAAACGGAAGCAGAATCATTCGTAGCAATTACAAATTACCATTAGCACTTACCTATGATACTCATAGGGAATGACAGATTGATCGCTATCCAAATGATTAACATAAAGGACGACATCACTCTAAATTTGTAAGAATGTAGACATCGATGTATTGAGCGGCGATCCCGCATAGTATTGTCGCAAATTAGTGAAACAATGAAAATCTAGTTGATGATAAGGGGGATTATAACAAAAACGGTCGCACGAAAAATGTATACGATCAGTTTTCAAATTGGTCACAATACAACTTCTACGCCGTCCTATTTTAGAAAAATTGGCTAATCATTTGAAATTTATTCATAAAACGAAGAGGATTGTGGTGATGAGAATTTTTAGCTAACTCTACGATAACAAGTTAAATAGCAAGTATGGTACGACAACTTCCGCTGGGAGCGATGAGGGGAATAATAAAGGTAAATAAGAAAACGTTCAAAAATTCATGTATTAGAAAGTGCACTGAACCGTCTCAAGAGAAAACGAAAAAGAAAAATAGACCAACCGGACATGTTGGTTTCTTTTTCGGTGCTTCGCAAAAGTTCACCGGAGCTAAACCAGGCAGATAAAATGCCGAGCATATGGTGGCCAATGTCAAACATGAAGCCACAACCCAGTGCATGCTGTAAATTTTATTTTATAATATCCAAAACCATGATAACGACAATATGAACTGAAACGAATGCAGGAAAACGATGAAGCATAGCAAACATGAATCTGCAAAATTCAGTAACGAGTTAAATGATGAATGGAGCAAGTTAGGAGGAAGCGTTACTAGCATAGAGATGAATGCACATGACGGAAAAGTTTTCGATGGTAAACTACCTCACTTTTGTTTGAAACGAACACCTGCTAAACAGAGAATTAAATGTGGGAAACCGAAATAATCGATGCCGCGCCCACCCAGTGCTTGCCACGCATTATCGCTGGCGGCGGTCCCGACACGACTATTACCCACAGTCCTCGGACGGAATTTTGAGCGGAATTTTGATTTGAGCTGGAGTGTAGCGTAGAACTTCAAGAGATATATTGTTGTTGTTATCCAAGAACTTAGTGGATGTTGTCCGACCTTATTGGTGTTGACTTCATAGCAATCGATTTGGGAGAAATGGCAATTATTCTCAGCTGATATGTTGAAAGCTGATAGTTGTCCTCTCAGAAGCTCACGTAGATTGCTTTTGAAAATCATGGTTATGAAACGAAACTTTAAACCTGGACGCCTTCATGGTACCGCAGGGCCGAGTCGTTATCATTGGGCTCGTAATGTTGTTGTTTTAAGTGCTTAGTGCTCGATGCTATGAATTTTATTTCGGAAAGTTTTCGATTACATTTACCTGTAACGAGAAGTTTCTTTCTCTCCTAATCAATCACACTAATTTGTTAACATTTGAATACTAGATCACTATGTTCAGTGCGTGTTTATATAGCGTATACCTAAAGGAAACGATTTTGGTGGTCCAGACCATACGAAAGGTCAAAAACGTGCTATTTAGAGCTGGTATTCGGGAGGACTGATTTTGATCTGATTAATAATGACGAAGTTTAACTGTGGGAGTCGCTTTCCTTCGTGAAGGAGGCTTACTATAATTGTATAGTTTGGCGGATGTAATGATCAACGCAAAGATTTGATGGTTTTTTGATATTGATATTGATTTGGTGATTATTTCACTTGACTTATTGTCGAAGTTTTTCAGCGAGAAGTGATTTGAAATTAGTGAGCCTAAGTTAAAACTTCATAGAGCTGATACAAACCATAACTTCCACAGCTCCATCTGGGGGATGGCCTTGCTACTGGGCTGTGAAATTTATGAAATTAACTTTCAATTGAATATGGTGCAGATTCGAAGAGCACGGGGAAACAAAAGTAGGCTTCATCTTGAGGTACCGTCCATGAAGCTACTCCACGACATTATGTCCAAAAAGAAGACTGATGTAACTTGTGATTTAAACGATTCTGTACAAGCACAGACAATGTCGAAAGCAGTCTAGATCAAATCTCCTCGCTATAAAAGAAGTACACTTTCCTTAACCACCGGCAGGAATTTCAAAGATGTCTCCATATTTCAATGAAACGTCTCTATTCGATAATCTTTATTCTCCGCTAATCAAAAGTTGTTAAGGCATCTTTGGCTTCAGTGCTCACGTTTAGACTAATTTGCACACTCAACGTCCACCACCACGAACGCTCATTGCTGATCCAGACTTTGTAGATTCCATCCTGAAAAAAGTTCACAGTTATTAACGATATACAGTGTCGCCATGTGCTTAGAAGCATTTATGTTAGTTCATCACCTCAGGTATCTCCACTTGCTCGTGAATTGGAGTAATCGTTGGGCCAGGCATCCATGGAAATGTCGGAACGAGCTGATGCATCCTGCATAATAATTAAAAACAATAACACTAAAAACATTGAAAAACAATAAACGAAGATCAAAAATCATGCAGTAAAAGACGGCGAGGGACTAATGAAACACGTCCGGGGAGTACGGTAGCGGACAATCGCGGCGGGACCCATATGAGCCACCCAGTACAAACATCGCGGTATCGCTTACTGTATAGTAGGATAGTGGGATTCTTGAGCCTCTGCTGTTAAACAAAAAATCCTGTTCATTCAACAAGAATTCTAGTTACACTGCATAGTCGTTGTCGTCCTCATCTGTGGCTAGGTATATTCCAAATCCAAAATTTCGACTTCCCGATATCCACCATGAGATAACATCACCCTGGTTAAGATGTAACGTGATTGAATGGTACTTTCCCGCATGTACGTCAATCTCCTTCACGTCCTCAGGCACCTAAATTGTTCGCTGTAGAATCATAGCTCAAAGGGTGTTCAGCCAGAGTTTCCAGATCTTCAAAATTTTGAATTAGCGAGCTAAAGTTCACCTCAATGCCTTTGTTGGAATGATACCAGTCCTTTGGGAACGGTTGAGGGCGGTCGACATGAGCAGGAAATGAGTGAATCTCATCGTTCCAGATTGATGGTAGCGCATCAGCTTTGGAGAATCGGAGCATCTCGTCTTTCCAGTTGGAGGATGAAAGTATTTGCACCTAAACCAAATGAGCATATAGAGATATCAGAGTGGAAAATTTTGGAAGAAAACCTACTACCTTATGTTTCGTTCGTTCCGGCAGCAACGGACGAACTACTGTCCATAGAGCGACAGCGAACGATGGTATGCTTACTGGTACGAAGAACTGAAAATCTTTTTGTTAAAAGGTCATTTTATTAAATTCGACAACACGACAAAGAAATTATCCGTCTACATCTGAGACACGTGTAAGTTTGGATATACAGTACCGGACGTGTCTTTTGATCAAAAGCCGAAAAAGCCGGAAAAAACCGCTCCAAAGCGGCTTTTCCGAATAACCTCCTTATTATTCAACTATTTGTAAAATTAGGCATAGATTTGAGCTCAGCAGCTCGAGCCCTATCGTTTGGTGTATAAATTACCCACACCCGAGAGATTTTACAAAATATTGATTTTTCCGTGTCCCTCGTATCCATCGATTGCCTTGTCGTTGACGGGGCCCCAACAGGGGACTCCGTTAACGACGAGGCCAACGGGAGGCCCCGCGTGGTAGCCTCTTCGAGCCACCCCGTGGGGACTCCCACTCCTTGAGCTTAGTCGGTGGTGAGTCACAAAGCGAGGGACCGAAGCGGCGACGGGATCCGAAACGCGAAGGGTCGAAAAAATCGACTGAAAGTAAGTTTCACGAATTTGGAAAAGGTGTACATGGATGGATAGAGCTCGAGCTGCTGAGCTCTAATCTAGGCCTAATTTCACAAATAGTTGAATTATAAGAAAGGTATTCAAAAAATCCGCTTTGGAGCTGTTTTTCCCTGCTTTTTCGACTTTTGATCAAAAGACACGTCCGGTATTGTACTTCTGCCTCAATTTCTACTCTCCTAATTGCAGAATGCCAAGAAGATCGTTTGAGGATTGCTTCTGCTTTGCAGCAACATCCGCTTACTTTGATAAGTTCCACGTAGTGTTCAGCCATGAATTCGGCTAGTGATTTCATAGACCCGGTGATGAGATCGTAGAGCTTCTTGTTATATTCGAGACCCGTAACATCCATAACATAGAGAATCCAAGCTTGTTTACCTGAAAAGAAAAATCATTTTGGCTATTTCGGCCACTCTCCTTAATTTGCGTACCAGCCGTACAATGGTATGCAAGCACGTCTAACCTGTAGCCTTTTCAAGTTCCATGCATTGGGCAAGCATTTCTTCAAGATCGTACACTCGAGCTTTCATTACCTCTGATATAGAAAAACATTCCATCATACCGCTATAGTCAGTCCGACCGCACTGCAATGAACAACAGATTTCTGGAGACCTGCGAAGCTCATGCTGGTGTAGATAAAACTTCGAGGAAATAGGACTTCAGAACAATGACATTGGTGGTTATTGCAGCTGTTGATGACAAACTTCAGGCCTATTTTTCAAATCTTTACAGTACATTGCACCGACACGTCTAAACAACAGAAATTCTTTAGGCTCCGGTGTCTTAGGCCATTGTTATACCGACGCTCACCCCCCTGCGTCTGCCAGCGCAACTCATCCCATTCAGTATCAGACACCGTGAACACACGCACGACTGCTACCACGGTGTCTGATACTGAATGGGACGAGTTGCGCTGGCAGACACTGGGGGGGGGGGTGAGCGTCGGTATAACTATGGCCTTAATGTGATAAAGTCATGCCGAATATTCGTCTAAATAACTTGTTTTTGGTGTGAGGACATATCGAACTCGTCATCTTTCTACTTGTAGGCAATAAAGATTTGAATCTGATGGAATACCTGCTCAATGTTGACGATGACATTTTCTAAAACTCCAGAGTGACCGGTGATTCCATATCGCCAATGATTGTGAATCGGATGTGTGCGTGTCTTCTTGTGCATGTTGTCGAGGTCCCATGTCGATTTCCTGAATTTATTACTATAGAGAATTACCAGTTAGACCTAGCTTTGTCTGACCTCGCTTTTAAATGATGCCGAAGTTTCCTCGCTATGTGTGGCACATCGAGATGAGTATGTCCTTGAAGCCATCTGAGCAGATTGAAGTCCGTATCGTAATACTCCGTTAGGTCGTCTCTGACGAGCTTCCTCAATTCCGCAATCTTCTCCCGATCCTCTGGTGAGATCTCTGTAGAGATCGTCATCTGAAGTCATCTCCAGTTGAGATCGTGATTTTGCGTTCATAAGCGAGAATACGGAATAACAGTGACAACGTAAATTGCAGCAAACCGGTATGGTTATTACATGCCGAACAGACAGCAGAACTGGATTTGACGCTCATCAGAGATTTCAATAGGTTCGGGATGCATTTCGATGAGGGGTGCCAACCATTGAAAATGCTAGTTCTTCTGCTAGGAGGGATGAATAGTTTTGTCGAAGAACTTACTAATTTGAGGGAATGCTGTGCGGAGTGCAGCGATGATATACGGAGTACAAAATCATGAACTGAAGGAATGAGTGATTTATTGACTATATCTGGTGGCATCCTGCCAATTGAGGTGCTGAGGATATTATGGTAACCGTTATATACAGTTAGCGAATAGATGTGTCGTACAGCGACCCACGAAGTGAACGAGAAAAAGGGAAAGGACCGCAATGTCGACCGAGTACGGAGAGAAGTGCGAGGTCAAGTACGTATTCATCTTTTCAGAGTGAACTACAAACTACTGACTACAATTTTTCATTAAATTTAGGCGAACAAATAACGACAACAAGAGTGTACGCATATTATACATTATAGCACTCTCGTGTATCAGAAAGTTAATGTGCAAAAAGGGAAAGCCGAACAAGTTCATACGGTGGTAGTGAAGGAGAGTGAGTAAGAATTAGCGGGCAAATCAGAATTCATTGAGCAAGAAGGACAACCTTTTAACTGGCTGGAATGGAAGTGGGTTCACCTTTTTTCAGAAAACCACAGGCTCAAACGAAAATGCACAGCCTCGTGGACGAGTTGACTGTTGTCGCCTCTCTATATGCAAGGGAAAGTGAGCCGAATGTTGGTTCTTCGAAGTGCTAACGTTGTGTTGTCGAACGTGAATACTAGCACAAGAGCTTCCTTAGGAGGTTACTCTGGACATTTTCGGTATACAACCGAGACGACGACGAGACCGAAACAGGAATGATGCGGATTCTACAAGTGTTCGTTCATCCTATTCTCGAATGCATTGTTCGTGATAACTAGTTATCTGTATGGAAGCGACATAAGCAGCGTTAACAGCATCTTAGAACTTTAAACACGTTTTGACCATCTTTGCAAGAACAACCTTGAACTCGCTATAGGAAGAAAGCAAACTAGCGGGCGAAGTGGATTGCAACATGACGTTGTTCTCCAGGGGTAAGGCGAACCTGTCACCTAGGTATGACCAGCGAAAACATCTCAAGAAAACCGGCTGCCTACTCCTGAACCAAATCACAATTCCGGTTCTAATTTAATTACAAGTGTGAAACTTTAAAGACGTCGATAAGGCCATCTTAAAAGCTCGTACCTTGCACCCATGCGGCACGACACCAAAGTTTCATCTGAATGGTAGGAACTGAAATTTGCAACACCCGAAAACTCACGATCGAAAGATATCACCGCTGAACTTTTGTAATAAGATGTGAGGAGCTAGGTAGTTCCACTCCGGTTATCAGAAGAAATTTAGATGGGTAAATTTGAACCGTTCCCTGTTAGATACGAAAAAAGTTTTCCTTGCATACCTGTTGGAAGAGAGACCTGGAGGGGGGGGGGGGCGATAACTCTAGCAGAAATGAAACCTAATAATGTTTTCAATATCCTTCCTGAAGGTTTGATCCTTAGATGCGGATGCGTTCTGATTCCCTGGATTTAGGTCTTAGTTGACGTGGAGAGACAGTGACATCTGAACTTGTCACACTTAACACTACATCACTTTAGGACGAATTGGATTGTTTGGAGATGATGTCACTGAAACAATCAAGAAATGAATCGCTTGAAAGAAAGAAACTGGTTTCTGTGATGACATGAGGCGAAACCAATAGAAACCGTAGATGACCAGTTGACAAAATTGGTTGTTTAGTTCGGGAAACACTGAATGTGTACTCTCAAAAGACATTAGGATCAGAATCTGTTCACAATTGAATCTAACGAGTGATGATGGGTAATAAGTTAATTTCCAGGTCAACTACGACAGCTGTTTCATCTGTGGTGAATGGCTAGAGGGATCAGGAAGAAATGGCCAATTTAGGGTTAATAAAGATGGATGTCGCAGGGAAATAGAAGTTTAGGGATAGGAAAATACAGACCAATGAATACAGTCTATGACTAACGCGTTATGTACAGGTGCGTACATAATTCTCTAGCGATAAGTGGAAAAATATTCCGTTGACAGGAGGACGGTGGTATTTGAAGAATTGTCCTCAGCGATCGATCGGAGCAGAACTTTAAATGGAATCGTCGAAAGACGACTGCACTCGGTGGGGCAATTTATGGCATTAGGCATCCTTGAAGGACAGGGAAACTCGACGCCATCTTTGCAAAACATTGTTACAGTGTTGTTGGGGCCGACATCGGTTTCTTGAACAGAAATCTGATAGGGCTTTCTGAGTGGAAGTTGTAGTTCTGGATAAAAAATTCACCCCAAAACTTTGCTTGTTCATCAACTTGAGGCGATGTTAAACTTTTTTTTACATTTCATTTGGTAGTAAAGTTGGTCTCCGGGATATGTGATTTTCGCTTCCATTTCCATCGACTCACGCCTAAATAAATCTACATAGGAGACCACAATCTTTGCACCCTTCCAGTGAGCTTCACACGTTTTTCTACCATTATCCGAAGGAAATAGTTTTTTTCTGAATAACCAGAGTACTTTGAAAATATGCCAATGTTCATGGGTTTGCATACATAGCTTCCGTGATCAAAGAACAGCCCTCACCTTTCCCTATTACCAGCACAACCTTAGTTCCGGCAACACATCCTACGGCTGAAATGGTGAAAAAATCGACAAGAAGGACCGAAACAACTGAGACAGGATCACTGCGACCAGGTGCCACCCGCGTTGCTTCTGACTTGTTTGCCATTATGTGATAGTTGATGTCACTATCGATGAAGGAAAAGTAGGATTGTGAAGTGTATTTTTCACTCCGGCTAGAGTTACGTAGTCCCACTGTTTTTTTTTGTTGAGAAAATTACCCTCCATATTCCCAGCATTTCACACGAAAGTTAAAAGGTAAAGGTAAAGGTGCATTTAACACCTGAATTTACGCATTCACCATGTCTCCACGATTCACGAAAACACGAATGCGGCGGCGCGTGCTTAGGAGGCTGATCAACGCCAACACCCTTACCTTTTACCTTAATCCCTAGCATTTTAGAAAGTGAAGGTTCACATTATCGTGTCGACAGGGCAATGGCCGTGGTAGCGGTGATGGCTCTCGCCTGTTTTGTTTACTTTCGGTCATCCAGGCACACTGTGTGAACAGTTGTTGCACGGATTCTAAGCTCGGTAGATGAGTGGCCGTCGCACAGTACGAAAAATTTACTATTCTGGTCTGCTCTGAATTGGAACAATTTTTCCTTTCGACTGCGTGGATTGTATCTAAAATTCCCTTTTATTGATTTGAAGCCGAATCACTTACTGTATTATTGCGTCTAGCTCTCAATATTTCAAATATTCAAACCCGTAGGCGACACCAATCGCTGGACTGGTCACGCTGATTGCATTTTGTGTATGTATGAATTTTATCTTTCGAACATGTAAAAAACTGCAAGCTTCATACAATGCTGCGGATGTATAATAGAACTAGACTTTTCTTTCTACCAGTTAAAGTAACATTGGTGGCTGCGAATGTCCAGTGTTGTGTGAGTGTCCTATTTATGCACTCCGTACCTATGTAGCATTCGCTAGCTTCTACCAGTCATGGACGAAATTTTATAAGCCAGATTTAATAGTTTTCATCCAGCTTTTGACAATCACGCGCTGATTGTAAAGAACAGCTTATTCATTTAAACTCTCAAGCTGACAATTAACACATATTAGTGTGAGTATTTTGTGGGCCTGTTTTTGTTGTTCGTTCTGAAGTTGCCTTTTGTGGATCAACAACACACGATTTGTATTTTTACATTTTATTTTATTGATCGCGGAGTGATAAGTTCATTCCCTGTGCTTAATCAATTTATTGTATAGAGCGATGCATTTCATGTCTGACTTCGTTAAGAACTGATGTTGTTATGTTGAGAGGAGACAACTGGACCGTCTCAGATATTCACTGAATTTCAGTTCTCTTCCGTAAGTTGGGGTGAATGCAAAATTAGCATTTTTTAAATGTGGTCCAGTCATTGGCTCGCTGGAGCATGGAAGTGGGATATCGAGTTGATGTTTGTTGAAAGATCGGCTTTCATTTACCGTTCCTGTTTGACCGACGCGAACATGAAGAAAATCGCATCCTCAAGTGGACAACAGCGTTTTCTATGGTGTTGTTCGTACGTTCTAGCGGCCAGATCGTCGGCAGTGGTCGACCTTCCGATTTCATGAGATCGCAGCTGTTTTTGCGACTTTCAGTGATGATTATGCTGATCATAAAGTTGACCAATGATACCGCCGTAATTGATTATTTCAATAACTAAGCAGTTCGATTATTCCAACTGAAACAGTGCTTTATGAAAAACTAGTCGAAGTAAATTTGCTCTGTTATTGCTTTTCGTTCTCAGAGAATACTCCGAGAAAGATGTTCTTTACTCTATTCTCCCGTCTATCTCCTTGTTATACCCATAACGATGATTGTAGTTTGTCTGAAAAACTGTTCATTTTAGCTTAGTAACAGATATGCAGCACTCTTCACGAGGACGTGTTCCATCTAATTACAATGTGAACATGGGGGAATCGTACACGAGAAGGGATTGGAACTCAAACGTTCCTCAAACCATCACATTTCATGGAAAACGAAGGTAAGAGTGAGACTGCTCAATTTCGGAGCCATCGAGATCAGCTCTGTTGAGAAACATAGGCGGTTAACGTCAAGTAAAGTGGGTTAGGAACTTAGAAAAGATCTCTACAAAAAAAGCCGAAAAGCATCATATGTATATGGTTACAAAAACAACATAAATAGATAAAATTGAACGCATAGCACTAACCTTGGGGTTTGGCTTAACAGTATGTGCAATTCGTTAATTTCCTCTCATTTCAGCTCAAAACGATTGGTGATTGGCGTCTTTCTGATCGCCATAATCCTTCTTATTGCAGCTATAGTGATAATAATTTTGTTTCTAACAGGAGGTTGGTTCTTGTGCTTTATTTCCGCCTTTAGCTTTCCCTTTTTCACTTCTGTAGAATACCATCAATAAACTTTGCGTTGTCAAAACTGAAGACTTATCGGTAGCGAACCTGCCTCATACATTCACTTCATTTTCAAAAATGTATTGACTGCTTGTTCCAAATTTCACACTTTCGAGTGTATTGGCCGAGTGATTTATTTTAGATAAAAATTTTGTATTTCCTCGATTAACTTGTTTGAAGTTTGTTGAGTTCTGTGAAAGAATAAACTACTTTCAGTTTTATCAATGGGAGGAGAGATACCCATTGCTCCTGTACTCCCACCGATAGTGTATCCACCGACGAGCCCACCAGTTATTGTAACTCCGCTTCCACCCGTTACAAACGTTCAGGTATAGCAAATAACGCCGAAAATTTACTTCTCATAAGAAGGACATATGTAGTCATGATAACCTTTTAGAATTACTCGTACGCTTGCACGTTTCTGGTGTTGCGCCAAGCAAATGCTGCATATGATGTGAAGTCTTCTGACATCTTCATCTCTGCATTCAGAATGGTGCAATCCGCAGTAAGTGCATCTCAGTAAATTGTCATTTCGAAAACATGCATAATACGTAACTTGTTCTATTTTTCAGCTAACCACAACAATTGCACAATCATCTCTCCAGAACTATAACGCAGTTGCTGTCTTAAACGACATCCAAAATAGGTACGATGTTGCTCCAACTGTTTGTTTTTACAGACAATTATCCTACGATATAATAAGCGAAACCGCGATGTTTATAATGGGTGGCTCATATGGGTCCCGTCGCGATAGTCTGTTACCGTACACCAAGAGAACCCACAGCGGCAGAAGAGCTGATGAGATTCTTCATTTCTTTTCAACCAAAATTTCCAGAATCTCCATTTCATTCGAGTCGGCCAATAGGCCGCTAGAGTGCTGGTCTGGTTTATATGAGGATCATTGTTTCCTGGGAACCCAGCTGTTTCAGTTAGCAGCTGGTTCCTAGACCCTATGTTCTACCTTACGTTTTTTCCTTGGTCTCCCCTAGGTGGGGTGCATTCTTGGCGACTCAAGGATGGTCAGGGTGCTTAAGAGAAACATCAAAAGATCTCATCGATGACAGATGAGTTCATCACAAATAAATGTTAAATTTTTTAGAGGAAATGACCTTCTAATAAGCTTTCGTTTGGATCTCCAATCGCCAGTATCATTGGAAGCAAGGATGATACAAAGTACTCTAAGAGGTGACGTTGCCAAAATTGAATCAGAATTGGGAGGTAACGCTTCGATTGATCCGCAGAGTATTACTGTAACGCGTATTCTTCGATAAGTATTTTTGCTCCACATTTTATAAGATCAGCTTGTTGTAAATATGTACCATTTATTGAGCGGAATTCTAGTGTCGAGTGAGAACCACTCAATTTGTGCAAACTGTGGAACCGTTTGATTGATTGTTGCCGTCCCGGTTTCCAGAAGCTAATCGTGTATTTGTTAAAGGAACATTGTTCTATAACAATAGTTTTGCGGAATTTATTTCTGTTTACAGTTTCCAGTTGAAGAATCAATACAATTTTCATTTATTCATAACTGCAACACAAGATACTACATATAGAACTTTGTTTTCACAATTGATATCTAGTGAAATTTGTCACAATACGACAGTGGACGATTTCTGCTAGCATACGCACTCAAACAAACTATATTCGTTTTGAAAATTTCGTAGAAATTCCTCCCTCTGTGCTACTATCTTTTCATTCATGCATACGTGGTTATTTAAATTGGGTAATAATGCCATTACCCTCCCTAAATAGCAAAATTTCATTCCCGTTAAAAATTGCGCTATAACATCAAGTCGAGCTCATGCATGACACACCAGCAACAATCGTATCATTAAGCAAGAACCACTGATTCTTCGGTGGATCGTAGCACAGCATTATAAGAGTAGTAGGATCTACTAAAAAAGAAGCCCTCAGCAGCTATATGCATATGTTACTACCCAGAAGATCATAAAATGCACTCACTAGTATTCTCCAAATGTGGCAGTCCGCCAGGAGAGCCAAACCAATTCGCCTTTGTTCCAGAAGGACAAGTCATCGTAAACCTTCATGAAAAGGATATGAATCTGTGCAATGTTCCAATAGGGGAACGAGAAAATCTCCCACCGACAAAAACTCCCCAATGAATCGATCGCCGCTAATGCGGTACTCGAGCTCGGGCATAACCTCCTTGAGAGACCATTGCAGTCCTCAAAGTACGGATCTGGACACAACTGCTGACAATCTGAACTTTAATATATTACAGCAGCTCCGCACAGAGCGGGAACTGTCGTTTGATATTAATATACAGGGTGGCAAAAAATTACGTGCGCCATGAAAATCGTTCATATCTCGCTTCTTCGCCAACAAACATGTAAATAAATCTATTAATATATCTATCTTCAATACAAGCGTAGATTTTTTCCTCACTGAATCCACTGGGCGAGGCAAGTAGTAGACCTCGATATAGTCCCAAATCTTGATAAGTTCTCTACGAAGTGTTGTCATATTTGTGACTTTTCGATTCCCTAGTTCTCCTTCCAGGTAACCCGACGTGGAGAAATCCAACGGATTAAGATCTGGGCTGTTGGAGGACCACAAATCTTTCGTAAGAAAAGAGCCGATTTCGGCCTTCAGGAAAGGTTTTGGCTCCAAGGCCTGGAGCCCAGTCCTGTTGCTTTCTATTGTTTCTGAGAGCCGGCCTGAGAAGCTGGCGATGATTCTGAGAGTTTTTCGCAGCTTCAACCGTGGAAATTTTTTCGTCGGACCAAAGGACGCCCTTGATGCGGCGCAGCTCGAAGAACTGCCGCAATCTCTCGCATTTTTTCTTCCCATTTTGCTTAGCTTCTTCGGAAAGAGCTTCTCCGTTTACAAGACGATAACTACCAAGGCCGACCTCATTTCTCACTATCAGCTGAACCGAATGTTCAGCTGTTTCGCCATGTTATTCGTGCTCACACCGTTCCGTCGATCAATCCTTTTCTTAATGATCCCAAGATTCTCTCTTGCGTTGACCTCCGTTTCCGTCCACGTTATGCCTTTGATTGGACATCTCCTTCATCCTTCTACTGCTTCACGATCTTCTGGAAAGTTTTTGTGGGAATGACAAGCCTCGAAGAAATCTCGGCGTCCTCATTTCACTCTCTGCTAGTCGCGCAATCTCTTCACGGCTTGGACAGGTTTTCGTCATAGCTTAGAAAACAAAAATTTCACCTGAAACATTAATGCTTAGAAACAAATAAATTATTTGAAAGGTAAAAATATGCATGAACGATCGACACAATTCTTAAAACCAAGTGAAAAGTCACACGCACGTAATTCTTTGCCACCCTGTACTATAAACATTCACATTCCTTCGTATGCAAAACAGGACAAACGTTTTCTAACCTTCGTCGGTCAGTGGATCAGTTGACGCATCTCCTTCGTCTTCTGAAAAATCGCAATTGTTCAAGAGAATTTGTGGATGAAAGTTGCTGCAAAACCATTTTCCCGTCGTAAGCGATATATTATTGTTGTATTAGTCATATTCGAAGAAGTAGTAGTAGTAGTTGTTGTTGTTGTCGTCGTCGTTGCTGTAACAATCGCGAATTTTGCAGATGATATTATTAATCTCATCACTGCTATAAAGAAATAATTCATGCGCTTGATGGGGCCTCTGAAATTTGGAAGAGTTGAAGAAAACACGTCAAAAGATGGACAAAAAATATCACGTTTTTTCGAACAACTATTTCTTTCTTTCTTTGGTACATTCGAAAATGCGTGTTACGTCTCTCAATCAAAAACTATTCGATCGAAGAATGCATAGACGTAAAACTTATATGTATCTGAATAATAAGATCATATCGTGACTCACTCGTAGTGTCTTCGGGCGTTATAGTTGGTATGCATGCCAAGATGAGCTGAGGAAGGCTGAGAACGGCAAGACTGAGAACTGCATGAGAAACTAAATCCAGAGCTCTACAACGGGTAATCCTTTGGTTGGGGTACAGCATATAAAGTGTTTCCTTTCGTATTGTATGTACCTGAATCCTGCACCTCAACATTTTTCAGCGAAATTCAGTCTATTGCAGTGTTTATAAGACAGTTAACGCGAATAGTGAAAGGTGAGACGGCGAAAAGGAGAGAACCATTAGCGACTCATTATTAATTAATAAGAATCGGACTGCGCATCCAAGTGCACGTTTGCGTACACCGTAAAGGTATCTAATGTGACAGGCAGTCCTCAGCTGTCATAAATCCTTTCATGGGTGGACTGAGAAACTTTAGAAAGCGCAGTTCCTCCGCGGATTCGGCCTCGTGAATTCATTTTATAGAGGGAAACAAAAAGCTAGCACATACTGTACAGGAAAGCTACCCTCCCCTCCCTAAAATGTTCAATGAGAGGCTCATCAACCTTGACAGCTGGACTAGCATGCAGGTCGAATGTTGTAAAGTAGGAATCCGATTTGATAGAAAAACTGTTCCAATGAGTAAGGTTTGGGCGTCTTACGGTAAGTGGAGGGGTGCAAATTAATGCGAGGACTCCCATCACTACCAAAGAGAAAAGACAACATCCAAAGCTTCATTTATTCTTGTCAGAGAGTCTGCCTCTTCGATAATCGAATTGAAAGACCAGGTCTACGCTGCACGATCCTCTTGACTGCTATTCCAAAGGATGCAATTTTTTGGATAAGCTGTTCCATGCGATCCTTTTTTTGATGAGGAACGGTATCCACCTACTGATCTCGTTCGGCAGAGCAGCATACAGTAATTATTAGACGTCTAAGCATCCAAGTATCTAGGTAGAACTTACGCATCTAAGTATCTAAGTAGAATCTAGACATCTTGGTATCTGATTTTAAATGGCACCTAGACAGCTAACTACACCATAAGCTAGCTAGTAAGAATTTAAGTAGAACTTAGACATATATGTGTCTAAGTAGGACTCACATCAGACATGTTATCAGACATCTAAGTATCTGAGTAAAACTCAGACGTCCAAGTACCTGAGTAGTACTCAGACGTTTGAGTTCCTGAGTTGAATTTAGACGTTCAAGTACCTAAGTAGAACCTAGATGTCTAAGTACCTAATGTTAGTGCTTAAATATTTAAGTATCTATGTAGCACCTGTACGTCTAAGTATCTGAGTAGAACTCAGGCATCTAAGTGTCTAAGTAGAACTTAGACGTCTAAGTACTTATGTAGTACTTAGACATCTAACTATCTACGTAGAGACTAGACACCTAATTGTAGGGATCTTAGTACAACTTATAGTTAGAAACAGGGGACCTTCCGCCTCAAAAGTTGTGAGCTTGAAGTGATCTACACAGAACTCGAGATACCGAGATACATGAGCCAATGGTTGATGGCGGACCCCTTAATGGGACCTAAGACTCGAAGACCGGATGCAAAAAGAGACATGGGGTCCCACTAAGAGCTTACATGTTGATGGAACAATTGTAGAACATTATCCGCTTTAGAAAAAAATAATGGGCCGCAAAAACTAACTCACTCCCCTCATCAATGTTTTTTCACAGTTTTCGGGTTGCACTTGTTCACTTGGCGTTTAACTGTCCTGTTTCCTATGGGGATAGCGGGATAAAGAAAAAATCCGGCCGGGCGCAAGTTGAGCTCGTTAATTAAAGCTAGCCTGTTAGCCAATGAAGGTGTTTTTGAAACGTAAAACTCGAACACGACCAACAACAATAATTTGCCATTTCTTTCCACGAAGGGCAAACAGACGAAATGGTTGCATTGAAATCACAAGAATTCCTCCATGAGTCATCATTCACATACTCCTTGTTTCAGTGTGAACGAAAAAAAAAACACAGTGGGAAATTTATGAAGCACAGTTGTAAATACAAATGAGAAGAGCAAACAGGAGAACGATAGAGGCTGACAGCCGGCATACAATATCGAGTATTATTGACTAGTCCTGCGGAAGCAGTTGGAAAGGTATGGCTACTGGAATAGAAGTTTTCTCATATTTTCCACTGAGCGCTCGTCCTGAAATGGGTTTAAGGAACCGTGACGTCCAATGGAAACTACACAGTAGTCATGCAAGACGGAATGCTGTGCACTTACATTTAAGAACATTGAGTCATCCCACTTCTTGAACAACTTCTTGAAATGTGGATTCTCTGCACCTTGGTACATGGTTTCGATTTTGGTCTCCTGGTGCCTTGGCAGGTTGTCCAACTTCAGATATTTCTGTAGTAGAGAAGTTATATTTCAGTTTCCGTTGAACATATAGTTGCAGCCAGGCAACAACGACTTCTTTGAGATCTGCACACAATTATTCCATCTTAAACAATGGACGAGTTGACTTGAGCTCAAAAGCGAAATGATGTTTCGAGTAGCGGAAAAGACAAGTCGAGGATCGAAGAAAACACGTGAAGAGTGCGGCCTGACGCTAAACAGCTGACCTCAAAGTATCTCATTCAGTGACGTAAAAACAAACTAAGCTGAGTCACACAGTGGTGTAAAAATAAACTTCAACATATGGTTTGAAATTTAAATTTTCCAATCTGAAGGACGTGTACGCAATTTTTTGACAAGACTTCTGAATGTTTTTGCGATGCAGTGGAAAAGTGCGTACCTTTGCGGTCTCCAATGCGTTCTTCTTCTCTTTTTCGTTTGCACCTGAGCCAACCCACACGTAGATAGTATTCAGAGCATCCAGTATCATAACGTCATCGCCATCAAGACTCTAAAAACGAGTTCACACTTTTTCAGTTTCACACATTATTTTCATAGAAATATAGGCGGCAGAATCAGAGAAATGTAAATTAACGAACTTCTTGATCATAATTGGCAATTTCTTCGACCACCATCTTACCGCTTTCGTCGGACACTTGGAATAAGCGCGGTTCGAAAGTTCTAACCTTCTTATTATCAGTCCATTCGTCGAACCTGATTATGGAAGCATTTACGAGCTACATACAGGTCAGTTCCTATGATTCTACAAAAACTGTGGGTCCAGCAAAGTGAATAAATCAATTTTGCGAAAAGCCATTTACCACTGAGTAAACGCTATCGGCTCTGCAGATTCCAGAACACGCCGAACTTGGGTGTATGTAGGAAGATTCTGAAAACGGTATACAATAAATTAAGGTTAAGATTCAAACAATAAAATTGCACACTTTTTCTTTTATATATTTGGAGCCCATTTCCATTGCTTTTGCCCTCTCTTCCATTGTGCATCCTTTGCCTATCCAAACAAATACACCGCCGGTAACAGCATCTAGGATGAAAGCATCCTGAAGAATGATGATATAAATTTTATGGAAAACAGTACAATTCATTATGAGTGCTAGGCGATATCTTCTTACGTCTGAAACCAGTTGCGACCGTTTGACAGCTCCCTGAGCAACTTTGGTGACTGTCATTTTTCCGGTAGCATCGGACACTCTGGAGAAACATTGCACACGAAAATAAAGATGAATTACATAGGAAAAATGAGAAAGAATGATTCACTTATATAATGTGACAAGGTCAGCAGTTCTCTTCCAATAGTTTTCATCGTCGTTCACTGCCCTAGCGATTCGGCTCACGACGCTAAGTCCACCGAAATGCGACCAAAATTCCTCGTTAGTGTCCCAGTCAGAATCTGAAAAGGATATCCTGCATCTCTCACAACATTGAATACAAGTGTCGTTGACAAACCTAAGACGTGCACTTCAGCATGGCCATTTCTCTCGAATTCAGCGATGTTCTTTGCGCGAGCCATTCCCTACAAAATCATTTACAGTGCATTTTGAACCATCACATAAGAATTTAGCAATCCTTTCGAACTTTGACACCATACGAAAAAAGATATGGTGCGATAGAGTTAGACTAAATAATCGTAACCCCCGTTCCCATCAAGGTAAAATGAGACACATAATTATTACATATAATTGTACATTTTCCTTCATTCACGAACTTTGATTCTTTCCAGACGTCCGCTTTGTGGCGGCATCCAGCAGTAAATAGTTTTACCAAGATCCAGAAGAAAAACGTCACCGAGGTTGAGGGACTCCTTTTTGAACAACACCTGGAAACAGTCTTTTTAATGTGATTAATTTACAAGAGCGAACAATAATGAAATGAGGAGGGTCTTAACCAGCAGGAATCCCAGAATTTTTGGAACAGAATTGCTGTAGGAAAGCCACTGTATGTTATCGAGCTTATCAGCGATGGTGACATCGTTGTCTTAGAACATCACAAGGCTTCGCAGTGTATTGGAACTGTTGAGCGTGCGAAGACTCGAAAGGAAAGCAGATATGAATTCAAAACTAAACAGGAGAGCCCACAACTAACGAAAATAATGATGCTATGACTATACCTGAGTGCAGCGGACATTCCTCTTTCCTTTACAGCGAAACAACTGCGGCTTCCATCCTTTGAAAATATCTTCAACTGTGTGGAATCCAGAATCATATCCACCGGTTAAATATCTGAATTATTCTACTTGATAGCTAGAAATACAACCTCTACGCCATCGCAGTTCTCCTTACCTTACTCCGTTTGGAAAGTACGATATGAACAGAGCTGACTCGTAATTTTGCACTTCCCTATACTGAACAGGAAGGCCGTTAAGGGCCTGATCAATTTCCACCGCCTTTATGGCAGCTGTTCCAATTTCGTCAGTCGTCGCTTCTTCGCCTAGCCAAAAGTGCACATTCCATTCATTGTATTTAGTCTGAAATTATTCTTGATAACTTCCACCTACATCATACTTTAACGTTCGTTGATATGAGAACTTACGCTAAGAACGACGTAGGTATCCCCGGTGTAGAACTGTCCGTACTCCCTCACAGGCACTGGTTGGAGTCGAAAATTCTATAGATAAACAAATAAATATGATTTCTCGAAAAATAGGCTTCCAAGACTAAACAGAGCCGAATCCTAGATGACTGCAGTGGAAAATGCTGTGCTTAAGGAGGGGTGGGACAAAGGTTTGTTATTAGCTTCCGGATCCACCTGTTAAAGAAAATATAACCTTTATCAACTTATGTAGGAACACTTTATCACTAGAATAGACAAGACCAGCAGTAGAAGTGATTAAGATTGCGAAGACAACTAATAAAATTGAAATCACCTTCACTCTCCATATCTCCAGTCCAGGCGATTGTCCTACTTTCTTCACGTCAATGTCGTCTCCATCTTTTCCCATTGCTCTAAATAAAATTTGCTTGGTATCATTTTGACTTTCACTCAGAGCGTGCTAATACGGAGGATACAAAATAAAGGAGCATACAGCACGTACATATTTCATCAGTAAAATGTCGTTCGAGATGTTTTGCATTTGCTTTTCGTCTCTGTGTGAGAAAGTGGCCGACCGTTCACCTCTACGGGGATCATGTACTGAACTTGCATTTTTCAATACGATGTGCTTCCATGTGAAGTCTGCATCTTTATTCAACTATTTAGTCATTTATTTACTAGGCACATGAGCGTTCTAATATTGAGGATGGTTAGAAGGACAAGCAGAACCATGCAAACACAAAAGATCTCGGATCTAAGTATAAACAAATCAGTCGGTTTGTGTAACAATTTAGGCGAATTCATAAAAAACAGAATTGAAAACACATAAGCAAACATGACACTCCATTACTATGAACTTCTAGAGCAAAATCTTTGGCAATTTCTTCCGCACTTTCTAGAGGCCTAAACTGGGGCGCATTTCGTCTTTAAGATGCTACAAGATTATCAAACACATAATGCGCAAGCACTTTAACTCGCCCCCTATCAAATAATGGCATCGTTCCTTTGACTCCAATGGAAGTCCCAGGTTAGTTAATTTCAGCTTTAACAGTCTACTCTAGCTGTATGGCCTGCTTGGTCGGCATATTTATTTATTTATTTATTTAACACGTCAAATGACGTGCCTAAAACAAAAACAGCAGAGGGTAAAAAGAAAGACAAGTGAAAAACCTGAACTCAAAAATATGAAACAGATATGAAACATTGGAAACTGTCTAGGAAACATTTATTGGTTTAGGTTTATTGGTTTTTATTACGTAAAATTCGACAATTTTTATGTTGTTTAGTTGATTTGATTAGTATCAGTTGTCATATACCGATGTGTTACTAGCAGTGTTTCCAATTGCTTCAATGTTACTTATGTTTTGATTGTTCATTGTTCGATGTTTCTTGATTTATACACACGGCGTTTCCCGTGTAATAAATAGAAATAGAAATAGAAATAGAACACTCAGATTCGATATCAAAGGAATGAAAAAGAGGATGCGACCTCTGGACAGCCACGTTGGACTCTAATTATCGCGGCTGGATATTACACCAGTGTCAACCACTGCAACTGCCGAATTCCTGGTGCTTGATGTCGGCACGCACTTTTTTCAAATGAGATTAAAATAACGGCAATGCCATACTGATGTAAAACCTGAGCAGGTGTTTCTTTGATTCAGTGGTTTCTGCCTTATTCCTTTGCATGATATCCTACAATTCCACGTCCGGTTTTTGATGAAAATTGGCATAGTCGTAGGCAGTGAAAAAGGTCTGATTTCTGCAGCGCAACCAAGACTGATATTATCACAATATTCGGGCTTAGATATCGGCGTCATCACCTTCTTCAGGGCTCTATGAAGTGAAGTATTGAGGTCTACTGAGCACCTGTAGCTGATAGAACACGTGGGTAATACACAGCGTACTCGAATGGTGCCTGTATCCTACCAGCTACCGGTGCTTAGTGGAGCACACTAATTTATTAAAAAAAGGTTCTCAAGAAACCGATGACACTGAAAACTAAGGTCGAAAATCCCTTCACTTTAGTAAGTGTTGAAATGAACCTTGGTTAAGACGCGTAAACCAGACTATTTTTAGTACATCGGAATTACTCACCAGAAATCGAGACTGCCAACGACCTACTCATCGGTAACTGAAAATCACTGACTTCGTCGAACTCAGCGACTACACCAGTTTGTCCAGTTTTTCATATGATTTGAATGACTACTACACAAAAAACGATAAGCAAACATGCGTGCATCATATCCAGGGGGAACAATAGCATATGTGGTCCATCTATGAATTAAAACCGTTAGCAAGCAAAATAAACTGTGCTCATTCATTTACGGAGCCAAAAATGGAAAAATGTCTGATGAAAGGACCTGCTTCCGCCAGAAGGACTCGATGGTGGTCGAGGTGAGAGATTAACTCAATAACAGCTGTCGTCTACCAGTGTTATTATCGTTCCGCCCTCACTTTATGGGCGGAGAAGAAACCTTCATTAGTTCCTTATTACATGAAAACTGTTTCAACCGATTCATATTTCAAAAGATCGATTCATCTTAGCTTCGCACTGTTCTATTCAAAGATATCAAACCCACCAGCTCTTAGATGCAAACATCTGGAGCGTATCAAAGTTTAAAAAATCGGTGCCGTCCTAGTCCTTGATCCGCAAACTGAGCAAACAACGCTCGTTGTAACACATTCACATGTGTTTTGCAGTTCAGCGGTATCATGAATCACCTATGAGAAAGACGGAGCAAAGCTAATCCTTACACGGTTGTAAAGATTACACCTAAGATGACCACTAGAAGCTGAAGATCGTACTCTACAGGATTTGAAAACTTTGAGCCATTTCTACTAGGCTGAACGGTGTGCGGCCATGAACAGCTTACCAAACATCGTGCGCCGTAAACTTGCAGAAAAAAATGTGTATCCAACCATGCCACACCGTGAGATGTTCTTATTTCATCGACTCAATCTTGAAAAGAAACTAGTTGTAAATTCTGTAAGGACAGAACGGCACGTAAGTGGTATTCAACACCGATGAGGTGGAGCCGAAAGTCAGGGAAGGCTTTTCCTGTGAATAAACTGAAGTAAAGTGAAGTTGTATGAACAACGAAACTAACGAATTAATGGAGGAAATCGTTCATGAGAAAGAAACTGGCAATAATTAGAATTTCAATGTGCACCAGTCAGTAAACAAAAACGATGTGACAGTGAAAGCCGCATAATGAGACATCAGCAGCAAATTGTAAGCTCACTCGAAATCACCTATATACATACATACATATGTATGTATGTAGTTGCAGGCACTCTCGATCTATAAAACTATCCAAAAATCAGGGGTTGGAAAGTGCTGTTCAGCTGTCGTAGAACTCCCAGAAGTTTTCGCGATCGATTTTCCCAGAGCGCGAGCAAAATTTAGTGAGACAGTGATTTTAAGACTATCGGAATTCAAAAATCTCTTCTATTACACTAGATTACGCTAAGAGGGGAGTACTGAACAGCTCTCAAGTAAAAACGTAGCCCAAAGCGATCTGAGTCATACTGCACGTTCATCAAACAATTTGCAGCTTACTGAGCTGGCGACGATGAAAAATAGCATAATGGAGACTATTGTGATAAACTGTCCGCAAAGAGCGAGAACCTTGCACAGTGGGAGAACCACCATCGCCTCAAATGGTGATTCAGAGCCAAATTAAAGAGTCATTGAAGCAAATAGAACACGAATAGCCTTTGAAAAGATCAAGGTGATTTTCGAAAACTCATAGACAAGCAGGTGCAGCTGTTCACTGTTGCCGAGAGTTTCATTCAATAGATTCTATAGCAATAAACTAAAAATAAGAAGACAGTATCCGTTTCATTTGAGGTCTTCAACGGTAGCTAGCTTACCCGTGAGGCCGATTCCAAATGCTTGGGAAAGAAACGGCCCTGTGGCTCATGACGCGAACGAAAAATAATAAACAAACGATAAATAAATAAATAAAAAATAAACGAAATATGAGTCATTATTACTGATGTCTTCGGAACTGCTTACTCTGGACGTATTATTTGTTCTGTCTCATCTCATTTTGCGTTGTTTATGGCGCGTCTTATAACGTATTTAAATAAATAAATAAATAAGAAACACTGAACTGCTAGACGCATTGCTACAATCGCCCATCATGAACAAGCATTCCAATGGTTTGGTGCGATTCTTTTTTTACATATATTCAATTGAAGAACAATAATTAAAAACGAGCGAGAGTTGAATACAAGTACATATAAGAGGACACGCAATCTGACCACCATTCTTATTTCTTACCTGCGACGGCATTGTATAATTCTAACACGAGACTGAGGAGTCTATTATATCGATACGCCATCTGGACTCCTCCATATGTTTGAGTCGTTTTTATCTCCACATGTATATTCACAGTAGTTGGAAAGGCAGATGTCACGTTGCAAAAGCTAGAAATGAAATGCTGTAAAGTAAGACGATAGACTAGTGTGGCACAATTTCCGGAACAAAAGGCAGGTCTGGAGACGCAGCCTACTCTGAGTCCTAAATTTGGTTTTCTGATAAAGAATTGGTGCTGGAAGACACCACACGAAGATGGATTGACGCAGCATATATTGTGGCTGCTAATGTGAGTCAGCTTCGTTAAACAGGTGTTTCACTCTAAAGAACTTGAACAATTGTCACGCGCGTTACTCGCAGAAAGAAAATTTCCCTCCTGTCTTTAGAGTTACCTTTGAAATTATGAGCACTGCAAAAAAACTTGAAATAGATACCTTGGAATAAGGTGAGTACCTTGCAGCGACATCTGTGCATCTAACATCAACTGAGATCTGGCTGCTTTCCTTTGGCTGCAATTTCGGTTCACCCATATTTCGCCATCCGAAGATCAAACACAGTTCATTTCAATTGCAATTTCAGTCTGATCTATGTAGCGGTGACCTGCAAAATGTGAGTGTACGTAAGCTAGGCATATACAGTGCTCTAGTGACCAATACAAAGCTTCTAATACGGTTGCGAAGTCCAGTGTTTTCTAAATCTTTCAGCAATCTTTCTCCAACACCAAACGGTGGGCCCTGGGTCCGTTCGACGGCCACCCACGTCGAGGGATAGCCCTCTCGTCCCTGAAGCCATTAGCAGCAGGGGAGAGGGACGAGAGCTCGATTTGGGTGGCTGACGAACGGTCCCAGTACCATACAATATTTTAATGTATCTTAGAAGAATGCTTTCGAGTCTCCGTCTTCAATTACACAACAAATTTAGGCACTGTTCCACTTGTTGGACACCAGTCATAAAAGTTTTTTTCTTTCGTCAGATTTCGCTCAAATTTGGTACCGGGGGGTAATCTGGTGCGCTGATCACGAATCTGGGCCCAGATTCATGAACGTACGAGCGGTCTCCGAAACCGCGGCGCAGCCAGAATCAGACGACAGAGTCGATGAGAGATTGCGTTTAACATAGGAAGTCTAGGATAAATAGAGAAAGGTGCGCGCCGTTCACAGGCTATATCTGGGGGTTTATCGGGGTTTACCAATGATGAATGTGGGCCCTGGTGTCCGTTTTTCACCATGGTGGTCAGGGACCACCCACGACGCTACTTGAATGGTCCAGTTAGGATCACCGATTTCGCTGAAACTTTGCATAGGGGGGTTATTTGGGGTCCTGAACACGATGGTGCAATCCGCTACTCGAATGGCTGCCCCGAAGAACCTCCATATGCAAAGTTTAGGCGAAATCGGTGATCCTAACTAGACCACCCATATAGCGTCGTGGGTGGTCCCCGACCACCAGGCGAAAAACGGACTGCACCATCGTATTCAGGACCCCAAATAACCCCCTATGCAAAGTTTCAGCGAAATCGGTGATACTAACTGGACCACCCAAGTTTTCGAAATGGGTGGTCTACGATCACCAGAAAAATGGACACCAGATTCGTGATCAGGGCCCCGATTACCCGCGGTACCAAATTTGGGCGAAATCTGACGAAGGAAAATTTTTTATGACTGGTGTCCAACAAGTTGAATAGTGCCCAAATTTAGATGTAAATGCACAGAGTAAAAAAACAGGGAACCTTCGTCGACGGAGTTGCTGCGGCAGGATTTTCGATTATTTCAGTCATTTGGACTTCGAAGCTATGATCCAAAATAAAACTAAACTCACACCAATGCGAATCTTCACATACCTTTTTGTAATCTGAATGCCTACACATTGCGGAAGAACGGTAACCTTTCACAGCGCTGTATGGGTGTACACGTCCAACAATCTAGAGAATTCTATGGGCGTGGCACTGCTGCCATTCCTGATTGGCTGTCGCCGTACTGCGAGCCGATCACCACAATGGTTCATAGTGATAATCAGTGATATCTATCCATGTTCTCATATCCATTTCCGTCCGGCTCGGTGCAACAACGGCTCACTCGAGGAGATCAGTACATGCAGGACCCGCTGCACTTCCAAAATCAATCAGGGGTGGGGTCCCTCCAAGCCACGTCCTTAGAATAAAAGAATGCCGGCGAATAACTCAAGCATATCCAGGAGCCGCCGTATAGCACAAGTTGCTTAGATCTAATTACTTTGGATTATTACAAGTATTCTAAAAAATCGGTTCAAAGGGATGAAGCATTGATCAAGCAGGCCTTTTCCTGCTCCAAATTAGAAACGAGAGCAATTCTTGATGACCATGACTTGACTATTAGCGGAACTATGGTGGGTGCGACCTTCTTGAAACAGGGGACTGTTTTAGAGAAACTTTTCGATGTTTTTGGTTCCATGTCATACCAAGTGCGCATCCAGATCCAACTATAAAGCGTGTAAGCCTTATTAACACATTGACGACAATCGCTGTTTTGCGCTGGACGCGCCGTGGGACACGCGCTCGCGCCAGCGCGTTATATTATGAGCCACCGGTGGCTCATAATGTCCCACGCGGACGGACACGCATGAGCCACCGGTGGCTCATATTGTCGTCAAAGTGTTAAGTAACATTTTTACGCATCCCATGACCACTGGTTGTCAAACACTACCATTTGGCAACAATAACGGCGGTTGCAAGCCGTTCGCTAGTCCCCTTACGAAGAACACCAGATGCAATGCTTATAATCGGAATTACAGCACCGGACGCGCCGCAACGAGAAAACGGCGGTAGCGGCGCTCCGGAGCGCCAAAATGCGCCGTTCCGGTGTCCACGCGTGGTGACCCGGGCAGGGCCAACCGCAGTTCATTTGCGCTCCATGCCCGACGGGGGGCCACACGTGGTAGCTCCTTCGAGCCACCCCGTGGGGCCACCTACTCCCAGCTTTGGACGCTAGGAAAGAACGCTCCGCATATTTATAGGTGTCGAGGAATAGGCGGAGCCTAGTTGGTGGTGAGTCACCAAGCGAGGGACCGAAGCGGCAACGGGATTCCAAAATCGAGGGGTCGAAAAAATCGACTGAAAACAAGTTTCACGAATTTGGGAAAATTGTATATGGTGGGATAGAGCTCAAGCTGCTAAGCTCGAATATGTAATTATTTTTTGCAAATAAACCAATTTTAAAGAAGTTATTTAAAAACGGCGGGTTTCGGCGCTCCGAGGCGCCGCTGCCGCCGTTTTATCGTTGCGGCGCGTCCGGTACTGTATACTCGAAATCTATCGCATTATAGAAAACACTTCTTTTCAGACTTGGAAATCGTGGCTGAGAATTCCAAAGGATATCCACTGACAAGGTTAGTCGGTGAAGGTGAAGGCGTTGGTTTACAGTTTACTGATTTCTTTTCGTTAACAAACCTGAAACCTTGAGTAGTAAAATGCGAAGGGATATCCGCTGATAAGATGAAGCGGCAGAAGTGAAGCTGATCATTACAGCAACTTATCATTGCCAGCTGATGCGCATAGTCACCGCACTGCCGCGACCACCGACGGAGCACGGTGAGTGGTCAGCCGGGTGGTCGCCGCTCCTAATCATATGGAGCTGACGCCATTCACGAAACCTGTACAACAAAATTGAACATTTACATTTATTAAATGTGGAGACCACACGTGGAGAACTATTTATCGTAACAAACATATCAAAATACTGCGCCCTGAGTTCATTCTGCTATGACAGTAACTACAGTACCGGACGCGCCGCAACGATAAAACGGCGGCAGCGGCGCCTCGGAGCGCCGAAACCTGCCGTTTTTGGATAACTTCTTTAAAAATGGTTAATTTGCAAAAATAAGTATACAGTCGAGCTCAGCAGCTTGAGCTCTATCCCTGCATATGCATTCTTCCCAAATTCGTGATACTTGTTCGCAGTTGATTTTTTGACCCCTCGATTTTCGGATCCCATTGCCGCTTCGGTCCCTCGCTTGGTGACTCAGCACCGACTAGGCTCCACCCCCTCGTCGCCAAATATAAATATGCGGCGTCCGTTCCACCGATTAGGCTCCGCCCCCTCTTCGCCTACCATAAATGTGCTTCGCGCCCTTTCCTAGCGTCCCAAGCTAGGAGTAGGGGGCCCCACGGGGTAGCTCAAAGGAGCTACTACGTGTGGCCCCCCGTTATGCATGGGGCGCAAATGAACTGCGGTTGGCCCTGCCCGGGTCACCACGCGTGGACACCGGAACGGCGCATTTCGGCGCTCCGGAGCGCCGCTACCGCCGTTTTATCGTTGCGGCGCGTCCGGTACTGTAGTTCAACAAGTGTCGGTGACATATAAAAAGAACGTTGATAAAACTGAAAAATAAGACGGAAGAATCAAAGCAAAAGGTCAACAAAAGTAGGCAGGACAGAAGAAACCCTAATGTTACGGCTTCAGATACCCAGCTAGAAGTTATCTGAATTGAGCCAGGTGGTCAGGAACCTGCACATTTTACCTTTAACTTTAACTATATTGGACGCATGTGTACACATACGTGAACAAAAAAAGAATAAACTTAAGTTAAGTCAGTTTAAGTCAGTTTCGAGTATTCATTACCTGCCCTAAAGGAGAAAAAGTGTCGCCTGAGTGATGTCCGTGGTTGTTTGAGAACCAACTTACATATTTTCCCCCGAGTACATCAACGAACGTGAAAAATCTGTCTCATTTCGGGCGGTGCAAAATCACCAGGTAGCAAGATACTTGCCGAACTAGTATCCACTGAAGAATTGCTATCCAGCATAATCGTTCTATGTAGTGATCCTTCGTCATTAATTCAGGCTTTTTTAAACAGCGCCTTCTTAAGTGCTAGCTCATGAAAGCGCTCTGCCGCTTTTTCCTTTTCATTCAGAGAAGAGCCACTTCCCATACACATGACACCAATATGAAACATAATAAGAACGCTGAAAAATAAAAACGTTTGAATTTGGCAGAATATTGAATGAAAATCACGCCCTTACCATTTTGAACGGATGTTCATCATTAGGTAAGAAGGACGCACTACATCAGATTGAGACCACTACCGCCTTAATATTGAACTATGCTGGTGCATTGCTCATTGGTTCAAACTTTACTGAATAATTCATCGATTAGACCTAAAAACAATAAAATGCTTGATAATAATTACGGCCCTCGCTCGCTCAGAGAAATGAGTGCAAAATGATACACATCGCTTGCCCTCTTTATGGTAAGTCCAATCCCAACGCTCATATATTGCCTTCGGTCATCATATAATATAATAGAGCAAATAAATTCGATGTCGGCTGTCCCCACTCCGTGTATTCGTTACTAAGCGAGTTATTAAACGGAGGTTATCATTCAAGGGATTTACACGCCGTTAGGTCCCGACAAGAATTGACGCGCGCGGTTGAACCGCCACGTAACTACTTCTCTGAGCCGGACAACCGGCTTTCCTTGGATGTATCCACTGTGCGCGTTTTTCTATTCTCTGTTCACTGCTATCATTCTGAACTAAATGACTTCTTACAATAGTAACGTCTTGCTTGTCGTTTATGCACAGTTCACGGTGAGTATATCTTACATAACTGGCAATGGCTACAACATGGTGTCTTACAACTTTGAGTTTTTAAGAAATTATGGTTTTTTTGTTGTCATTTGCTTGTTTGAGGTCTTCAGTATACACTTGAGTTTTTTTGCGTCACACTACCTCAATATCTGCTTCCAAACATGGAAAGTCGTCGCCGTTGAAGATAACCGTGATATTACAAAGGAAATATTTCCAGGACGAGCTCCGTGCGTGTTCATTGTGCAGTCAGTTGTTAGCTGTCCAGGCGCTATTCACAGTTATCGATATGGAACGAAACAATCAAATTCCTCCACGATTCCATTTTCCCGAACGTCTGCAAAGAAGAGGTAAAGGCACTATTCCACTTGTTGGACAGCAGAACTCGATTTTTTTCAGTCGTCGAAATTCGCTGAAACTTTGCACAGGGGGGTAACTGAGTGCGCTGATCACGAATGTGCTGTCCATTTTCTATGCGGGTGATCTCGGACCACCCAAATCGCTACTTGGGTGGTCCAGTCAGGATCACCAATTCCGCTGAAACTTCGCCTATGGGCGTTATTTGGGGTCCAGAACACGAATCTGCTATCCTTTTTTCACGTGGGTGGTCTCGGACCACCCAAATCGCTACTTGGGTGGTTCAGTCAGGATCACCGATTTTGCTGAAACTTTGTCTATGGGGGTTTTCTGGTGTCCAAGACACGATAGTGAAGTCCGTTCTTCAAATGACGGCTGAATACGGCAGTTATAGGTAAGCACCTACTGACCTTACCCGGTGAGACTCACCTATAACTGCCGTATTCGGCCGCCATTTGAAAAACGAACTTCACCATTGTATTCAGGACACCAGAGAACCCCCTCATTGACGAGTTTCAGCGAAATCGGTGATCCTGAGTGGACCACCCAAGTAGCGATTTGGGTGGTTCGTGGCCACCCATGTGAAAAACGGACAATAGATTCGTGATCAGCGCCCCCAATTACCCCCATAGGCGAAGTTTCAGCAAATTTCTGGAGAAAAAATTTCTGGCTGAAAAAAATCGAGTGCTGGTGTCCAACAGGTGGAATAGTGCCGAGGTAAAGACTGACAGTAGTTTTCAAGGCGGTTTGTCAGCGTTTAGTTCAAACTGTAACCACTTCTGGGCCCAGATTCGTCATTGGTAAACCTCCGATAAACCCCGAGATATAGCCCGAACGGCGCCCACCTTTGTCTGCTTATCCTAAACTTCCTATGTTAAACGCAATCTCTCATCGACTCTGCCGTCTAGTTCTGGCTGCGCCGCGGTTTCGGAGACCCCTCGTCCGTTCGTGAATGTGGGCGCTGGTAGGATTTAGCTGATACTGTAAGACTGAGGGTAGTGAATAACCTATTTATTGCGCTATTATACCTAAAGTTGCTACACATACATATGTACATGCACTTATTGTCTCACCGTCGGACCATAGAGTAGCCCTGCTGATAACCAATTGACAGCCAGCGGTAGAGCAGTGACAGAACATTTTTGAAACATCACGAAACTATTCTGCTATTTGCCGGTTCTCTTTAGCGGTTTATAGACAAGAACTAGTTGATTGACTTATATATTTGGAGATGCTAGGTTATTCGCAAAACACTGACATTTATAGACAAGTTTTGCGAATAACCTAGCATCTCCAAATATATAATTTTTTGGAACAGTTTTGAAAAAATGAGTGTTCGTTCCAGTCCAACCAAATATGAAACTGCATTACTTTCAGTGGTGAAGGAATCACTCCGTCGTGTGACTTTTATGAAATTGCTGTCGATAAAGACATTCGTCTGTAAGCTGTCTTATTAGCACGTTTTTCATTTGTTCGTTCACTTTTAACATCCTCAATTCCTTTGTGACAAAACACATATTCAGCGAAAAGACTGGAAAAGAAGAAGGAAACCATTCGAAAGCGCATTGCGGATGGCAAGAACCCAGCGAACGAACAGGTACATATGTGCTCATGATCCTAATTGTTTTTGAGTTGCTGACTCCACAGTATTCTCGAAATCTGTCCCAGTCGTGCTAATTCTAGGTTCGTTGGCATTATCCAATTCAATCGCTTTCGCAGATGAGAGATTCACAGTAAATACCAGGATCTGTTTTAATCGCTATCATTGACAGAAAATAGCTCGGGTAATGTCATCGAATCCAGTAGACGACATTTTCAGAAAAAGATGGCCAGAGAGCACTTTGCACTCGAAAAAGTGACTTCCTCACTGCGCGCAATGGAGTCTCTACCTAACGTCAGGAACTTCGTGCAGTCGATTCGCACCATTCATCTTTTCGAGCACTTAATTCTCGGTCATACTGTGCGTTCGCGTAACATCTACACCAATATAACTCCCCAGAGGAGGGCACCACAGCAACAAGTTTGAAAGACTTCGGCATGTTGCACTTACTGTACTGTAATGTCTTATGTTCAACATTCCTGTGCTCCTCGCTCAAATCAACGAGTTGAAGCTTTCCAACAACACAAATGAATGCTATTGTTCTTGTCCGCCGGTTGAGACAGTTGTAAAACTACGAAGTTTGAGATTCGAGCGAGCCTTTTTTGTTTGGACTGTTTTTAGTGTCTTATATATTTTTTGTGTTGTTTTTCCTTCTCTGACCTCTTTATTGTGTGTTTTAGATTTCAGTGAAACTGTATCAACCCCACGGGTGAGATGACAATCCCTTACGTATGTATTGGTGAAGAATTGAAGGTCCAGTAAATCATTCTGAGACGTACCAACTTCGGGTAGCAGATGAATTGTGGGTTTATCTTATGCAGGTGATTTAGTCAGGCGTCATTATGTACACCCCGTTTTAATATTCTTTCTATTGAAGGTTATGGTTTTAAGAGTACAGCTCATACGTTTTGGATTACATATTTGGTAAAATATATATTGTTCCTTTGTTCTTTTTGTTTGATTGATTTGTTTTGAGTGTTGAAGTGTTTCCATGAGAGAGGAGAATAAATAGTTGCAAAATAAGCGCCAACAATGAGTCAGCGGTTTTGTGTGAGAAAAATGAAATGGTGTCCTATACAACGCAGTAAGGACCCCTTTAGACTCTACTGCGGCAGTGCGTGTCGTGCGCTTTTCCGGCTGTCCATTGGACTGTCGTTGGTCAAAAAAACTATTTAATGTATAGCTGATAGGATGAGTGTAGCCAAGTAGTCATGGAATAGTGAATAGTTGACGATATAGATGGTTTTTGCATCGCGAACAAATTAGAAAATGGATTCAGCACTACTGTGCAGCTGCCGCGAGCGCCGGCGGTCCCTACGTTTCATCATTACTGCGGCAGCAACGCAGTAAAGTGTGAAGGGGCCTTAATACTTCTGTTAGGTATTCATTCCTTCTGCATCCGTGACCAAACCGATCACACAGCTGAAATGCGTGGGAGCGTGGCGGGAGCAACCAGCGCCCTTCTAGCGGATATGATTCGGTTAGCGTGAAATATGGAAATGCCTGTTTGTCAGCAACGTAATTCGGTTGAGTGCTTCAAAGTGGCAAATAACCAACAATGATGCTAGTTCCGCTCCCAAGCACGAGCAGAGAACGGAGCAGAGCTTATTGCGTTACAACTGGACTGCTGACCATTTAAAATAATGACCGATATCATGAAGTCTATTGCAGTATTACGATTTCTTGTAATTCTCTGACACCAAAGAATATCCGTTTCTCTTGCAGTTGACGTCATGTGCGAGACTTTGAGCATCCTTCAGGATACTCTGTGACAAGAACCGTGCACGCAGTGATGCCTGATGCCTATGTTTGACTCTAAACACCTCGAATACACGTCATCTGCCACATGCTAGGATCTGCCCACCAATAATAATACACACGTCACTAGCAGTAGCAACAGCAGGTGATGTGGGTGGCATAATGAGCTCGGAAGCGTATGGGTTCGAATACAATTTGGTATAATTATAACAGTATGCACTTCTGAACCGATATTTTCCACCGATATTTTCGAATCCTAATGAATTAAACAGTTTTGTCTATGAAGAGTCACATAGAATCTGTTTCATGTGTTGGTCAAGCAAGTGGACTGACCTTGTGCTCTGCTCTTGCAAAGATTGCCTATAGGGAACATTTTCAGGGTAACCGTTGCTCACAATTTTCCAGGACGTTATTGTGGAGTTAGATATGTGTTCATCAAAACGGGCAGATATGCTGTAGGTCTTTCATTTTGTGAAGTCGTAAGGGTTCGTATATCGGAACAACACTATCGCTTACTAGTACTGGCTATAAGATGGTTGATCAATCCGTCTTAAATGTCATTGTGTATGGAACACGGCCGCAACCTGTTATATGGACAACAAAAATTGTAAATTATGAAGGGGAGAACATGCTACATATCTTCACCGGTGTTGTCCATCAGACATTACTATTCATTTAGAATCACTTTGCGAGCCGTTTGTGTATGCTTTTGTTTGATTTTCTGCAATAGCGTTTCACTGCTCTTGTTTGTCATTGTTTTTAACTGTAATTCTCATGTTTCACATGATATCTACTGATCTTTTGGAGCATATCACATAGGCAAAAAAGCTCTCATATTTCAAAGCATAGATGACATCGTTCAGCTTTACTGCGCCTTCTTAGAGTCTCGGTAAGAAAAAACATCTCAATCACAAAAATGACATTATCAGATTATTTGGCCCCATGTGACACTGTGCTATCAGGATCATCTCGTAAACCGAATGACTGATGATAACAAAGGCCGACATTAAAGAAAAGGGCGACAGGTAAGAGGAGGATGATCGCAAGCGTGACTCAACATGTTGGGGCTGATGATAGAATTTTAGAGAGGATCGAGGAAACGTGAATACCGATCTTCTGCTTGTTCGAATCTTTAAAGAAATCAGAAATGTATAGGACATGACCATGCTACTTTCTAGAGTGAAAATACTATTTCCTTACAGTGATTTTACGCCAAGCATGACCACCTTTCCTTCTAATGAACATATTACCTGTTTCAATTGGGTCGTCTTCTTCTTAACTTCATAAAAGTTCTGTTAGCGTCCATCGGACTCTATCGCTACATGTAAGCTATGGATACTTTATTGTAATAAGAACGCAGAATCGCTGTAACCTTTGAGACGCTTTCAGACGTTAGATTTTAAAATAGAACACTAGACTCAGTACGTGTTTTCGATAGCGGTGTATGAAATTATGTAATTCATACGCCTGCGAAGATATGCGACACCTTCACAACCACCTGCGTGACCCTGAAAGCCTTATGAATTGCGAAAGGTAGAAAAAAGGCGAATCGCTTTATTTATGGAATGACATGGTACTTCACCAGGCAATGCCGAGAGATTCATACGGAACGAACATTCTCAAAAGAAGAAGATCTTATAGATGCAAGTGAAGTGCTTCTTCATCGTGTGAGCACAAACCATTTATTAAACGTTCGACTCATCAAAGTAACGAATATGACAAAGACCAATTCGTCTACCACACGTCGTTCACACGGTCCCAAAAAGGCTCCTCGTAGTACTTCTTCCCACGTTCACTCTCGCGTGGAATTAGGGAACGGAATACCTCCTGTAGCAAAATAAAAAGTTTTAATAAAATGTCGGAAAGAAAATCAGAAATGATGCAAAATCTAACGTGGATTTTTTTCGTCTGGACTAGTTTTATGCATAGTGACACTGCAGAGGCCACATTAAGTGCTCGAAAAGGTTAAAGGCAGGCATGGAAGGGCATGATGTACGAATGTGCTCACTCACCCGTCAAATGAATTGCGTGGGTCGAGTGAGGGGAGTGGATGAATTGCTACAGCGTAACTTTTCCGCAGATCTGAGCGAGGAACCTCTATCCAAAAAAGCTCGCCGCTATATAATTACGAGATTTCGCTTATTGCAGTTGGATGCGTAGCTACCAAATATTGCCAAAGGCGAAAATTCGTCGACGCTGAGGTTCCGCAGCATCACACTCAAAAAATTCCCTCTACTTAATCTTCTCTAAACGCCGCAACAAAAAACATGACATTTAGTCGTGGTTGCGGACCTAAAATAGGTAGCAAATCGCGGCTATTCAATTAGCACACGCGCCGCAATTTCCAGACCAAGAAGTCATATTCATCAAACGCTGCGCACAGAGAGCTTTTTCTATCCTTAATCTGCATTTAAAATAACATTTTTCTCGGTTCAACGTGGGAGAAGAGTCCTGGGAACTGAGCATAGCTTATAATCTGCCAAGTTTAAGCTCAAATACTTCCGAGAAGGGTGTACCAACATGGAAGGACACCAACAGAGAGCGATGAGGTTGAAGTGGTCTCGGAACATTTAAATAATTAGAGCTATGAAGGGACCCAGTCCATTTTTGAAATACTGCCATGGTTCTCGTATGTTTAAAAGTCACATGTAGCCTTAGAGTTAATGAGAGTTGAAAAAGTACCAACAAGAGGAAGGAAAGCAACTTCAAAAGTTGAAATAATATTTGGATCTAATCCTGTACTCGCAAACCGTTAAGCCGCATTCACACTCTGCAACAGCAATGAACCCACTGTGTTAATCCATCCATAGACCTTTTTACGCCCCAGTGTTTCCAGGCATGGCTTTTATTACAAGGAGGCCTTCAGCTTTTTAAAACTCTTCATACTTTTCACTTTGCGACTTTACAGCCAAGATCAACAAGAGAAAGATCACCAGAATGAGGAAAGGATCTCGCTAATCGCATCATAATCTTATAGAATTTCCATGTTAAATACCTGTATCCTTGTCATAGAGTGCGAAGGAGCAGCAAAAACAAGGTAAGAGAGCTGTACCAGCGCGATGATGAACAGCACTATTAGTGCTCGAGACATACCTAAATCACGGAACGTAAGCTATTAGAGTTCAACTGAGAAAATCTCATTCACAACACTCGACAGTCCGAAATCTGTTGAAGAGCTGTTGAGATCGCTAGAAGAAAACTAGATATTAACACTGTAGAGGAATCACCCATTGGAAATCACACTGATACATAGCCGCTGAAACAAGAGCTTCTAATAGTTAGCCGCTGAAATAGGAGCTTCTAATAGTCAGGTGGAGAGACGATTTTGACATGAGTATCCCTTAGAATCGGTAAAGGTTATAATTAAGAGCGATGTTGGCGGAGGGCTTTATGAATTCCGAACATAGTAAAATCCAATTCAAACTGTCAGTTAGTTAAAACAACACGAGCACCTAATGACAACCTTGGGACGAAAATCAGGAATTAGACCGATCAAGCTGTCGAGAAAACCGCACATCAAAGAGACTCATTATTTCTATTTCTGATCTCGAAGTCATGAAAACAACGCATAAAGCAAGGTTCCGATTTGTGATAAATAGTCCGGAGGTAGGCATCAACCGCTTTTTGGGCAAGCACACAACACAGGTTTAGCGTTCTGGAAAGCTCAGAGTCCAGTTCCAGAGTTGTTCCATACAATGCGTAGTTATTTTTCTCTACACAATTTTCTCTGCAAACTATATTCGGCTGGGACGGCGAAAACCTTGAAACAATTACTCTCGGAAGTCTGCGGGCACTCCTCCTTCAGAACCTTCGTCAATTTATGACAGAATTCATAGGCAGTCTAAGTGCTCTGCTCAACAAATGTAGTAAGTGAGCAAGATTTTTGAGAGCAACGACCAAATTTAGAGACGAAGACGTCAAGGGACTAAAATCTAGCGAGGCCTCGCACTGGTCAAAGAGTATTAGGAATGCGGTATTTAATACAGTCTGAGAGATACGTTGAAGTGGTGGGAGAAGCTGACATGTCGAACGTCTTCCTCATGACGAGCTGGAAATAGCTGTGCATGGAAACGCGCCAGCGAGCAGCAATCTGCTCCGCCCCATTCGAATAAAGGGCATTTTAGCCCACCCCACCATGAGACCTCGAGTGATGGTCCGTTTTCGAAATTGTTACACAACACCACTGTGAATCACAAAACTTATCAACAGGGTAAAAATAACGTTTCATTTTCAAACCAGATGATGCTTCTTCAGTCGATGAATATGAAAAGGTATACGGCATCGTTTTATAATAGCTGATCCCCTACATAGTTCTACCTCGCCGAAGAAACACCGTCTTGGCAGTGGGCTATGAAGCACATCAAATGCGAAGGGTTGAGAAATTTCCCAAATTCTTATGTACATAGTTGTAGGATGCAGCGGTTAATGGATATCAACTGATTTTTGTCGAAGGGCTAATGAAATGAACGAAGGGAACATCTAACGAGTACTTTCCAAAAACGTAGTTCACTAAAAACGGAGGATGCATAGATAGTTGGCCTGACGGAGAATTTAGGAACTTACCTTTGATTAAATTCACAGGATTCACATACATTTGACATCCCGGCGCAGCAGTTGAATCAGAAAGTGCACGAAAACTACATATTTACCACCTTGGTCCCTAATTTTATGTTCTCGTCCATAATCGTGGAAATTTCGTTCTGAAGACACTCTTTCCTTCGACTTAGATACAGTACAAAAAAGTAGGATAACAAATCAAGACTGCTTAAACTTTATGGTAAACTGAATAGGAAATGCACTCCATGATTTCCGCAATGTGTACCTGGGTAATGGGCAATTTCCATCAACCCACACGATTATATTATGCTTCGATACAATGCATTCACATTATCAGTTACCAGTTAAGTTAACTGTTATTTCATTTACTTGCGGATGGATGTACCCCAACTTCATCAAGCACATACGCTCAATCTAGCTGAAAATATTAAGTGTTTGGGCTTGAGTGTACCTCATACATATGAGGTTACCATGGATTCAATTATTTCGAGAGCACTAGATCACTTGATATTTAAGTGAGTAAAAGCGCTGGGAATAGCCACCACTCCATGAAATTGACGTGACCGTTGTTGATGGTGTACGAATAAGTCTTCTGAAGTCCTCTGAAGAAATTCCTCTGAGAATGTAACTCGGAAACACAGGCATTTCGCCTCGTAAATGACACCATCAAAACGAGCTGTCAGCCAACTCCATCACCCTCATCGGTTGTTATTCACTTAATCCTGAATTCACATCCGGGTGTGCCGAAATTACACCCCTAATAGTGAAAATTGATGGCCCGCGTGGTACAGTTGTAAGAGACGCTGCTGACACCCGCATGGTCGAGCGATCGATCCCGGCCCGGGCTAAACAAGCCTTCCATCCCTCCGGGGTCGGGTAAATTGGTACCAGACTTATCTGGGAGGGTAAAGACACTGACCTGGTATAGCGGCTGGACACGTAGGTCATTGTATAGGCCAAATACGCATTCACCAAGCCTCTACGACTTGAATGGAACACGAATAGAGCGTCCTCAGGGACTGATCAACGCCGGTACCTTTACCTTTACCTTAACAGTGAAAATTAAGGTTTGCTGCGCTCATAGTTCTTTAAGGGAACGTTTGTGAAAGAACGCGAGTGATTCTCCCTAAATAGTTGGCGATGTGATCAACCCAACCACGTAAAGAAAGTTGTGAAAACCCATGAGGTGGAGGAGATCGTCCCAATTGCGGAACTGAACGCTGTAGGGATAACTAAGCAAATATGCCTCATACTTGCTATGCCTACTACGCTGTGTCCTATGTTTACGTCACAGATATTCGTTGAAGTGTTTCATTTCGTCATTTCAGTAGCATTTGAATTAATCATATCAACCAGGCTTCGCTGCGACAAAGCTATTTAAAACTACAGGTTCGCGTGGATCATCAAAGCGAAATGTCAAGATAAATAGTGATTCAGAGGTGTTTCATACAATAATATTTAGGATGGATTGATCAATCATCTTATAGCCAGTCCTAATAAGCTATAGTATTCCAATATATGAACCCTCACTACTTCACAAAATGAAAGACCTACAGCATGTCCGGTCTCACTATTTGTCTTGATGAGCAAATGTGCGCTATTCTGTCTGATAAAAGACGAGCACCAGATTAGTGGAGGGAATACATAATCTTGTCGCGAAATCCTGACCTTTTGAGCCAGACGATGCCAGCTCTTGCGATGACGATTCCAGTCAGTTTCGTTAGTTTTATGTTGTTGCAGAGTCCGGATTAGTAATGATATCCTACTTTTGACAGCGTCCAGCTGTATTTCGCGCTAAAAAGTTGACTACATCTCCCGCCATTGGAATATGGGGGAGGGAGGAAGAGCTCAATCATTCGGCCACTTCTGACGTCTGTTCTTATGATGCTCCTGCAGTGAGATGAGACCTTCTGCAACGAAGTGACGTTGAGTAGAAGTGCATATGCTTCTCTCAGAAGTTTTTTCGTATTTGAAGATTGCGCACTAAAGAACACTTCTTTCGACATACTGTAGGTGTTGAAGTCTGTTGCTACACAATTATTCTATGTGAAAACGCTAAGGGAAACTATTATATTATACACATATACATATATTATATTATATCATATTATATTGCACTTTATTATATTATATTATATTATATTTTATATTATAATACTATACTAGATTATATTATATTATATATTATATTATATTATTATAGTACTAATACTATAGGGCAGTACACATGAATCCACTACTATTACTGATCACCACCACTTAATCCGCTCTACTGAAGTGCAGTATTTTTAGGTAAGCATCTCATGTGAGCTACAGTACCGGACGCGCCGCAACGATAAAACGGCGGTAGCGGCGCTCTGGAGCGCCGAAATGCGCCGTTCCGGTGTCCACTCGTGGTGACCCGTGCAGAGCCAACCGCAGTTCATTTGCGCCCCATGCCCAACGGGGGGCCATACGTGGTAGCTCCTTCGAGCCACCCCGTGGGGCCCCCTACTCCTCGCTTGGGACGCTAGGAAAGGACGAGCCGCATATTTATAGGCGACGAGGAGGAGGCGGAGCCTAGACGGTGGAAGGGACGCCGCGTATTTATATTCAACGACGAGGGGGCGGAGCCTAGTCGGTGGTGAGTCACCAAGCGAGGGACCGAAGCGGCAACGGGATCTGAAAATCGAGGGGTCAAAAAAATCGACTAAAAACATGTTTCACGAATTTGGGAAAATTGTATATGGAGGGATAGAGCTCAAGCTGCTAAGCTCGAACATATACTTATTTTTGCAAATAAACCAATTTTAAAGAAGTTATTGGGCAACGGCGGGGTTCGGCGCTCCGAGGCGCCGCTGCCGCCGTTTTATCGTTGCGGCGCGTCCGGTACTGTACATAATCTTCCAAGAAGGATCCGTAATACGATGTTCTCTATCTAGTACAGTTGGTGTATCTATTAGTGGGTTTATAACGGCCACCCATCTAAGTTACTGTGCAGACGAAGCGAACGATTTGAATTGGGAAATACAACTAATTAACATCGAGGTAGTTTATGGTTAAATTTCGAGTTGTGTGGTCCTTCTAAAGAAAAAAGGACTAAAATCACCACCACAAAGCGCTATGAGAACAATAAAGCTCAAGGGAAAGGCAGAGTCACATCAGGCAATAGCTATACGAACTCGTTGAATCTGGTGTTACGAGAAGGTTCCAGAGAGTAGATGCGCAGTTTGGGGTGCTTGATCCAACAACAGTCGTTGTCCAAGTGGTGGGCCTAAAGGCGTGGCAGCTGATATGCGCGGGGGTGGATAATTTTGGCTCGCTGCATGATGCTCTTCTTCATATTCGATTCCTTCTTGAGGACGTTCTCGTCGAACACGAGACTCATATCTATCTAGTCACGTTCATTCGGAACTTCACGGTCACACCGAACCTCTCCATCATGAGCCGCTGAGCGATAAAGACCGACGTATCTCAGAGCAATGAGCACTCGACTTCAGCGATCTATTGAGATGCAGACGTGTTGATGGCTTGTTCAACGAACGCAGAGTAGCCTCAGATAATGTTGACCAAGGAGAGGTGCAAGTCGAAAACCTAGAAGACCTATGTGGTACTGCCATATTCTTAGAAGACCGGAGGTTCATCTAATGAGTGAAGTGTTTTGTTGCATCAACTCCAGATGCATTGGTGGAAAGGTAATGCGATTTGCTACGAACACGAGTGAAATTGTCGCCCACCAAGAAACCAAATCTGTTCAAGCGTTCCCAGCTGTTTCATCCTCATAATAACATCTTGGACACTGGCGAAAATTCATAACATTAGATAGTTATGAAAAAGCGCCTCATCGGGTGATTAACCTAGCAATGGGTGCTTAGAATGCAAACTCGATTCTTTGTCAAAATAAGTAGGCTTCAGGGGAGATGGAGCCACAGTTAAGGGAGCAGTGAAAAATACGTTTTTTTCGAACAACTACCTTTGTCGCTAGACACAGACTGCGATTTGTTGCTGAACACGTATTGTCACGGTTTCCATTAATTAGCACACAATTTCCTCTTTGTGAGTTCCAGAAATTTGATGATAGTTCGCTTTCTTCGTTCTTTTCTTTATCTAGACTACATGTAGAGCAAAATATTTGTTTCTCTTTGGAAAAGAACGAAAACGACACTGTGACTGTAATGTATTAATTTTACTGAGAATTATTTGTACGTCTTCACCCAACGTGGGTTAGTGTTTTGGATTCACGAATTCGTTAATAGACCCTCTTAGTCTATACCTTAAAAACTGATAGAGATCATCGCAAGAAAGACTAAGGTAGTCTAATGGGAAATGGGGCACCTTTTCGATTTTTGTTGAACTGCATAATTCTGCATTTAGTTTCTAATGAAGGCTATCCTTTCTTACTGACAATCAATAATGAGTGGGAGAGATGTTCTAGAAATGGACACGTTCTCACCAAATTTTTATTTTTCAACAGAAAGTACTCCCATGTAGATACGGTTTGCACTCGAGGTAGATATATTGATGTTTTCTATCCTTGCTTTAGGTAACACAACCCACAATCTGTGAGACGTCATGTTCGAAATTCGTTTCATTCTCGAGAATAGTGCGATATTTTTATATTGAAGCAGGTCCATTCCACCTCCCTAATAAAGGCTGTGGTCTCTAAAAATGAACCATTCTCTTGCATATATGGTTCAGTCGAAATGCCCTGAAAATGAGATGAATAATAGCATTCGCCAGAGGAAAGTAATGGCTCAAAGGCTTCAAAATTCCACAAGTAGAAGGGTAGCATATTTCTTGTACTTCGTTGAGCTAACCATATGAGGATTACTCATCAACCCATCAAAAAGCACTTGTTCACCCGCTTTGTTCGATGTTTAACGGCAACTATTTTTTGAAGGGTGAGTATATTCATAATCCTTTCCTAACGATTGTGCTTGATTCGATGATTAACGATAATGAAGATATAGACACGGAAAACTCATATTTGTTATCGATTCCTCGTCATATTTATTACTTAGTTACCGAAATTTTCCTCATGAAAAAGTTCCTAGTCATTATGCTTTGTTCTCCAACCAATCTCCTATCTCCTGCTTTTTCCGGAGTGTTTCGCTGTTGACCACTAGGTCGCTTATGGAATCATCGTACAGTGAAATGCAACACCATTGTTGTTAGCATGCCTTACATCTCAGTTATATGGTAAGTAGGCAGCACATTCCCAGTACCCTGACTGAAGGAGGTGATGTTGGAACATCAAAACAAGAAAGCTCAATGAGGATGTGAAAAGGTTAGTTCGCGCACATGAAAGCCTTCGTAAGAACGATCCCTGAAGGATGTATCCTCCACTTAATGGATCAAGGCTGTTGAGTGCATGAATGAAGAGTGGATAGAAAAGGCAAATCTTCTTATTAGCAATTTATATTAGAATACCGAGAAGCACAGGCACTTGAAGAGTACCTGTAACTGAAGTAAAGAAACAGAATCAGAAGCTTCGTAGGCTTGCAGCCCCGATTCTTCCAGGCAGTGGTGATTTCACCGACATTGTGGGCGAAACTTATCCCACTCTTTACCGCCTACTCTCTTTTCTATTTCTATAATTCTACCAACCAACTATGAGTTCACACTACTTCTTCCTGTGTGTTGTTTGATATCGAAAGCTAATAGCCCATCGAAGGGGTTAACTTAATCTCAACATCATATCCAGACAGGAGAGAGTGGGTGCAGCTTTCTTCAAGTGAAGTCACAACGTGACCCAACGAACAGGGTTATGTGAGCACGTTATACACGCCGCAGATCCCATTATTATTATAGTGGTTCCAAAAGGGGAATTACAAATCACGTATGTTTTGTTTGCGCATTCTCCTTCATGCTGTTCGCATCTCCGTCAGTCGTAATTCTCACTAACATCCATAGTACAGTAGATCTCAAGGGAACATGGAGCCGTCGTTAACGTCATACCCGAATGATAGACGAATGATCCTTCTTCTACAACAACAAACGAATGAGCGACGATGACGAAACGTCAGAAATGACAAAGTTGTCTAAAGGTTGGATGGAAAATAAAGGAGGAAGGTAAACGATGCAATTCAAATATGTTCGAATACGGCGTGGACGGCTGGAGTCTCGCTGAAGTTTTACCTGATTAGATGCAAGTGAGGTATGAAATGGGACAACTGCAGAATAATGAACACAAAGAATTGCTACCAGGGAGAGGTCACAAGATACGAACAAAAATAGAAGTGAATGGAAATATAAATAGGAGTGAACGAGGCACAAAAAAGGAGAAGGAATCCATATCGTCCTCTCGTTTGCAGAACCTTGGAGTGGTTTCGAGTTTGCTGAGTGGCTTGATCTCCTTCCGATGCATATTCGTGAAGCTTTGGAACACTGATACAGCAACACTCATGATGTCATCATCCTCGCAGCAAATGGATGCCTTCCTACCCAATATAATTGAGCATGCCCTATGCCGACTCCACGCTTGCCACATTACTTCTCACTGCTATTATTCGTGTCTAAGCATACGAGTGGAGAACCGAAACAGACTTCGGCTAACGAGATTATTGTCATTTTATTTTTAGGTACTTTTTCGAACAGGAATTTTCGAAAAGGCATTTCTTCGAGCAAAATCAATCAGCGGCCACCAGCTCCACCTTCCTTCACCAACGTCTGCACTTCATAAACGCAATGTTACATTCGAAAGCATCTGGAAGATCCACATATCCTACAATATACCAGTTTTGCATATATCTACTACTGTAATCAAGCGAATATCATGAATTCCTATGAAAGTAACAGCGTTGAATAAGATAAAACGTTCCGATCTCATTAATCCTCACTACAAATGGACCACAGTGAGAAGCCGCAGAGATCTTGAGAATATCTTGTTTCAAATACCACGGTAGATGGTATGATGCAACGTAAGTCAATGCCATGTATAGACTAATTCGTAACTGTGTCATACAATTGTCAGATCGACTAACTTTATGACGCCTGAGCATTAGATGCACGGTTCGGTGCCCAGTCCGGCGTTGCCGTTTTCTATCGAGTGGGTGTCGTCGTCAGTTGACAATTATAGAGCTCAGATGGACCAATCGATCTCATAATTATGGTTTCAGCGGATTGTCGCTTAAATTTGTCCGTGGTACCTTCCAGTACATAAATACTAACCGAGAAACAAATTTGACTGCTAATTCAGTTGAGTAGTAGATGAACTACACGATCCGATCGCCTTGAGTGCTTTACTAACATACTGTGGGAGAAACAAAACCTTTAAATGGTGTTGGAAACCATTAAGTAGCTTTGGAAAGGAAATTTTGGAAGTGAAGGCGGTGGGATGAGGGTGCACCGCCGTACTGTTCGGTGCCCAGTATGGTGTTGCCGTTCTTGATCGAGTGGGTGTCGCCGTCAGTCGATAAGTATAGAGCTCAAATGGACCAACCGATCTCATAATTATGGTTTCAATGGGCCATCGCTTCGAGGATTCGTCCGTAGTGCCTTCCAGTACATAAAGACAGGCCGAGAAACAAATTTGACTGGTAATTCAGTTGAGTAGTAGATGAACTACACGATCCGATCGACCTGAATGCTCTATTAGCGTACTGTGGGACATCGACAACCCTTCAATCGTCTTGGAAACCATTAATTAACCTTGGTAAGGGAATTTGGGAAGTAAAGGCAGCGCACTGGTGGCTGGGTGCACAGTCGTACGGTTCGGTGCCCAGTCTGACGTTGCCGTTCTTGATCGAGTGGTTGTCGTCACAAGACGATCGGTGTGTATGGTTTACTGAAGGTGGAGCTGAACTTCGCCTTTTGGTGTCAAATTTTGATAGATCAACGCGTGTAGTACACGTGCACAGTGCCTACCTGTACATATGTTACGGCGGAACGGATGCGGAATTTTTCTCATTTGCAACCTAGTTCTGCAATCGTTCTTAACGTCGTGACAGTTGCAGAAAAACGCATGGCTTTCATGACCTCGCACGCTTGACAAATACATGTAGAACACGCTTGGCAAATCGGACATTCTTCTCAAATTTCCGTAATATTGTAATGTTATGATTCGGGGAACCATCCATATATGTATGTAAAACATATAATTCACACGAACGAATTCGTCATTGGCAAATGAGCAAGCGTAAGGCTTGACTCAATGGATCAGACTTCCATTATTCCGGTTGTGTGGGTGGGGTAGTGCTCGAATTCGTCGCAGTTGAATGCTGCAGCAGGGTGATTGTCATCAACGATGTTGCTGAACTCCGCTCTCGGCGACACAGTGGAACAAGGAGCGGATTCCTAAATCGAAATCATATTTCCTTTGAGTGTCTGCCACTTATGCTCATACCATTATTTGTGGGCCATTAAAAAGCAGCGGCAACGACGAAAACGATGTGTTTTTAAACAGCATCGCAGTTTTTAAACACCATCGCTACGCTGAAAGCGCGATTAGATGCGTTAGGCGAAAGTGTTTGATTTGCCACGGTTTTTCTTTGAAACTATCGGCCCTATTACGTCGAGTAAATATGAGCATCATTAAGCTTCATGTTGAGCCGACAACAGTAGTAAAGTAGTATGGGTGGTCGCGAAAATCCAAAATTTGCTGAAACCACCGCACGCAGGAAGTGGAAACATGGGTACTATTCCACTTCATGGACTCCCTTCCCTAGTGTTTTTTTTTCAGACATCGAATTTCGCTGAAACTTTGCACACGGGGGTAATCGGGGGCGCTGGTCACGACCCTGTGGTCCGTTTTTCACGGGGTGTTCCACATTGCACCACCCACATTGCTATTTGGGTGGTCCAGATGGGGTCACCGATTTCGCTCAATTTTTGCATAGAAAAAAAAACGAATATCACCATCGTGTTCAGGACCCCGAATAAGCTCGGTAGACGAAGTTTGAGCGAAATCGGTGACATTGACTGGACCACCCACTGAGCGATTTTTGGCAATATGGGTGGTCTCGGACCACCATGTGAAAAACGGATATCATCGTCGTGTTCAGGACCCCGAATAACCTCCGTAGACGAAGTTTGAGCGAAATCGGTGACCCCAACTGGACCACCCAAGTAGCAATGTGGGTGATCCTAGGTCATCCCGTGGAAAACGGACCGCAGATTCGTGATCAGCGCCCTCAATCACCGCCCCCCCCCCTATACAAAGTTTCAGCAGATTTGAGTGGCCAAAAAACTGAGGGCTGGAGTCCCTGGAGTAGTGCCGAAACATGGAATGATTTTCAATAATGAGTGAGCCTCAATATTGGTACCGAGTGTATTGATGAGCGATTCCGATACCGTATGTTCAACAGCTTCATTTGAAGTTCTCGTCAGCCGTTGCCGATTCAGCATAAGCCTCTACGGCGCACTAATACTCAGCAAATTAGCGTCGCAGGCCTACCCGGGAAGTTCATTGAGAAATGATGATCTCACCTTCGATTTCTCTCCATCAACGTGTTGCTGCTTGTGGAACTTTTCGTGTAGAGCATCTAGTCTTGCTCCTGTATTAGGATTCGGAATCACAATCACTCGGCAACACTGATGTGGAGGGCGAAAAAGGAAAACCTTGGGGTACGTAGCCGTGATAAAATAGCCGCGTTCTGCAAAACAAATGTCTTCAGAAGTCATCGAATATGGGTTACTCAGATTGGCCTTACCCATGATAGTAAAGCGTTCGTTCAGTGTCAGATGGCGATTCGAATACCACTCCGCCTTACTGGGAAGGTCTGGATAGTGACGCTGAATAACTTCTCGCCCAGGAATTGGTTCGATCGTGTACGTCACCTGCTGCATGCTCTAAAATTTTAAACCTTAGTTACACTAACAACTGGGAACCAGTAAAAACTGACGGCTTGGTAAATAGTTGAAAAAAACGGCAACAGTCTAGAAGATATGAAAAGGAACACTGCTCAATACGTTGCTCTACAACACCTACGCTTAGTAAAGAGGATTTCGCAATCATACGCCACCGCCGCTCATAACTCGCCCTTGAGTCGAGGAACTATTGATTTTTCTTAAGTAGCATTTTTCACTATCAGTCTATGTCTCAAAGAACCGTATTTGAAAGAGCATGAAACCAGTCAAAATGACTGCTTAGCGGGAAGAATGTCCCTTTAAAGATTTCTAAATGACGTAGTTGTTCAGTTGACTTTGCTTCAACCCCACAACTGTGAACCAAATTAAACAGGTCATCATTATTAGCATATTCTTCCCAGTTCGATACCCTCACTTTGGGATACACTGTTACAACTGCACTGCAATTGTTCTTATCGTCCAGATTCACTTCCTACATGCAAACGTACGATCGCGATTATTATAGCTCATTCTCTCGTGGTGGATAATTTAGGCGATCTTTCGACCCCTAGAACAGCTAGAACTTACCACCTTCTTCGAGTATATAGACGGAGGGCACAAACCACACCCTATGTGGTTTTTGAATAACAAATTTTAGCTTAATAACAAGGATACTTTTACCTTTTTACTTTTTTCTTTTATTTTTAGAATTTTTTTTTCATTTTTTCTCAAGACGTATCGATGGTCGCATGCAAGGAAGCGGCGCTCAAGAATCTGCGATCGAAGACGATATGGCCACCCACAAAGAGCTCAAGACTGACGAGGGAAGCTTGTGAGCGATCGGTGACGATTCATAACGAAACCCATGAGAGCGTGTAGGGCTTTGCACGAGGAATGCAACGATATGTTCACCAGGTGTGTCGTCACCTGGTTGATCTGAAAACACATATAGGCTGTAGCGGGAGTAGCGGGGCCAATTCCATGGCTAGTGCGACAAGGTGGCGGAGTGGATAGTGTTATGGATTCAAAATCTGATGATCGGGATCGGTCCCTCCAGGTAGCTTTTCTTTTGCCTTCATGCGCTAGATTACAAAATACGCTCCTTCTGCGATTTTGCCGCAGTTTCGAGACAGAATCGCGTTTGGGACGAGTATGACCAACACAGTACGCACAGAGGACAAAATCTGCTACGTTCGCGGTCCATACTTAGCGTAACCAACCCAAATCCATCCCAAGTTCAGAAACTGATGTCAGATTCGTGATCAGCGTCCCGAATAACCTCCGTAGGCAAAGTTTGGGCTCCATCGGTGATTTCGACCCAATCACTCTACTTTGACTACAAACCCTAGCAAGCGCATGTCAGACATAACGGGAAAAGCCGGTGTTATATTTGTGAATTGTGGATTTTTCAGCTGCCCAAGTAATCACCTTTGATGAATATGAAAAGAAACTCATCCAAAATAGAGTCTCTGTTCTTTAGAGTCGAAAAAGTGGAACAATAGAACGAAGAATATTCTCGGCAAGTGGACCTTCATACAACTACTCACTTGATACTAGTAAGGCTGGTTAGGTCAGAGTCACCGATTTAGCCCAAACTTTGTAGGCCGTTAAATAAAGTTTGTCCACCTAACAACCTCGTGCGGCAGAAGTACTTATTTGCAATAAATAACCGACAATGCCGAGGTTTAAAGACGAGAGGACATGGAGTTTGTCTACGGGGGTTATTCGGGGCGCTTATCACGAATCTGACATTAGTTTCTGAATTTGGGATGGATTTGGGTTGGTTACGGTAAGTATGGGCTACGAACATAGTAGATTTGGAATCTAGCGCATGAAGGCAAAAGAAAAGTTCCCGCAGGGACCGATCCACGCCCATCAGATTTTAAGTCTATAACACTACCCACTCCGCCACCTCACCTTCCCTTGTGAGACAAGATGGCAGCGTGGTAACCTAAACGAAGCGGGAACAGCACTAAGGAGAAAGCAGACGAGGCGACTATCATGAAAGACGTAATCCGTAACTGATCGGGATAAAAACGTTGTGGAATAAAAAAACAAGGATACTTTCACCGTGCCACACCTGAAACTTGATATAGAACATCTGATGACTCCAACAATCGCTCTTCATCTTGAGAGTACCGAAAGCATTTTACTTCAATGCTTTTTTTTTGTTGAACATCGCCAAGATTCACCACAAATGTTCATTTACTACGATATAGAAGGCACCGGTAAAATAGCACTTTGCAAACACAGCCACACTCTCGAACAATACCTACGCGATGTGGAATCAAAGCGTTTCAGGCCCAACAAAATTTGGCAAATCGATTTGCATAACAATAACAGCCACGAAATCACGTATGGTCGCATCAAAGCAGAGCTTCGAATGATCGCTATAGTAAACCGTTCAGCAGATATAAAAAAACAGACAGAGGTATGACATGGTGGTCAACATTGAACAACCCGCGCCTCATTTGACACTACAATACGCCCTCAAGTTGAAGCTGTGGGAAAACTGAACGGTCTCCAACTATTCAGATAACGTTCTTAAAATGTTAGCGCAACTTCGAATGTGGAAGCGTTGCAAAGTTAAACCTGACAAAGTCTATAGCACAATGGGTTTTAGCATTTCGATCAGGTAGACTATGAACACAAAACTTTGTAAACCGAAGTTCAGCAGCTTAGAGTGGGATATTTCCGTGCTTTCTCCATGGATTCGATAGCTTCTTGCTCTCAAGCAGGCTCAGATCTTCGCAGATGCGAAGGCGAGTAGTACTTGGCTGGATTATGTCATCGACAAATCCTAAAACAAAAGATGATTAGGGAAATACGATAAGTCGATTCTATTCTTTTGATGAAAGTCGAGCTCTTTTAGAGGGTTGTGTCATGATGAATCGCGTCAGCGCAGGTAGAACTATTCATGTAGTCGCTTGTGCACTACAGTGTGGCTAAAAACGAGGTTTTGAACGTTTTCGGCTTCACATACCACGTACGGCAGCCGGGAACGGATTGCTGAAGAGGTCGATGTAATCCTCCTCACGTTGCGCCACATTCTTGTCGCCACGGAAAAGAATCGAAACAGCACCCTAAAAGACGTTTGATTTTAGGGGCAATATTTTCAGAAGGAATGATGGCCTGAAGCATTCAAGGCGAAAACCCTGTAGGGTAATCTATAATACAACGACAAATCGCTCTCACCTTAGCTCCCATGACAGCGACCTCAGCAGTTGGCCAGGCGTAATTGACATCACCGCGAAGGTGCTTCGAGGACATTACATCGTATGCTCCTCCATAGGCCTGGAACAACAACTCACTAATTTCCCTCCAAAATGGGAGCTCTACGGGGACACCACACCTTTCTGGTGATGACAGTAATCTTGGGCACAGTGGCTTCCGCATATGCGTAGAGGAGTTTGGCTCCGTGTCGAATGATTCCACCGAATTCCTGGGCCGTTCCTAAACAGCATATACTCGATCCAGTGAATGTACAGTTTTCATGCGATGCATCACCAACCTGGAAGGAATCCGGGCACATCTACCAATGTGATGATAGGAATGTTGAATGCGTCACAGAATCGCACAAAACGAGCTCCCTTTACCGACGAGTTGATATCGAGACAACCAGCGGCGAATTTTGGATTATTTCCCACAATTCCTACTGTGCGACCATTCATACGGGCAAATCCGACTATGATGTTCTGGAATCCGTCACTCATTGAGCATCGAACATTGGCAGTCGAATATTTCAATTAACCTTAGCGTAATCTGGCATGATCTCGAAGAAGTCGCCCTCATCAACCAAGGCGGTGACCACATCCTTCATGTTGTATGCTGTCGTCGTTTCTAACGGTACTACTGTATCCAGCGATGGCACGATGCGGTCCCTTAAGTAAGTGTTGAGAACAGAAGATAGGAAAAATAAAACGTTAATTTTCTTTGTTATAACATGAAAATCAGAGTAATAGGCTTGACCTATGTTTAACATCCATGTTTCCCAGGCGAAAATGCTTGTAAACCTAAAGGTAAAGGTAAAGGTGCCGGCGTTGATCAGTCCCTGAGAACGCTCTATTCGTGTCCCATTCAAGTCGTAGAGGCTTGGTGAATGCGTATTTGGCCTATACAATGACCTGCGGGGCCAACCGCTATAATACCAGGTCAGGGTCTTTACCTTGCCAGACAAGTCTGGTACCAATTTACCCGACCCCGGAGGGATGGAAGGCTTGGTTAGCCCGGGCCGGGATCGATAGCTCGACCGTGCGGGTGTCAGAAGCGCCTCTTACCACTGTACCACGCGGGCCCTGCTTGTAAACCTAAACTAGAGAAAAGATCACAATACCAGGGATCGTCGCAAGCTCGCACTGGAGCTGGATCGCGGTTCGACAGTGGAAGGTAGTTCACTAGCTCACGCATGCTCATCAAAGCATCAACATCGTTCTCGAAAGCGCCGACGGCAACTCCTGAAAGGCACTCGCTTATGGAGCAGTGCGAGAAAGTGGTACGAAAAGCCCAACAAACTTGCCTGACGTAGCTGTGTGAGTTTTGGCTCCACCAAGTTCCTCTTGAGTCACTTCTTCATTGGTGACAGCTTTCACGACATCAGGACCTGTGATGAACAGGTAGCTGGTGTCGCGAACCATGAACGTGAAGTCAGTGATGGCGGGTGAATACACTGCACCACCAGCACAAGGGCCCATAATAAGAGAGATTTGCGGAATCACTCCGGAAGCCATCACGTTGGCCTTAAATCATTACCATATCGTTCACTTTCAGGTAGCTGGATGAAATATGAGATCACCTGGAAGATGTCAGCATAACCGGCAAGAGATTCAACTCCTTCCTGGATACGAGCACCACCAGAGTCGTTAAGACCGATCACGGGTGCACCGACGAGCATTGCTTCCTAAACACCGCTTTTCGTAACATGCACGCCTAATTCAGAGGAAAAGAATTTTCGCAAGTCACCCTCATGATCTTCGTGATTTTCTTAGCATGGATGGATGATAACGATCCACCGAACACGGTAAAGTCCTGTGAGAAGACATACACGTTGCGACCATTGATGTGGCCACGACCGGTAACGACAGAATCACCAGGATACTGAAAACGCAAATTAAAGCAGATGATTTCAAAAAACATTTTGAATGTGAGCCCGCCAGCAGAAAATAAATTCAAAGAGTTAATCACGCAGAGTTTACCTTCTGTTCCTGCATGTTAAAATCGGTACACGTATGTTCAGCAAACATATCGTATTCGCGGAATGAGTTCTTGTCCATGAGTAGCTCGATTCGCTCACGAGCAGTTAGTTTTCCCTAGAAAAACACGAACTGTAAAATATTTCTACGGCGCATTACTTCGAGACGGATCGTAGTGTTTCATGCAAATTGTAGGAGGTATTATTTGTATCTCAAACTTACTCGAGCGTGTTGTGTGTCGATCCTCTTCTGTCCACCACCGAGCATGGCCTTCTTTCGGGTATCTTCAATGTGGTTGGCCACCTTTATGGTGTGCGCAATACTGCTCGACATACGAGCAATCTAAACCAATGGAAATTCTCTACAATTCGGTTACTAAATAGAAAAAGTTGATTTGTTCACCTTGTGGACGCCATTGGTGCCGGCAAGCACTGGAAGAGCGAGTCGTGAGATACTCATGATCGAATTACCTGGAAATTATAATTGCAGAGACAGCAGTGCACGTAAAAAGAATATTCAAGAGTTTCATGAACGAAAAAATATGCAAGAACAAATACTCTCCCATTGTGATTACTTTATCCAGAGAAGATAACCGAATAAGAGCAGCTCTGGGAAAAATTGCTGTCTAAAACCTCGACTCAATTTTCCACGAATCGCACTAACAAGAAGAACCAAGTCACAAATTAGGATGATGACATGAATAGAAATTTCTCCGAGAGGCTAACATAAAATCAGATCTCCATATGAAGTGGCGTTCAGAATGTATCACCCTGTTCACTTGACAACCCAATGTTGCCCTTCATCTAAAAGTAATTAAGTTTTAGTCCTTCTCTCCATGGAAAGAATTACGACTTCATCTCTTTAAAGAGGCAGGGCATAAATTATTAGTTATTACATTTCTGATTGCAAGAGGATGTTTTTCGTCAATAGTATAATCATTAATGGGTCTTCCGCCGTTGTTGGTAGTTCTTTCGTTTAGTTGAAAACACAGTTTAATCGAACTTGAACAACAGGGTGCGTCAAAAGTCTCTGGACTCAGATAAATGGCCGCCTTAACGGCTATTTTGAAGCAAATGAAATGAAATTCATAACATTTATTGCTTTAGACATTGTACACATAAAAACATAGTTGTGTTTCAAAACGGGCTCCTCTGGCAGGAACACAGGCCTTAAGTCTCTTAGGGAACGCATCTACAGCGGCGCGCAGGACTTCTTCATCAATTTCTTCCCAGGCTTTCTTCAAAGCCCGTTTGAGCGACACAATGCCCCTGTGTGGTGTTGAGCAGGCCTTGCTCTTTGATATAGACTAGATTGGGAAGTCCGTCGGATTGAGGTCTGAGCTGTGTGGTGGTCATTCTTTTGCTGAGATAAAATCGGGGATGTTGTCGGCGCACCGCTTCTGTACGACTTTGGCCCTGTGGGCAGGCGCAGAGTCCTGCTGATCTGTCCAGCCGGTATTTTCAAAGTGCCCGATGCCACGAGAAGAATTTCCTTTTTAGAATGTCTTCGAGGTAGTTTTGACTATTGATTTTGAGGCCTTTATCCATGAAAATCAGTGGCGTTTTCCCATCTGCTGCTATCTCTGCGAAAACCATCAGAAACTTCGGATGTCCTAATCTTTTCGCCACATTCCCGTGCTGATTAGCTTCTCCTATATTCCTGGCAAAAATCCTGTCGTTTTGGTGATTGACAAATTGTTCAATCGTGAAAACGGACTCGTCGGTGAACAAGATCTTTCGGTGGCGCGCCGCTGTAGGTGCTTCCCTAAGAGACTCAAGGCCTGTGTTCGTGCCAAACGAGGCCGTTTCAAAACCTATGTTTTTATGTGTACAGTGTCTAAAGTAATAAACGTTATAAATTTCATTTCATTTGCTTCAAAGTAGTCGTTAAGGCGCCCAATTATCTAAGTCCAAAGACTTTTGACGCACCCTGTATGTACTCTTTGCGCTTTCCCAATGTTTCCCGCTACTACTGGTAGCTATGGAACCGAGACAAATTTCATAGTATCACTGTGTAATTGATAGATAAATAGCTCAGCTACAAACTACATGTCGGCGCTGGATTAAAACATGTCATGCGTAGACAGCGCATCACTTCTATCCCCGATTATCCTCATTCAAGTACTCGAAGCCAGGTGAAAGAGGCCAGGTGAGCCAGTGAAGGCATTTCCGCAATATGATCAAACTTCACGTCGCTGTCTGGCAAGAACTAAAGGTCGTGCTAGCAACTGTCACCGAGGTGGGGGCAACTCTACCCGGTGGACTTGTTTGTACTCTTCATCAGTTAGACTGTTGACGATTCCAGTGTGCACACGCAAGAAGGACAAACCTGTGGAATTTCAGAGTACACTTTACGATTTTCCACTTTCCACAAGGCCAACAACTTCTGTAATCTCCGCATGCAAAATTTCTGCGTTAATATGAGGTGTGAACCTTCTGTATGCAGCCAACAACTACTTATAAAAATCATTATACGTCATTAAGTAGAGAGAGACACAGATGACGCGAATATGGATGAAAGCGACGAGACAAAAGCTTGTTTTTAAGAACAGCTGACCTTGAGAGATGTTCAGGAAAAATCAAAAATATGTGCTAGAACAACGAAAAAGTTGACCAAATTGCAAAAATATCACTTTAAAATCGACGCAAGAATGGGTGCGCCGATGTAATGACCACATTTCAAGGTCATCCATTCCGAGCGCTTACGACAAATCTCAAAAAATGGTAGTTATTAATTAACTGTTCATCGAACACTAAAGGATTATGCGATAGGGATCCAGCTCTCATACAACACAAAACGTTTAGTAATTATGGAAAAATTCTGTGGCATCAGAACTCCATATATGCTGCTTCACCCACTATTACTCAACTTTTACACTGACTTGAAAAAACGGTACAATTACAATCAAGATAAAACTTGGAACGAGGCGACGAATCAAGGATAGGCGCGAATGTTGAATGATTGGTGTTGCGTGCGGAATTTCGGCTCTCGAAATTTTTTTATAGTTGTAACAAAGCCACTGACTGTGGACAGGAGTGCGCAGACAGGAAAAGCTTCACGTGCACAGTTGCCATTGGGATAGCACGTTTCACAAGTGGCATGAGCAATTGTTGCTATTGCAACATTACTACGGTCACTGGACAACAATGGAATCCGAAAAGCGATCAGCTCAGATATTCAAAAAGTCGACAGGAGTCAGCTGTGTGACCGTAGAAGAAAAATGAGGACTCATTTGTCGAGCCAGGATTGAAAATAAACTGTTCTATGGGCATGATTACAAAAGGACCGATCGTAAACATCAGCTCAAATGATACAAAATATTCAAGAATCCCATTGTAAGAGCTGAAAACCAGTTTATGTCCAAAACAGCACGAGAATTACAAGAACAGTATAGTAGCCAGAAAGATGAGAAGCCCGACTCGTTCAAGCATTTCTTCTTTAGCACCATCACAAACCACACTGACCTAGCAGTATCATGAATTTAAAACCATTTTTGATTAAGGCCTGAACGGCGCAGCGTATTTGCGGACTGAATTTTATTATCAAATGATATCGGGAGCGGTATTGTACTCCGTTTCGATGTCTTGATCAGAATAGCTCCGCTCACCAGTTTTTTTTGTGATGTAAATTGAAGAAATACTGTGACTTTACTAAGAAAACGAATGGATGCTGGTTGCAGTATCATATTTTCCATTATTTTCTAGTCAAACCGGAGCTGTGTTGTTGGCTGAACCACGTTTTGTGCAAGTCGGATGTCAGACGTGCACATTGAGCCAGATCTGTAAAAAGGGGTTTACCAAGACGAGGATCCGGTAGGGATGGAGAATAGCTAGATTAGAACGGCATTGTATCTTTCCTATGCACTAATCGAGTGTTTCCCATTTAGATTCTTCTTGTGATGGCCTCATCTTTTCGATTATCTGTGGGAAAATAGCGGTGTCAGTGATAGGGCAACACACTTGACATAGCATATAATCACCGTTCTTTGAATGAGTCATACCTCTAAATCCAAGTATTGAAAGCGAACGAAGCGAATCATTAGCAGCTTCCTTTCAAAGCACCAACATTAGTCATGCTTTTTCACAATGCAACGTTCGGATTGGACATCTTTGATGTGTTGTGTTTGGAGCGTACCTCACTCATCCAAAACATGTCCAGTTGTTTACGAGTGAGTCACCACCCCTAAGAATGCTCTCGGGAGACCCTGACGATGATGAACGATCAACGAGATGAGTACAGGGATACAGGAGAAAGGTATTCAAGTAGGACTCGATGAAAAGGAACAGTACGGCTGGAGTAGCAGAACAAACGACTCGAAGTGACTGACAAACATTGGGGAGAAAAGGGTAAAACATCATCGAACAACGGGTCGATCAGACGTGCAGTTTGAGTGTTGGTTCGTTCTTCGAATCAGGCCCGATCGCCCCGTCTCTGAGCGCTGCGCTCGTCTTAACAGGCGCCTGTTCTATCGAGTTGCGCTCTCTCGCTTTCTTTCGCTGCCCGCTACCCCCCTCTCGCCCTTTCCCCCTACCCTACAACTGCCACGATAAAACATCGTCATTGTAAACATGATGCATCGCCAACAAATTGCTGTAGATGATCAAGCTAGTTATATGAAAGCCGAAAAATATGCTCACATAGAGATTGTTATGTAAATACGAACGCGATGAGTCACACAGTCTGGGCATGGGGAGGGTTTCGAAAGCGTCTAGTATAAAAGACTAGCGGCCATCGCGCCGTACGTCGTCTGACTCGCTCGCTCTCTCATGGGGGGCCACCCACTGCCGTTTATTCTGCTACTCGAAGGAAATTTGAACAGTTCACCGCGGAAATGGCCCTCATTTCTCTCATCACTCATACAACATTATTATTGCGACCTCCAACACGCCAAGGAGGCGGAATCGATCTCGCCCTCCTGTGTCAATACGGCGTGTAAGGGCAGCTCACCTCCAGTTATTAGCCTGATGGGAGAATGAGCTCGTCATTTGTAATCCGTCCCAGCACAGACGTGCTACCTCATTCGCATTATATTTAGTGGTCGAAATAACTTTTTGTAAATTGCGTATTGAAATTTCGAAAATTTATTTGTGCATTGCAGAATGGCCTGCGAAAAAATCGGTGAACCGGTTAAATCGGTCGTGGCTGAGCCGTGCGAGTACCATCACGCTCTTCTGGTCAACGATCACATCTGGCTTTTTGGACGAACTTGTGAGTTTATTCAAACCTCATTTGATCGAAAGGGATTCCACATGAGCTGTTTGATTTTGCTAAACTTCATCAAAAGAGCTGATCAGAGAAAATTCGAATAGGCATCGGTCATGAGCCACGTTTTCATGTAATTGACGAAATCTTCAATATGTACATGGGAAGTTTAGCTTAGAGCTGTAAGACAGTTCCGGATAAATGAAATAGTTACTTTGAATTTACGAGAAAACAGTTCTAGCATAACCATCCATTTGACAACTGTAAAACAAGAGCTCTACAGAGTAACGATTCCCTCAGCATTGTTGCCCTAATATGATCTGACATCAAAAGACAAATGTTTGGAAATCTAAACATCTCCGAAAAGTCTTAGGCTCTCTTCATGTGAAACTAAAAATAGAGCTTGGGATTTCAGGGTAAAGAAGATTTCAATAGATATCAAGACTTCAATACTTTGTCAGTCCGTCAGGAAAAAGGAAATGTGCTGGGATGAAACATTGAGCAAATTAGAATGGAAACGATCGCTTGTTTTCAGTCGTTAACCAACCATCGCACAACTGGGGACACCGAGTGGCTCTGGCTGGGACATACGCTGTGGCATTCGACACCGTCAACAAGAAATGGGGAGAACCTCTAAAGGTAGGTGAAAATGAAGTAAAAATATTTCCCACGGACGGGAGCCGTACGCGTCGACACTGACGGCCGTGTGTTCAGCCGCTAGTGCATGTTTATCGATTCCCGGCATTGAACTGTCAGCGACAAAAAGAACCTCTATTATTTACAAAACACGGAAATAATTCAATTGAAAGGATCATTTGAAAATATCAAAAAACAAATTCAAAGTATAGACCACGCTAGAAAGCAATGCAGGCGAAAACGAGCAATGGGCGGGTGAAGGCTGTAGGCGAAGTGGCGCGGGCGACTGAAGGTCAGAGCTGCAGGGGTCATGCGGTGTCTGACCTTTTGTTGCTGTCGATCTCCCACAGTCGGTACCCACCAGATTTTATTTGTTCCTGTTTTTTATCCTTTATTTTCCGTGTCTTCCGTCCAATTTTCATACCATCTCTAATTCATGAGCGATTTGTAGTTGCCAAACGAAAATTTTCGAATATCTATTTACCTATGGCGGTGAAATGGCCTTTGATTAAAAATAGACCCGGCATCGCTAGTCTCCCTGTCACTACCCTACTCCAGCAAAGATCACTTTTGACGGAGTTTTGTCATTACCACACTCGGCTCTATGAGATGGATAATCCCTTTTCTAAGCTCTAGTCCCTATCAGTCATGTTTGAATCCTTCAATTCAATTCATTACGTTGTATAGGGCAAACGTAAGAAAGTAACACCGTTCTTCACAATAAAACATCAAAATATAAATGCCTATCAATAAAAAGCACTGAATATCAAGGTGCTATGATAATTCTAAAAGTATAAGTGATACAGACACCTTAAGAGAACAAACATCATAACTGAGGGCAGTATTTCACCTGTTCAGTGATAGTTTTGATAGTGTGGTGTTTCAAGGAAGGAAGTGACAGAGGAGTTTAGCCCTTTTACAAAGCTTTAGGTAGACTAGTCCTGCTTTAATCGTAAACGACTGACGCCTAACGGAAGTCCTAGGCCGGCCAAATGATATTTTGGTTCCTTACCCTCTTGTACGAGAGGGCACTGAATCATAAAACCGGGATATTTCTATTCCAGTCATTCTGTTGAGTAATTTGTGAACCATACACGTATCTGCGATTCGTCGCCTAACCTTCAACGTCAGAACCCCTTAGTATTTATTGCGGAACTTAGCACGATGTATACGCGAGTATAGAAAGCCACCTGTTCTTATCAAGATTTTTCTAGTAAAACCATTTTGGACTCTTTCCAGTATGGTCATGTCACCTCTTTTGTGTGGTGAAAAGACTGTGCTAGAGCCCTCAAGAATCGGCCTGATATAAAGTCTGTAAACCGAGACGACAACATTTTTATTAGTAGTGCTTAGGGCTTTGAAGGTGTGAAATGTACGGATTGTGGCTTTACGTGCAACCTCCTTACAGTGTACGAAAAGACAAGTCTTTCATCGTAACAAAAACCTAGGTCCTTAACTTGGTGTACTCTAGCAATGGGAGAAATAGGATACTGATCCTATTACCTTTTCAGTTCCGAGCTTTATCGGAAGAGGAGAATGTCAGCGAAGCATTGTTCGTGCTCAACAACACGATTTTCATGCTATTGTTTTCGGCTTTTGGTGAACTGTCAATGAAATCTGTGCACAAATGGAACGGAAGCGCTTGGGAGTCATCACACCTTGAGGTATACCAAGCTTGATTTCGTCGCTGAAACAGCGAGATTTGCGTCGAAGTGGGACAACCGCGTTTATGCATTAATTTCAGAGCTTTGCCACGATACCAGGAGGTGATCCGAGTGTGAGAGTGACTGTGGTGGTGGCTGACGGTCCACACAATGATTCTAAGTATTTAATAAGCACAGTGGGGCATCAGATCAGGGTCGCTCATCTGAAGCTCACTGCCAATGGCATCAGCATCACTCATGTACTCGATGTGCCCGATAGTGCTGCAACAACGGTACGTGTTTATCATCAGTTCTTGCGTATCTATCACTACACGACAGCTCTCGACGAACAAAATTTGTCCGCTGAGCAGTTGCTCCGTCCGAGACAGCGGATCATTGTTCATTTCGTCGTTATATGTCACATTTCCCTCTGGCAATTATTGCTGACCTGCAAAAAATAGATCAACAGGCAAAAATGCAGCGTTTCAAAATGCATACTTACCCGAATTTGTTTTCAGCTAGCCCAGGCAGTATGTGGAGTGGAATCAGGTGATCGGCTTCTGATCGGCTACGGTGTTCATGGTTGCGGATTCAGATGGGAGAAGAGCCATGTCATCGCCTGCGATCCTGTCAAGAAGACATGTGAAAATTGCGAGGTAAGTTTGTGTATTGCTGAAGGGTTATCTCTCATATTTCTATTTATAATCTTCAGGTTACCTCTGAAAATGCTCCAAAGTGGGGATTCAATGGCGCTTTTGGCCGGTACCTGACAACATCTGGAGCTTGGATTCATGCTGCGGGAAGCGTACCACACGGTTAGTGCTCTCTTTGCTTTTGAATATCAGGACTGCAATCTCGAAGCGAAATTTTGTTGATATAATGCTTTTTTGAAGGAATATTTATGTGACTCATCTCTTTTGTGACTGTTTTGGGAGGCCTTGCTAACTGCTTTCATGCGTTTTATGCATGGATGGATTGAAGTGTTTGTGTTTTAACGAATCATTTTATAGGAATGACGGGAAGCGTGTTTGACGGTTCAATCTGGGCTATGAAAGACCTCACATCAACTCCGAAATGGCATCAACTTCAAGGAACCGTACCTGCCGAAGGAAACGTGGTTATTGGACAGGGACGAGTTTTCAGCGTTGACGATAACGGAGTTCATAGCATTTCACTTGCCGAAAACTGATATTCTGGTCTAATCTATCAACGGTCACTATATTTTCATTCACTAATTGATACACTCCTCTGTTGAACTGTGTTATATATACGCGTTACTTTATTATAATGTTGCAGTACGGAATACGGTACGAGTTACGAAGAACTTTAACATAATAAGTGTGATAGTGTGCTGGGATTAGCTGTTTAAGTTGTGTGAATAAACTGTGTCATATTGTTTGTCCATGTAGCATTTTGTAAGAACATCGGAGCAGGTGCACAGGAGAAACTTCGTTAGGGTAGGGGCCCTTACACACCCGACGACGTGCAATTTGAGCGACGAATTAGCCGTTATAAATGAAATTGAGCGAAACACACGACGACGAGCATTCTCGTCCAACGCGACGTTTGCGGCGGCCGCATTGCTCCAATCGATAGCTGCGCGATCACCTCCGCGGTGAAGACTGCGAATTCGTCGTTCAATTTTTTGTCGTCTGGTCTGTAAGGGTCCTAGGCAATTCTGCTTCTGATGCATGAAACAATTACGTTTTTGTTTATTGACAAAATGGATCGCCGCGGCGACAGTAGCCCGATCGAAGTGTAAACTCATGCACAGGAACAGCCTGAACCTAGGTTGCAAATGTTTTCTTGGAAATTCTTTTGGTAATCTGCCAGTGGGTTAGCTACCAGTCATGACTCTCACATTGCTCGTACATATGTAAATTTCTGCCTTTTGTAGAGTTGTTAGATCCTAGCCTTTTTTCGAACAATGAGAGTATGTCGTAGGGAAAGAGTAGTTCCAAAAATGTGTCTCTCCATTCAGGAGATCTTACTGAACTTCTTTCTCACTGCGGAGGTTTCAGCTCCAACTCGCTTGCACGTGGAATCATCTCAAGGGCAAAGTCAGTAGGCTGAAGTAACCTAACAGGATATTGTTCTGCTCAGAGTAGGAATCTGTCGGGAAAGTGCAACCTTCCCCATCGCCAAACAATCAATGCCGTGCCAGAAATTGATCGTAAGTACATAAATGTGGAGTTTTCTCTGTCAGATCGCCACACCAACCAACGAAGCGATGAGAATGTTACCCTGTGGGACAGCTGTTCTAATAAATCGAAATTTCTATGTCAACACCATACCAATCCAAAGAAAAAAACTTATGTGAGACGGCATTACTGGTTCTCGTGTTCGTCAAGTGTACAAAACCAATAATTCTCGGGATGGAATTATTTGCAGTCGTCTATATTTTGTCGAATGCCCACGGTTTGAACAACTGCAAGAGAACACATCCTCTCGTCTGTTTTCTCTTCTCCTGCAAAACATTCCACTAAACGAACACGAGCAACTATTACGCAGCACTCAGAGGTCGACACGTAGGGAGCATTTCCTGTATCGATGCAAGTAGTTGTAGCCGTTTTGTAGAATACGAAAAACACAGAAAAATGGCAAGTCAACGAGTTCTACCAGCCAGCTCCAAATCATGGGTAGTTCGAAAAAAAAGCCGCGTTCCACCGGTTCACAAATGCAGCTAAAACCATCGGATGAAGTCTCCAACATTGCTAAGGAATCCTCTATCAGCATGATAATCGGTAACTTTGTAGACAACATTTCAACCAACTGCATCTGAAATTGATTTTCACGAAATTGCACAGGGAAGACAATGACGAACCATTTTCATAAGTTCTCTTTATTTCACAGAGATCAAGAGATCCTGAGCTACATGCAAACATAAGTTACTACTTACTGGATTTGGTAGAAAGCCCTGTAATATTTCGTGTTTTTAAGCTTAACGGAGTCTTTACGTATTCAGCTATCAAGTATTGATGTCGAAAAGTCCTGTAGAACTGACTATTAGAGTTTGTCATTTCCGGTACTATTTCGAGAGTCATCGGTACAGCACGGGCGACAAACCTTTCTCAATGACTTTTCTTCAGAGAATATCGCGTTCTCGCCACGAGACCAGAGTACAATTTTGAGTGGAGGTCGTTCCAAGTTTCCACATCACATCCAGACAATGGGAAAAAAGCAATCCAAAGAAGGTGAATAACAACCTTAAGAAATACGTGGCTAGACCAAGGTTCCAAGGTTCAGTTACTACACGGTCAATGTTGCAGGGCTTTCTACTAAACCAAATGCATAACGACAAGAAATGACACCAATTGTAAACTGCATAAATGTTCACCTAAAACAATGCTTAGCAAAGTCCTGCACTAACAACTTTGCAAAAATTAATGAGTTGATGAATTCAGTGAGCAAAATGTGACATGCATTCTTTAGCGTAGTCAGTCTGAGATCAACACTATTAATAAGGTATAACATAGTGAGAGTCAAGATCGGAAAATCGCATTCATTGACGGAGATGGTGAGGAGGTTTGCGAGCGACTTTCATCATACCCGTGTAGGTTTAAGATCGACCTCCGTCGAGGGCCGTGCCTGAAAACACCTTGAAACTCGCCACGTAATAAATCACATTGAAAAGCCTCCTCCATATCGAGTCATAGCTTTCATCTGCGCTTCCTATACCTGCGCTGACACAGGTGGACGCATATGCAGACGAGTACAGAAAAATTGACTTCGAAATGGAGAACTGTCCACAACACTGTCCACAAGACGTTCACAGTAGCAAGAAGCCATTTTCTCAACTTACGGATTTCTTTTGAACTTGCGCGTCACCCGGAACCTAATAATGCGACCATAATTCTCAAACATTCGCAATCGTGTGCTCACGAATATGAGAAAAATTCTCTCAGTAGATCTAGAAGGCGAACACGGATGATACTGTGGTCGAGAAAAGTCGCCTGGTTTTATGTGATGAGCTGTATTCGCCAATGATATTCTTTATTTCATTAGCGTTGTGGTACAGTCCGCAACTACAGGCCTTAGCAGGCGCTTGGATCTCCTACCCTCTGAAAATTCAAAAAAAATACAATACTGATCGTAGTTTAAAAAATAAACTTGTAGTATAACGAACCCCCATGGTGATAACTAGTTGAAATTCTCAGCGGGAGTACGGCATTGCTTTAGGTGATGAAACCTAAACATTCTACCCCTATAGAGGTCATCTACGAACCCAATAAAGACTACAAGGCTGCGTGAAGTGCGGTTTTTCTCGAATTTTTATTTTCTTCAATTTTTTTGTCGGCCCCTCGCTTCCCTCCTCGCAGCCATCGCCGGCCACCCAATGATTGGCTTCGATCAGCTGCCGGTCAGGGCGCGGTGATCATCAATATGAGCCATCAAGTAAAGTTTTGAATGAAGAAGAATAATGAACTCAAATACATCAAAAAATCAGTCACCATAAAGGATGTTTCTCGAACCATTAAATTCTACTATCCGAAACCTATAGGGGTCATCTAGGAACCCAATAAAGGCTACCTAGCTGCCTAAAGTGTAGCTGTTGTCGAATTTTTAATTTCTTCAATTTTTTTACCGACCCCTCGTTTCCTATCTCCCAGCCAGCGCAGCACTCGCTAATGCGACTCTTCATTTCATTACCGTTGTACTACAGTCCGCAATTACAGGCCATGACAGCCACTCGGGTCTCCTACCCTCTGAAAATTCAAAAAAAAAACAATGTTGAACATAGTTTGAAAAATAAGCTTGTAGTATATTGAACACTCATACTGATAACTAGCTGAAATTCGTATTCACTATCAAAAACTCACGAGAGATGGTTAGGTCAGTAATTGCGTACTGACCATAGATCCAGGAGAAGATTGTGGTTTCCTCAGTGGACTCAAGAAATCTAACATTTAACCATACCTTTTATCGGATAGTCTTTCCAATCTATCCCATTCCTCTTGGTATGTTTCGAACAGCTTTCGGGGATCTCGTCCATACATCTCTTTCTTTTCTTTGAATTTCTTCGGAACTAAAAGCCAATTTTATTGAACGTGAACTATGCAGAATCTAATTGAATATCACCTCGATCTTCTGGACTTGCCGATCGTGAGACCGCACGTGAATTCGTCGACGATGCGCTCTCAGCTTCAGCCAAAATAATTGGAACTAACGGAATGGGCTCGATATGCTGAAAAATTTGTATCTGTACAAAGGATCGCCTACTTATTTTGGACCTTTTCCACTGACTTCATGTGAAGGCGGGGCATAAAATTCTGAGGAAGTGGTAGGTGCACCGACGTATTTGATCGTTGTAAACGAATTTAAAAAATGCAATTGCACTATTTAGTAGTATTTGAATTAGTATTCTCACTTGAATGTCCTCAAGAGCCGCGGGTGGTTCAATGATAACAAGATGTGGTTCCTCCACTTCTTCGTCCATGACGTGCTCCGGCACTTCTATCCGACAAACCTCTGCTGGCGGAGAAAACGTCTGAATAATAGTACTTTAGAAGAACCGAGATTATTTTGTTGCAGCTCGAGTACCTGATCGTTTGCAGGTGGGGAGTACATCGGTACGTCACTTGAAAAGGTGTGATAAACGGGATTCTTTATAACTAAATCGGCACTTGGAGGCGTTGGTCTGAAACTGTTTGCTATGCATGCTTTCATCCTCCATAATTGTGCAGAAATTGCTTCACTGCATAACAATAACTCGTTTCGACTGAAATTTTGAGTAATACTCTGTTTGGCAGCCGACGAGCATGACCTGTATGCTACGGATTCATAGCTCAAAGATTATTTGCTTTAGAGAATTGTTAGACAGGAATTGATCTCCCTCCACAACTTGGGAATAATGGCGTTTGACATTGGATAAGCGTATATTCCATCTATGGTTTTTCATCCCCATTAACATCCTAAACATGAAAGTTGGATAATATTTTCAGAATGATGAACGAGCAGTCGGTTGAGCTAATAAAAAGGAGTAGTGAACTGTAGTGACAACCATGAACAAAATTCACCGGGGTGAGAGAAATGGACTTCCTTCTGAAGAGCTATGATCATCAGATTGCTTTTCAGGCGAAGGTGGCGCACTAGTGGTGTCCACCTTCTTTTCGGGTTCATCACTTGTATTTGTGTCCTCGGGTGGCTCTCGTCCCTCCTGAAAACTTGTTGGATTGAACTTTTGTTGCTTCAGAGGAAAAGAGGATGAGTAGGAGTTCAGAGAACGCACGGACTTTGTTAAATTTACTTAAAGTGAAAAATGGCAAAGATTTTCTATTCGACAGGAACAGAAAGATAAATTTCATCAACTCAACCGTTCAAACATTTAAAAGGCGAACCGGTTTCCATGTCCATGTCACCGCACTAATGCGATAACAGAACTTACAGATATGTATGAATGTCCCAACTCAAAATACAACTAGGTATACGGAAAGAACAGGAAGATAAACGATATAATACCTGAAGAGCAATAGTTCGTTCGACGACGTTCTCCAGATCCAGAGCGTCAATCATACTGGGCTCTACACCGCACTTTTTTCCAACAGCATGAAGCAAATCTCGTACTTTAAGTCTAGAAATCGACAATTTCTTGCTTTTTTCAAAGGATTCCTTAAGGTGAAATAGTAGTGAAACCGTTCATGCACCCGTTCGATTTGAGACAAAAAAACAGTTTAAGTTTAATTGTTGTAATAGTATAATAAATAAATAAATAAATAAATTGTAAGAGATGGCAATTTTGGCACAAAAACTCCTAACAAACTTGGATATTAGGCTAAGGACACGAAACAAGGTGAATTAAGTGCAGAAAAGTTCCAAAATTTGTATCTAAATGGACTAGAAACTTCAGATTATTGTCACTTTCGAATGATCTAACGCGATTTGAGCTCCATGGGAATCGATGGAGTGCCCCGCATCGACCGAGTTCAGTGCGTGGATGTCTTACCCCAGTGTATCCTACCTATAACACCTTTTGAATTTGTACTTTCACGTTTTCTAAACGCGAAATCTCCTCACTATAATCCTCTATTTATTATCGTCCGCTTAGCATTCCACCCAATTTCGCTGTTCCTATACCTCTTATCAAATCCGTCAAATTCTGTATGTTGAAGTTCCAATGTCCCTTCAATTTACTACACTCCTCCTCACTCATCACCCGTTGCCACTGCTTTTCACTTAATCATCAACTTTACCTCTGAAAATCTTAAAAGAAAACGCCTAGTGCATTATATACTTTACCCTCAATTTCTCATATCACTGAAAAGCCGTGATGAATCGAAGGTGCTCTCGGGTATGTGGGGCAGATACTCTAACTGGCGCCTCTAATGCAGTATTCGAATTTGAATGTATTTGAAGCGTATTTGAAGCGTTATTTTCTTACATTTTCTTGACATTTTAGGAGCTCTTCGATAGTCAAATAATTTCCAAAGCCGAAGACGATGTCACGAAGGAATGCTTGTGATAGCTTCACAACCAAAAGGATATACCGTTGTAGAGAAGCTACGTCAGTTCATGAGAAGGGTGGGGGGGGGTTTATATACCATTTTCACTTTGATTTGAAAGTTTTTCAAACTACGTCGGACGTTTTTCAGACCAAATCGGACGTTTTTCAAACCAAATTGGACGTTTTTCGAACAAAATTGGACGTTTTTCAAACCACGTGGGCCGTTTTTCAAACCGTGGCTTGAAAAGTGTCCAATTTGGTTTGAAAAACGTCCGACGTGATTTGAAAAGTGTCTATTCCAAGGTGAAAATGGTATATTAAAAATTTCTTAAATCAACATGATGCGAACAAAATTGCCGACGGCTTAGTAGAACGTAGAAGAGTGTGTTACTCACGTCTTTCCTCCGAACCAGATTCTCGTTGATGCAGCGTCTTTCATCTTCTTGCCAAGATAATGCAACTTTTTCATATACTCCGAGCCAACATCTATGAAAAATGATTATTGAGAAATTTTCGTCCGAATAGGAACGCGGCTCTTTGTGGCGTCCTTGCTTTCCTTTTAATCGCACGAAAGCCTTTCATCTAGCTGAGAGTTGTGCTTATTCTCGAAAGGATAATAACAGCCGCTTGCCGTTCACTAAATTTTCGTGAAGAACAACAAGCCATATTGGCGTAAACACTGAAGCATGAGAATAGCGCGCAATGAATTTTCGAAAAGAAATAGTGAAATGAATTTACCTATAGCAATTGTTGTAATAGCCAATCCTAAGCACACATATAGAAAGGTGATCGGTAAAAACGCAACCCTGAAATACTTGTTTACCTTCTTTGTTAGACAAGAAATGTGTTTTGCTGAACATTCGAATATTTGTATACACACAGGCTAAATCTCGTAATTCCTCTTGGGCTGAAGTGATTTGTAGGCCTCCAGGGGCAGCTAATCGTATATATGATCAGCTGCGACTTTCGAAGCTTTTTCCTACGGGGATAGTTCTTGGCTTCACTGTACAATAGTTTGGACATTCGATGGGTTTTCGGTGAAATGTAAGAAGTGCGAAAAGGGTATCTTCACGGTGAAAGGAGTTCAGTCTGTTCAGCTCAAGCGTATCTCTAATGACGAAAATAAAGCTGAGCATGGGTGAAGTTGATCAACAAACGTCGTCGTAACGTCGATGATTAATCTATGCGGGTTCAGCTCCAAATTATCCTACTCTGGAGGGAAGAAGTCTTGAATAGCCTTGGTAGGGAATTGATCGTCCAACTCTTACGAGTAAAAGCGATGTTTTTCGATGCTACACGCCGCAATGCGAAAACTGTTGCACTTCAAACGAAAATTTCTAGAAAATACTGAATACAAATAATGGTTTGTTCCATTTAAGAGGCGAAATCTGTGAAAATTTACCTTGTTGGGACAAGCTGCCCAAAATCGATTGCTGTAAGGCACAAAAAGTTGAAGTACAGCCCGTTGAAAAAGTCTATCTGCAAATGCACTCCAGATCGCGACAATTATGAAGGACCAGCTTTAACTTTGAATTATATTCAGAACAAAATGCCAAGACCTCATACATTTCGTTAAAATTTCATGAAACATTTACCTGCCCGTTCAACGCTGGTAATAAAAGTGCTCCCATTGCCACATAAATTAAGAACGCTATCAGTAGCGCGAGTGATGTCACTTGTATGGACGATTCCTTAAGAAACATTTTTACTGACTCAGTGCTCAGCCATTATTAATTAGGTTGAGGTTTCATGAGCTCTCGACAGCGACAAAGATAATTTTTCAGAAAAGTCCTCATGTGGCGGAATAATTGATAAGCTGTGTTTTTGGATTAGTCAGCCAAGGAGAAGACTGCGTGAAACGTCCTATCGTGCTTAGGGCCAGCTAGATTACCATTTTAGACTTTGAGGTGCTCCACCTTCAGTAAAACTATACAAAAAAAAAACAAAATTCTGACTTTGCCTAGACCCTTTGCATTCAACAGCCGTAATTGGTAACACACCTGTCAGTCTACAACAAAATTTTTAGAGTGAATCCAATCTGCTCTAAAATCTCTCAAAGACGAACATTTTTAGAACCGATAGTCATGCATTGGACCTAGCCAAGAGGCAATGCGCTCGAAGAGCTCGATTAATTCATAGAATATATAGCCATGTGTAATCTTAACATTGTTCGGTAACTCAGAAAAGGTGAAGGACCTATGTATTTTTCACAACTATTTTAATTTCACTACGGAAAGCATCTCAGAAATTGCTTATTGCTAACGGAATACCTTATACTCTTTTCCAGATAACGACGCTCGTGACATTCGTCGTTGTGTGCGATACGCTTCGAGCTGAAAAACGACGATTTCATAAACCGATGCACTTTCCCAACTGTAGGAGACCTTCAGACACGAAAACCAGAGAGTACGTGCTTTTTTTGTGCCACACAAATCATGCTAGATGTAGATAAAACACCGACAACGAGGGGCTTGAAATATGTTAAGGTGCACCAATCAATATGTAATAGAAAGGAGTGAAACAGCATGTCTCGTCTTTCTGCTAAAGTTTCTATTTTTGTAACATTTCTGCTCAAAATATCCTAGGAGTTCCCGTGAGGGAAGAGCTAGTTCTGAATTTTTGCCGTTTTCGGTAGCATGGTGTTTTTTTTACAGTAACGAGAAACTCCAGTGGATACGTATAGATCGTTCACTTTTACTCTGTGTGTTCCTACGACTTTTACTCTAATATTCAAACGGTAGCTCTAATTTTCAATATTTCCAACTGATCGCTTAAAATGTGCAAATATGGTAACTTGCATTAATTAGACGTACCCCCACGAACACCCTTGTCCCTTCTTTTTCTATGGCCATCAGTATTTCAAACCTGCTGGTCCGCAAAGAAAAATTGGTTTCAGTTCATTTGTTCGAGGTTTTCTTGCCTAACAAGGGAAGGCTGTGAGCGATCGGTGACGATTCATAACGAAACCCATATGAGCGTGTAGGGCATTGCACGAGGAATGCAACGATGTGTTCACCAGGTGCCGTCGCCACCTGGTTGATCTGAAAATGGCCGGCGAAATTTTACACTGCCGCACACGTAGGCTACGGACTTAGAATCTGATGACCGGGGATCGATCCCTCCGTGTTGCTTTTCTTTTGCCTTCATGCGCTAGATTCCAAAATACGCTCCTTCTGCGATTTTGCCGCAGTTTCGAGACAGAATCGCGTTTGGGACGAGTATGACCAACAGAGTACGCACGGAGGTCGAAATCTGCTATTTTCGCGGCCCATACTTACCGTAACCAACCCAAATCCATCCCAAATTCAGAAACTAATGTCACATTCGTGATCAGCGCCCCGAATAACCCCCGTAGACAAAGTCTAAATCGATGATTCTGACCTAACCAGCCTTAATAGTGCCAAGTGAGTAGTTGTATGAAGGTCCACTTGCCGAGAATATTCTTTGTTCTGTTGTTTCACTTTTTCGACTCTAGAGAACAGAGACTCTATTTTGGATCAGTTTCTTTTCATATTCATCAAAGAAGATTACCAGAGCAGCTGACAAATCCACAATTCACAGATCTAACATCGGCTTTTCCCGTTATGTCTGACGTGCGCTTGCTAGGGTTCGTAGTTAAAGTAGAGTGATTGGGTCGAAATCACCGATTGAGCCGAAACTTTGTCTACGGGGGTTATTCGGGGCGCTGAACACGAATCTGACATTAGTTTCTGAATTTGGGATGGATTTGGGTTGGTTTCGGTAAGTATGGGTCACGAACATAGTAGATTTGGTCCTCCGTGCGTACACTGCTGGTGATACTCGTCCCAAACGCGATTCTATCTCGAAACAGCGGCAAAACTGCAAAAGGAGCGTAATTTGGAATCTAGCGCATGAAGGCAAATGAAAGACTGCACGGAGGGATCGATCCCCGGTCATCAGATTTTAAGACCGTAGCACTACCCACTCGGCCACCTCGTCGCAGCGGCCGAAGAATTGGCCCCGCTACTCCCGCTGGCGGGGAGCCTACGTGTAAAATTCCAGTGCAAAATTTCGCCGGCCATTTTCAGATCAACCAGGTGGCGACGGCACCTGGTGAACACGTCGTTGCATTCCTCGTGCAAAGCCCTACACGCTCATATAGGTTTCGTTATGAATCGTCACCGATCGCTCACAACCTTCCCTTGTAAGTTTGGGATGTTAGAGCTCCTCCAACAGCGTTGCGGATTATTGAAAACCAAAATCATGAGTCCTGGAGACTACTTGATAGGCTTGTTCAGTTTCCACTGATGAACTGGGCTGAACTTTCTTGTTTGTAACTTGCTGTATTTAAAAATATGCAAAAATGGTAATTTGTGCGGTAAATGAGAGCTTCTTCATAACGTTCGCATTTACATGTGTAGGGGTGTATAAAGAGCGATGTGTACCTCTTTGACAACATCAATTCGCCCACTAACAATAAGAGGTAACGCTTCAGCAAATACTTTCAAATCGACCCTACGGGTAGTGATTTTTTTGTTCATTTCTCAAACGCGGCTGAAAAAAAAGAGTCCCTGTCAGAAGGGTCTTCGACTATATTTGGTGTCCCCATCCTGCCTGTGGTACTAATCCCACAAGATTGAATTCTCATGGCCCTTCATCAGTAAGCTGAATGGGAATGGCGAGATGCAAGGGAAAGATTCCACACGGGCAATTCTGCACAGTTCATGCGACGACGTCATTAGGATTTTGCCAGAAACCAATTATCCTGCACCATTTGTTCACCGCCTTCGCGGGAATGTGGAGTGCATTGGGCTTTTTTTCCTGGGGTCTCGTTTTTCTAAATAATAAGTCTATTGTGTCACGAGAACAGAAACGAATAAACCGATCCGGAGCTTGAATGAGGACGAGACAAAGCTACCTCTACTCTTCAACGTCTTTAAAATGGAAGCCCTATATTCCGTACTCAATTTTTTGAAGAAATGCCATCATGTTGTAGCTGCGGTAAGCCATAACATCTGGCCTTATGAGCTCTCAATTTTAATTGCGTTTATAACTGCACACGGAATAAAGCATGGCTTCTTCATACATGACACGTTAGGGCAATTACCATTTCCAATTGTTCTAAACTGAATTGAGACGTAACGTTTCGAACAATCTCAGGGAAATAGCGACAAATGTAATGAGCCGATTCCTAATTTAATATCGCGTCTGAGAAACGCGTCCTTAAACATCCTTCGGCGCCGCTGTACTATGTGAAACTAGTACGTAATGAACTAAAACGTTGGCTGATTCTAGGAGTGGGCTCCAGTCTATTGAATTTAACAGCTCTGACTTTCGTCATACCCGTAGATCTGCAGAACCACTGTGCTAGGTGGAATGTGGTAAATATTTTTAACCTTAGTTCCCCGTACATTTAGGGTAGTTTCCCAGTAAACTCCTTGATTTCGCATTTTGTTAGATTCAGGCAAAAGAGTGACCATTGTTGGAGGAATAAAATGCTGGTAACACCGTTCTAAACGGAAGCTAGTCGAATCTAAAGGCCGGTTTCAGCTAAACAACACCTGCGAGTAAATGAAAATCTGGGTAAGTATGATATATCGTTCAATTGGTTCGTAAATTCACGCATGCAATATTTTGTCGCGAATTGAAAATTAAATTTCACATTTTCTCTGTCGAATATTACACTCGCCTTCCGTCTCGAATCTCCAGCAAAATTGTTCAGATACTGTCCAACGTTGGCAATGATTATCATCGTAATAGGAATGCCACAAATACCGTAGACGATGCAAAATAGTCGACCCGCATATGTAATTGGAGCAATTCGATTGTAGCCTAAAGAAAGACTTCAAGAGGGCTCATTTGCGGAGCCCAAAGGGTGTATGTACTCACCAAGTGTTGTGACAATCCCAAAGCCGTACAATGTTGCCGTAACAAATGACCATTCGCTTCTTTCGTCTCTTAAGTAAGCTAATTTAATGAGAAGAAAAAGTTTCAATCAATTGTGAGCACAGCTTTGGGCAATAACAATGACAGTCGGAAGCCAATCATGAGCCGTTTTTAAGGGTTCATAAATCAATCAATAACAGAAATTAGTAATAGAAATTATCGCACCATCGCCACTATTATTGATTATTTAAGTAGAATCTGTAAAGGCGGTGAAATACTAAGATGAGTTGTGCTTAGCCCTAACGTGACTAATGAAGCTTACATCTATGAGCCTATAATCGTTAAGTAGAAAATTCCAACCGGTTTAGGAAAAATGCTAATAATGCTCGCCGACAACCTTCTTCTATTACCTCTGCTTCACATTTCCCTTCAATGTTGCACGTCACTGAAGACTGATTTCAGTAGTCAGAGTGTTAGCACATTCGTCAAACATCTGCGCCATAGATTAACACGAGAGGGTTGAGGAAAAGCTCAAAAAAATTCTGCTGAAAAAGCGCTCACATATATCACAGGTTTTGAAGAGTGCATGGCAGTGCATCGCTCACTTCAAATCCCCAATTGAAGTTTAAGGGCAGTTTCAGTCGATAATAAGCCGCTATTGAGATGTGGCTTTCCTTTTTTATACGGGAGGAATACAATGGAACAACTCTTTCATGTGGTCAAGAATGATTACAAATGGAAATGCACCTTTCCGGCTCATAACAGTTGCCGATTTTGTTTGCTGTCACATTTCGCCACGGATTTTCCAACGACAGTGGCGATAGCTTTCCGATGACCTGAATAGCGATGCATTAAAACAATATTTCTCATTTCTCGTTCTCTGCAGAAGCTGATTTCAAGCACTGGGTACTACCATGACCTTGGAGTAGTGCGCGATCCAAAGAGAACTTTTGTACTGAGAAATATGATGACTAAAATAGCCACTGTGTGGACCGTGGAATTCATTTCTTGCTCTTTCATCCTCCGGTGATTTTCTCGTCGCCTTTACAAACCAACGATGGCCGTGGTATCGTTAAGGGGCATAGTAAGGATGGAAAGCTCAATATGATAGCTTTCAGACCGAATTAGTGAAAATTAGATGCAGCTCGCTTGGCGATGAGCGTTGAGAGCTTCTGATAGAAGTTTGTTGGTGGGAGATATAAGAGAACATACTCGAGTTCGAGTTTGCCCGCCCACTCACGCAATAAATGAGGTGTAGTTTTGATCACCCGTAATCTGTTAATTTCTAGTGCATCTTCTTGACCTGGGCCCAGATTCATCATTGGTAAACCCCCGATAAACCCCGAGATATAGCCCGAACGGCGCCCAGCTTTGTTTACTTATCCTAGACTTCCTATATTAAACGCAATCTCTCATCGACTCTGCCGTCTGGTTCTGGCTACGCCGCGGTTTCGGAGACTGCTCATGCGTTCATGAATCTGGGCGCTGAAGTTCAAGCCTACATCACAGGTAATGCATATCACACTAGTAACTGAGCCATGCTGGCGTTGCACGCCAACTGGAGGTCGTATACTGTTATGCTGAGCAAAATGAGAGAAAAAAACATGGTAATAGTTTACCTCTAAAACGCATCGTAGCTTCTCATTACGTACATCCTCCTGATGACGTCGAAATGCTTCAGCTTCCAATCGATTAAAGATGGCTCCACCGGCGAATGCGTATACCAGAACCAACAACAGCAGTGAACAGTGAAGAGTGAACGGTCTGGCTTTCTAGACAAAAGCGGATTAATTGCTAAATATTCATCAGCTGTTATTGCGCTATACTGTCTGTTGTTAGCATCTAATACTCAGTCACTCGTAGCAATACTAACTGATACTAACTGACAAAATACTCCTCAATACCGACCGATACCTCGAATCTGCTCTTTTTCTGGAGATTGTGCATATGAAGAAACTGAAAAGAGTCAGCCGAGAATGAGATCTGACGACGACATTCAACAAGCATCGCCGTTCGCGTACGTAATTGAATGTGGATGTGAATGAAGTGAGGATGTTGTGGAGACATTTCGATATATGTGTGGTTGATGTATGATGTCGAGAAGGATTTGCGACTACGACAGTATGTTGGCGTGTTAAATTTGCAATTAATTTTACATGCACCAAGGTAATAATGTGGTGTGTACGTGATGAATTGTAGAGCAATAGCTGAACGAAGTTCACTGGTTTCCGACATTAAAAATCCAGCCAGCCATCATTCAAGCTCTTGTCAATTGTCACAATCTCTGTCCCTTTCGGATTGCCAGAAACTGCAACGCACAGCAAAAGCCCATGCATAAATCGCTCGCCATTCAAATCTACTCTCAATCAGTGCGGTCAAGTCATTTTTCAACAAACTCTCTAGATAGAAAGAAAATCGATATTAGGATTGATGTGGAGGTCTGCAAGAGAATACTCTGAGGATGTACTCCGTTCGTGATGTAGGGTAATTTGAATGAAGTCAAGATTGGATTAAGTCTAAGGGCGCATTTGTTCCTCGAAACTTCGTCCTCGTTGTGATTTGCAACATGAGACACTATTCGAAAAAGTGCTGTTTTCACGACAAAATAAAAAAGTACATTGAAAGGTCGAAGTAGACACAAAGCGTTTGGTCAATAGGAACACTCGTTAAACACATTTCTGTCAATGTAAAGTGGCCTGATAAAAACAATGGAGTGCAACAAAACTAATCTACCGAATACATTCCGAGCTCCATTGGACTATAGTTTCTCGCTGCAGCACGCATATTGTTCATATCGACTAATGTGATCGGTAGTGATTATTTGGAGGGTAACTTGGCGAATGAACTCCAACATGATTTTCAGCTGCTCGATTTCGCCACGTTTGATCTATTATGTTAAAACGATTGCAGATAACAAGTGCTTGATACCTGCAGCCCCGGAAATGAGTATGGCAGAGGAGCGATGTAGTGCCTACTGAGGGTAATGGTGCAGATGTTCGATTCAACACGAGTTATGAGGTAAGGCCATTTCGGGTTACAGCTTTACTCATAAGCTCTTAATGCCCAGTTATCATATCACACCCAAGTGTATCATATTATGCTCATAGCTTAATGCACATACACCTTGAAGCGGTCTTATCATATCATGCTCGAGCCATAATCAGTTTATTATCAAGCTGTTAAACAAAATCAGCGACTTATCTAAGCTAGAAAACAGCTTCATACGATAACCTCCAAAACATCTCTCTTTTGGAAAAACTCCTCATTCTTGGAAAAGAACGGCTTTTTTTCCTTATCAGGCAGATCAAACAGGCTGCACACGACCATCGGTGGATGCGAAATGGTATGATATCGAATAGCACGATATGATAAGACCGCTCCCAGGGTGTACATTAAAATACGAGCATGATATGATACGGTTGGGCATGATATGATAATTGGGCATTTAGAGGAAAAGTACCCAACCAACTTCCAACCAGATTCATAGCGGGTTTCTCTTGAAGGAAACTGTCGCGAACGAATTAGGCAGCGTAAAATTTCTAAGTATATCAGCAGTGATAGGGCGCGTTACGAGACGAAAATTGAGTGTAGTTCAAAAGTTTGTTGTAGTCTAGTTAAGGTTGAGCATTAAAAAGCTCAAAAAGAGAATGAAGTCGGAAGTACATAGTTGTTGACGTCGCGTTCGTCTCATCATACGAAGTAATTGGAGGTGGAGCAAGGAAAAAAGCTTAGGCGGGTTGAAAGACGAGAAAACTGCGCCCACCAGTTCATCCAACGGTTGACCAATGACCAGCGAGTATTTACTATTGAAATACCATTAAAACATTATTGATTTGTCGCTGACACAGCTGAACCCACCCCCCGTAGTGGGATAATGAGAAACGACGGGATGGAGCATGACTAGAACGGAGGTCGTTAGAGAAATCGTGAAAGCATAAACAAGAAGAACAACTAGAATTGTTGTCATCGAATTAATTATAGAAGCAATATCAATCTTCCCTCATAAACTATTCAATGTCGTATGTAATTACGATTTCCTCAAGCATAAACATGATTCCCTTCTCCTGGGCTTCGTCGTGTTTGTCACAAGGTATTGAAATAACAAGGTAAAACTACTGTACCAGATCGACAATGAAAACGACTCGAGAGCTGAAGAATCTGCTAGAGGCAATGTCATAGTCGAAAAAAGACTAAGTTGGCTCTGAGAAATGACTGAAACGTGAAACGATGGCAGAAAGAAAGAAGCAACGAGATGCAGAAGCATGTCACGCCTCCGCGTTCTATTCTCAATCCGAAACCGCCGAGATGGGTTTCGCTCGAACTATTAAGGATAATTGAGAGTTATGATCAGTTCTTTCCCACTGATTACATAGAGTGCTCTATGTTTCTTATGAAGCGTTCTGATACGCACGTCGCTGTCTCAATCCCGGCTGAATGATTCTCGCCTAAATTGGCAACAACTCAGGTCAAAAAGAAGAAATCGAGCCCTCAGCATCGTCTCGCTCGGAAAGTGAAAAATAGAAAAATTGAACCTGAAAGCGCCTCGGAATCCTCACCAAACGTAAGAGCAGCTGTACGAACACGATCATTCCGACGTCGTCTGCTTCGTCGTGAGCATTGCGTTCATTCTGAAATATTAATGGTTGATGAGGGAATTTTTCTAGAGAAATTCAAGTGCAGAAGTGAGCAGCACCCATATGGTAGGCAACGAAGCCGAATGAATGAGCAGCGGCCAGTAATTGTTTATGGTAGTTCATGTTTATCTTCTTTTGCGGAAAAATTTGCCGGCTGGTGCTCAGGATTTCAACGAGAAGAGACAGCATTTGAAGTGCAAGAGAAGGAATAAGTACGAAGAAAGAAGACGAAAGTATTTGAAATGTGTATTTGACCAAGATAAACGGTCCGAGCGAAAGACAACATTGTGTGAATGTTGCTGACAAGAGCTCCGAAGAAAGCATATAAGACGGTGCTAAAACAGCGAAAGTGTCGGCTAGGCCATTCTCGTATACCCAATCTGTCTACTCCATCGTTGGGATGGAGAAAAGCATAAGAAAATGAGTCGATGGATCACACTGTCTTACGATTTTAGAGCGGCGCACACACGTCCTTTTTAGCCAAGATGGAAAGACGTAATGGATGAAGATCCTCTTCGTGAACGACAACGATAATGTCCTCGTTTTGAACGTTACTTAAAGAGGAAAATCGACGTCGCTTCCGCTGAGATTTCATTATGTGTCGTGGTACCCATATGGCGGTGGTATAAATGAGAGGAGCGACAGGACCATCGATAAAGTTGAAAAGCTTCCAAGAACGACGTTGTTGACCGCTTCGATCCAGGGAAATAGAGTAACACCTACGGGAAATGGAGTGACACAAACTCATACGGCAGCTTGGCATACGCTCCAACGCTACTTCTGTTTCGAAAAAGCCTCGAAAACTAGGAATGACCGTCAAAGCTAATGAAAATCCATCTACTGAGACGATGTCATGCAAAAGCATACCGAATCCATTGAGACCAGAACGAGTGAGGGAATTTTACGTAATTAACGGAGAGCGTAAGCTGAGCACAGCTCGTAGCTAGATAACGTCTGAAAAGACTAAGAAATTCTCCGGCGGTAAGGGTCTTTTTCTCCAGGAAAGAGGGACCAAATTGAGGTGTTTCTTTCTCGGACTTTTGGTTGTAAAGAAGCTGTTTTCTTCAATCAGTGCCATTCGGAGTGATACAGAACGTTGATCGAGCAAAAACGAATGATCAGGTTCTGTAGGTGTTAGAAAATAAAGCAACCCAGTTATTCGTAATTGATTCGACTAGCCCAAGTTTCCTGGCGTTAGAATGCTCCGTAACTTGAAATCAATTTGGACCGCGTAGAATTTACGGCTCTGACACCCACATTATAGCCGTGTATGAAATGCGAAACTGCGCTTCATGGTTGTTGGGCTCATTCGAAACACTAACGTGGAGGGACGTTTCCGATGTCAGGAGGGAATAGGAAACAAGTAAAAGATGAACGACCTAAAGATGGAGATTGTCAAAGTTCCGCACTTTGGGTGTCATCTTTCACCTCGTTATCAATAGGTTTTCATCGGCCAACGCGTGGGCATTTTAGGTACCTTACCATAATCCAGCAGGACTCTGTTCACTCTTCACTAGACCTTTTTGAATGTCAACCGACAATTCCACGTGAGTTGGGAGCTTTGAATTTACTTCCAGCCAGAAGGACAAAACAAGAACGAACCAACTCTTTTGTTTAAAACCATAATGCACTATCGTATAACAACTCCTTCTCTCGGTACACCTATCCATCAATTTGACAGCAACACTTCATTTTCGACAGTTTTCAGGGATCCTGTTATCTCGAATGTTCCGGTGCACACTTTAAGTCTTAGTTTCAAAGAGTTTCAAAACTTTCAAAGCACAAAACAACTTTGGATTGATGACAGGATGAGACAAAAGAATAGTCGCCAAGAAATTGAGCGGCATGCCGTGAGCGTCTCACCCGCTTGAACTACAGTTGGCGTGCTTCCATCAAAAAGAGTTTACTGCAAACCGGGACGAACCTCTTTACTTCTGACAATCAATCAGCACTAATCCTTCCGAGAAGCAGAACAATATCTGTGGTTGGAGCTTTGGTTTCTATTCGGCAAACGGATAGTGCACACGGGCAACTACCAGCAATCACCAGGAGTTCCAATTTTTTCTTTAGGTAGATAGATGGCTGGTGGCATGATGGACAGCAATTTGTTAGAAAAGCTAGCTCATTATTTAGTCGGTCGGTTTTCGTCAATGTCTAGTTGGATGATGGCGTTTTGCAGCACCATAGGTGGGGTAGATTAAAGATTATCGTGCGGACTTGTGCAGTAATGTTGTTTGGTTCTAAATCTACCAGTTTGACTCAACGGAACGTCCCCTAAAGAAGTTCGGCAACATTTCGGTCTGTTCACCTACTCTCTATTAAACAACTAATAGTAACAATTCTATCCATGCTCCTTCTTCGCAAATTTTATAACGTAAGGAACTCTCTAGCTCCTTAAACCCATTCTGACCAAATAGCATAATATTTTCTTCCGGAACCCAGTTGTCCTCATTGGATGGGTGTGTCTAGTAGGTTTCTAGACGTGATTCCGATACCATGAAAGACAACATTCATGATTAACTTGGACACCATCAAAATTAAATACGAAACGCTAATGAATCCCTCCTGATGCGCCACAGTACCGACTTATAGTTTTAGTCGCAGGCCCATTTTGAATGAACATTTCGCCTGTATAATGATGTCTGTTGCCCAAACCTTACGGATAGAACTTCGCGTAAAATGGCGCATCTCAATTTGCTACGTCTTCAAGTGACCGAAAGTGAAACGGAAATTTGTCTCCTCCCTGATCACTGCTATTTTCCATAGAGCTGGATGATAACTACAATTTATTTTGGTAAACATAAAAGGTAAAGGTAAGTGTGTCGAATCAGTCACGAAAGGACGCGCCTCCGCATTCGTGTTCAATTCAGAATCGTAGAGGCATGGTGAATGCGTATTTGGCCTATACAATGACCTGCGGGGGTCACCCGCTATACCAAATCAGTGTTTTTCCCTCCCCAGAAAGGAAAGGTGCCAATTTTCAGACTCCCGAGTGATGGAAGGCTTGGTTGGCCCGGACGAGGATCGATCGTCCGTGTGGGTGTCAGCAGCGCCCCTGACCACTACATCAAGCGCGCCTTATTGGTAAACGTAGCGAGAGATAGTCACCAGTCCACTTGAGCTGTACCGAATATTGCCAAACATGAAGCTAAAGACAATTATCAAAAGAATGGTACCGCAATGTTTCGAGTTTTGAAAGCTACTCATGCCACAGACGCTCAATATTAGCTGTAAGCTTCTAAATTTTTGAAATCGTATACGACCATAACTGAAGTAGCTTCCTTTCGAATAAAAAAATCCGTTTGTCAAATGCTCTGGACATTTCTGCATTCGCGAGACAAAAATAAATGGAACGAGTAAACGAATCCACTCATGAAACGGGAAGCACTGATTTAATTGGCTTATCTCACCACGGCAGAAGCTATAAAAGATGTTCGAATTTGATGGTATAGCTCGAAAAGTAACCAGAAGACGAGTGAATTGAAATCGCCTCTCAATTCCACTGAATCGCTATCTCGCGTGACTGTCAGATAGCATAAAAATCGCGAATTTCGTTCCCTAAGCGCACGGCTTCATGAGTGCGAAGAAGGTACGGGATTTTATTAGGCGATGGAATTGCTATGGCTTAAGGTTGCTTCATCCCCAGAACAGAAACATCAGGGCAGCAATAAGATAGGTAGGGTAAGTAGAACAGTGCGTTTTATAGCTAACCGATAATTCTGGTTTGACAGCTTCTATTTCGGAAAAAGGAAGATTCTTTCTCATAAATGTCTAAAGCGGATTGTGATGTACAGCACCGGATGCGCCGCAACGATAAAACGACGGCAGCAGCGCTCCGGAGCGCCGAAATGCGCCGTTCCGGTGTCCACGCGTGGTGACCCGGACAGAGCCAACCTTAGTTCATCTGCGCCCCATGCCCAAAGGGGGCCACGCGTGGTAGCTCCTTCGGGCCACCCCGTGGGGCCCCCACTCCTAGCTTGGGACGCTAGGAAAGGACGCGCCGCACATTTGTAGGCGGCGAGGAGAAGGCGGAGCCTAGTCGGTGGTGAGTCACCAAGCGAGGGACCGAAGTGGCAACGGAATCCGAAAATCGAGGGATCAAAAAAATCGACTGAAAACAAATTCCATGAATTTGGGAAAAGTGTATATGGATGGACAGAGCTCAAGCTGCTAAGCTCGAATAAATACTTATTTTTGCAAATAAACCAATTTTAAAGAAGTTATTTAAATACGGCGGGTTCGGCGCTCCGAGGCGCCGCTGCCGCCGTTTTATCGTTGCGGCGCGTCCGGTACTGTAGTACGGATCATTATTCAATTGCGAATCTCTAAAGCATGCATTCTCGATGTGTGTTTGTATATTACTTGTAACAGATAGTTGTTTAGGAGCTGGCGAAATCAGCGCTGATATGCTAGACAAACATGGACCCTCAATTATCTCAGTAACCAAGGTTCAAGCTCGAAAATTTTTCTCATGGAGTTGCGGAGCAGGAAGGAAGAGCGGATGATACTTGAGGTAACAGTATTACAGTTGTAACATCAGCAAATTTGCAATCAACAACAGAGTGGAGGAGGAGTGAAAATAAGAAAATAAGCAATGAGGAGATCTGTAAACGCACTGTATACAAAGCAAAATCAAAAAGGTTAAATCGAGAGTTATGAGAGCGACGATAGATTGAAGGCGAAGTCTATTATCGTTGCGACATCTTCCGCTACGAAGCCCATTAGGCCTGAAAAATGGGCTAAAACATTTTGAGGAGTAGACAAACCACTTAGAAGTGGCGCTTTAGAAGTTGTTGTGCAGCTAATATAAGAGCCCTCTTGCCTCGAGGATCCTTTGAAAGAAGCATTCTCCAACTATATAATGAGTGCTGTGTGGTGTTACCAGCGAACTAGGAAGTTATTGGAAGAAGAGTACGGAAGCTGGTGACCTGTTTTCGCCGATCTGATCTGATCTGATGTGCGCTGCTAACGCTTGCTAAAAATCTGGGTAGATGATGGACCCTCAATTCAGAGTATTCACTTCTCTTAACTCAATTCAGACAGGGTTTCAATTTTGGAGAGACCAACTCAGAATGGTGAAAAGCAGTCATTGCAAATAGGAACATGGCACCCTTTATAATAGGCCAGTATGGGTGCACAGTTTGGGTTTGTGATTTTTATGCAAGATTTCTCCTATAATGGAATTTTAGGCCTTGGTTAGAGTAGGAATAGCAGTTTTGATCTACAGGTATAGGTCGGTGTATTGCTATCAACAATACCGAAGCGAGGCCTACTGAAGCTCTTCCCATCATCGTCGCCTACGTTAGAAGAAAGGGTGCAGCATTTTCCCGAAAAAGTATCATATATAGCTAGGCAAATGTCTCACATAAGAAGCGGTTCATTCATTTTGGAACCGGACATCACTAACATTGCTTATCATGGGGAGAGCATACCTTCTCCAGGTTCCAATCGTGGAGAATAGCACCATCTTTATCATCGGTTCAACTGGTGCTGACAAACTCTAAAGACCTCTTCTGTCTCACGCTTTGCCTCCATCTAATGTAGAACTTTCAGGGGATCATCCCGATTAATATTGGTTATAAAGTAGGTAGAATCCTACAGTGGGACTTGTCCAGTAATTCGTGGATTCTCTCAGTCACACTTTCGTCGTAGTGAGATGAGGTGGTGTCGATTTGGAAGATGGTTAAAGTTAAAGTCCAGCCGATACGATTCGAACGTGACGATCCGTTTCGATGTGTTTAGTATTGAAACCATTCAAGAACGTTCGTGGCTAGGTTTTTCTTCAAGAAGAGAACGGCGACCCATAGAACTTCACCCACAGGTGGTGGACAGGCCGGTAAGCTGTTCTTACACCAGGGTATTCACATAAGCTTGTTCAGGCTTCATGATATATCTCACAGGTGATTGGTTCACATCTTGATCCAAAGATACTCATGCACTGATGACACAAAGAATTTGATCGAGGATGAGGGCTGAACCATGAGGAACAAGAACTAGGAAGATGCTAGAGAATGTGAACAATACCAAAATTGGTGATGTAGATGGGGATCTGGAGATCTAGAAAACTTCCCATGTTCTTACGATCACCTGACCGGCCGGAATGGCAAAGAAGAGGAGACGGCAGTACGACATCTGAAGTTGATCCACTTCAATCGGACTCTTTTTCGGAAAACACTCCGTCGCACCTCAACAGGTATCTAGCCGATCCTTCTATTGAGAACAGGATCGAGAACGATCAAGGTATATCCGATAGTACTGGAGCTTGTGAAGCCGAGTCGATCATCAGTGTCGAATTGAACCACAAATGTGGCTGTTTATGATTTTCTGAAGTCTTTTACAACAGCAAGTCAATGTTAAATGCGGCGACTCTTCAAGTCGACCACTACGTAGCCTTGGGTCAAATCTAAAATTTAGATAACATATGGAGATGCGGCAATTGGGTGCGGCGCGAAACGCCTATATTGGTGCATCAGTTTTGTCTCAGCTTTTTGATATCCCTCCCTCTATCAACTTCTTACGCGGCACTGACAATATGAAAACGGAGAAAAAGACCGGCTCCCAGATGAAGAACCAGAGAGGTGAAGAAGGAGACGAGGCCAGATTAGGAAGAGAAAAGAAAGGAGAAGAAAAGAAAATATTCCCAGTGGACCATACGATGGTGTAGGACTAAACGCGTGGTGGGATCGGAATAAGAAGGAGATCGTATTGGGGAATAGGAGAACAGTTGAACGGCGGAGTAAAGGGACTTCATGAGGCAGCGAAGTGAAAAGAAGAACGTTTACAAGAAGTAGCAAAGTGAGCAGAATGGCTTCGCTGGCAAAACGTCTTCGAATTTCATAGCAACATCCGGGTGTGAAAACGACCGACTCGAATCCTATTCGCTATGCGGGTGTTGCCGACGAGCACTTCAAATCTGATACGATAGAGATTGGTCCTCGAAGAAAAAGTTTCAACTGTCATTCTCCCATATTGACGGCATTTTTTGCATAATTTTGTTTGAGCTGGTGACGTTAGAGTGCAGCGGGTAAACGAAGTGGCAGAGGCTGAAATGTTGTCCATCTGAAAATCTCCTACTTGAAAAATGAAGCATTCTCCGTCTGGTTTTGTTAGGGAATGGAAGCGAGCATCATCGCAGTTGGATAAGTATTTGTGAAACTCAAAGTGCTTGTAGAACTCACAAGGGAGATCAGTGAACGTGCTCCAAAGGTTCCCAACGTGACCCATTCGGTTTTGTAGAGCATTGAGCGTGAATCACTATAATGTGGTTTACATTTTGCTGCGGGCCAGTTGTGTGGTCGTAAAAAAGCAAGAAACTAACGCCTGCTGCAAAGAGGCTTCTAGATCGTGAGCTTCCTTATGACGGCTAGCGTATGAAAAGTGCATGTTATGGTTGCCTGTAGGGAGCGCATATAAGGAGCTTGTCGTATTATTTGGAGTCCATTCGTGAATCTCCTAGGAAACAATAGATACTGCCTCTATCTAGCAGGATGCTCTCGCTCCACGCCTGTTTCGATAAACTTATTCGTTGCTGTTGACAGCTATTTCGTTCTGTATACAGTGGTGACTCTAGCCATGGTGTAACACTTAGGGATGGAAGTACAGTACCGGACGTGTCTTTTGATCAAATGCCGAAAAAGCCGGCAAAAACCGCTCTAAAGCGGCTTTTCTGAATAGCCCTGTTGAAACTCAATAATTTGTAAAAATATACGCATATTTGAGCTCAGTAGCTCGAGCTCTATCATCTGGTGTATAAATTATCCACACCTGAAAACTTTTTCAAAATATCGATTTTTTGCGTATCCCTCGTATCCATCGATTGCCTCGTTGTTGACGGTAGCCCCAGCGGGGGGCGCCGTCAACGACGAAGCTAACGGGAGGCCCCGCGTGGTAGCTTCTTCGAGCCACCCCGTGGAGACTCCCATTCCTGGCTCGTTGCAGCAAGCGCCGCATATCCATTGGCGGCGGGAAGGAGGCGGAGCCTACTGGGTGCAACCAGCGCCGCATATTTATATGTGGCGAGGAGAGGGCGGAGCTCAGTCGGTGGTGACTCACCAAGCGAGGACCGAAGCGGCAACGCGATCAGAAAATCGTGGGGTCAAAAAAATCGACTGAAAGCAAGTTTCACGAATTTGGGAAGTGTATATGGATGGATAGAGCTCGAGCTCCTAAGCTCAAATATATGTATATTTTTACAAATAATTGAGTTTCAGCAACGTTATTCAAAAAAGCCGCTTTGGGGCGGTTTTTGCCGGCTTTTTCGGCTTGTGATCGAAACACACGTCCGGTACTGTAGGCGGCAAGATCAAGAAGTTATGCGAAAAAAGAAAATTGTGAGAGCACTAGCAGGCGATGTTGGGAAGGTAGAAGCTACTAGTAAGGATTCACCCCTGAATACGAATGCAATAGTAGATTTTAAAGGAAAAGTGATGAAACTGCTGCGAAAATCATCATGTGTTTTTCGATGACCCTCTCAGGATGAGCATCGGGGATCGACATGTAGCAGTATTTCAGAAAAGGTTAACAACAAAGGCAAACCAGTGGTGGAATTAGATAAACCGTTTGATTGGCGAAACAGCGAAAGGAGAAGTGCAGAACTGGAGGGGCGATAGAAGAGTGGAAGGAATGCGGCGACTACTCAGGACTCCTTTTAACATATTTATTACATGAGTGTTGAGACAATTATATAAAATTGGGCAATCAGCTCATGGATCATAAAATCAAAGACAGGACTTGAATATGGGAACATAGGAATATAGCGAATTCCCTAGAAACAAATCACACAATAGAACAATCGATTACAAATGAACGAGAGAATAAGGCCGAGAATGCAAGACTTAAGGAGCGCGCAAAGACATAAGATGGTGTGAAAGCTAGGTGATGGTGTTTTAGAAAGGAACGAGCGAACATTCGTTTGGATCTAAATAGCTTTTACCCTTTAGGTGGTTATTAACTTGTTTTCTATAGGTACGAAGACAAGGTGAGACATAGCACGTCTTGCTGAACTTGTCGAATTCCTGCCCTGCTCTACTGATAACAAAGAATTTTCTTACGTTTCTTTGACCTTGGGTATTACGAAATTTAGACTCCTCCTCGAGATTGCTTCCATTGAACAATTCATTTTCACATTCAGTTAAACCGCACATGATTTTACACAGCATAAGCAGATCGTTATAAGCGGCACGGCTCCAGGGCCAGACAAGATCTCCACCGATCTTCTCCGTGCAGGAAACCATACTCTGCACTCCCTCCTTGCGGCGCACATGACATCCTACCTCTGGAAGGAATCCCGGATCAGTGGAGGAATTCGCGCACAGTCATCTTGCACAAAAAGGTGCCGTCAGGGCTCATTCTCTTACAGTAAGGGCCGGGTCATTGTATCTGGAACCAAAGAGCAATATTGTCCCTTCTCCTGAGACTCTTGGGTCCTTCCAACGCATGGCAAAGAATGCTCTCCTCCAGCATTAAATTACGTTGCAGTCTTCATATTAGTGTTCAAAAGATTGAATTTCTCGTTCCTTCTTGTCTAACGACTGCCATTCGTAGTCGTAATAAATTGATTGATTGATTGATTAAGTACAGTATGTTAGTATCCAGCAGAAAGAGCGACCAGCCATTATAGTATCAATACATAAGAACTCACAACATTTGACTACTGACTCCATAAAAACTTGTGGGGATATAAAGTTCTTCGAGCCAGGAAGGCAACGCCACCTCCTTTTTTATCGTACGATCACATTTAAACACATCGAATACCTTGCACCAATCTCCTAAAAGATGACTTGTATCAACATTGGGTTTAAGTCAGGTTTCTGTAAGGGCCAGCACAGCAAGACGTGCTTCATTTGACTTTTTGTCTGGTCTAGGTCGAATCTAAAATTTGGATAACATTTGGGGCCAATTAGTTGCAGCGACAAAAGCCTATGTTGGTGCGCCAGTTGAGTTCCCGTTTTTCCATATTCCCCACTCTCCATCACCTACTTATTCGACACTAACAATATGGGAATGGAGTAAGGATGACGAACAAAGCAGACGGTGAAAGAGAAGAAGGAGGAAATTCCAAGTACCTGGTTCTTGTCACGTCGTGCAACGGTTCCGAACGGATACATCAATGGCGCGAAATTGGACAAGGCGACCTCAGTTGTAACTGGATGCTTGACTTTCGGAACTCGCATATTAGGCCCCTGGGTGATTGTAAGAACAGAGGCAATGCGAAAATGCTGCAAGGCACCCAAATAACAACTCTACGGGATTACTTTGTTTGTTGCTGCACTGCAGCTATGGATGAGCTTGTTGTTCACCTATAATCCCCACATGATCTCTTTTGACACTTAGGTGGTGCATACACATTCTGAGGAGAGCATAAATTTATCGATTCTTCCCGGAAAATGAGACAAGAATTTTTTCCGAAATTTTCGAAAATTTCATAAGCGTCCCCCTTTGGCCCTGAAATCGCCAATAATCGTCGAATTGCTCGCCCAGGAGTACCAATTGAGCCAGGTTTTCTGCAGATTCAGAATAAGCTCGTCGAGTACTCTTGGTTAGAGATGAGCTTCCCGGGAAGTAAAACAAGATTTTATTTTCGAATTTTTGAAAATTTCTTAAGGGTCCCCTTTTGTTGCTAAAATCGTCAAAAATCGTTGAATTTCTCGCCTAAGTGCTTCACATTCTTTGTCTCTTTATAAGGGGAACAAGATTTTGGATCCAAACCTTTGGTTACTACGCGTTAGGGCCCTTCAGACTCTATTGCGGCAGTAAACCAAAGTAGAGCAGTAAAAAAGGGGTGTGTTTTTGCGCGTATTTTTGCAATAGGTGCGCGCTTTTGCGGCCGTCCACTGGACTGTTGTTGCTCAAGAAGCTCTTTAGTGCATAGTTGACGATATTGGTGGTTTCCGCAAAGAAATTTGGAAACGGATGTGAGATCCGTTATCAGCGCTTCTGATAGTCATGAAAGCGAAATTTCGGCGAAAAATAGTTTGGACGATATCAGATCCGGCCTGCTGCCTCAGCAAAAAATGACCCCGGACATTCACTGTTGCTGCTGCACTGCGGCAGCACTGCTGAGGTCACTCTGTTTCATCATTACTGCTATAGTTACGCAGTAAAGTCTGAATGAGCCTTAGCAAACAGGCAATGCTAGCCGCTGATTGACATTGGCATATGCATTGATCAACTGAGTTAGTCAATTTAGTAATATGAGCATCCAGTAATTATCCTATCACTGCTAACCTCGAGATAATCTGAGTTTTTTTCCTTTCTTTTTGCTTTGAAATTCATGACTTGACGCTCGAAGTGAAGAGGCAACACCGATAACGAGAACCAGCTTTTGAGTTCAAAAATTGGGTTTAACGGTTTTTTTTCAGCTTCAATACCAGGAGCAGGCCTCCTAGTGGTAGTAAATTACCGTTTCTAATTTTAACCTCGGGATAATTCATATTGTTTTCTTTGGCATTGGGTAGAATTTGACGGTAAAAGATCCGGACTGAAGTGATTCTTCTTACACAAATTGTAGAGGGTTCCTCCAGTATCGGCTATCAGAACGTGTTTACTCTTTGTGTTCATAAGTTCGGGTTCCCTATGTTGATGAATTCCTTTACGAGCTTGTGCCGCACTTGGTTGAAATCTTTATCTGTTTGTTTATCCCATTCTTGCTATGCAGCATGCACTGACAGGGTGGCCGGCAACCGTTTGTCAACAGTCAATATATTGGACTGGGGAAGATCAGGGCCTCCGTAGACAACCATTGCCGCCGGCACGCTCCAGCGATTAATCCTCACCCAAGACCATGCAGGCCTTCCGTCCCCTATGTGAAGCACTCTACTATCGGTATAGAGTACATATTCCTGAAAAAATCGCTTTTTTCAAGTTCAGTTTTGAGATCTGATGAATTTGAGGCACGGGGTGCGCGGTGCGCGTTTTGGTCTACCGTTGTCAATGCCACCAATCGACTGCCGTGTCTCATTCGGCTGGCATCGACCTCCCGGTGACGGAGCCTTCGCCAACGCTTCGGTTAGGTATGTATTTTTTTAGAAATCGAAGATCCAAATTTGTTGAAGTTTTAGTTTGACGTTCTTTTAGTTGCCTCTGTCTGTAGGTTGGTGGAGAGAGACAGAGAGGGCTGAAGAAACAGTAATCTGTGGCTTTGGGTTGCAGTCAATCAAAAAAAAAAATGCCCACAGTCCATACTTTTTCACAGGAAACTGCCTGAATCGGTATTCGGGTGTGGGTAATCTGAAAATTCGCTTAACATAAAGTAAAAAAGTAAGGGTGCCGGCGTTGATCTGTCCCCTGAGGACGCGCCGCCGCATTCGTGTTCCATTCAAGTCGTAGAGGCTTGGTGAATGCGTATTTGGCCTATACAATGACTTGCGGGGGCCAGCCGCTATTCCTTCCCAGACAAGTCTGGTACCAATTTATCCGACCCCGGAGGGATGGAAGGCTTGGTGGCCGGGATCGATCGCTCGACCGTGCGGATGTCAGCAGCGCCTCTTACCACTGTACCACGCGGCGCACGGAACTCCTTGAAGCGCCTCTTACCACTGTACTTCGCTTGACAAACAATGTAAATTACATCTTTTTGAGAATTCCAGTAATTCTATCAAGCACAGCACTTTCTAAATAGCTGCACTCAAAAACCCACACAGCACCTGTATGTCTTCCTGTTCATCTCCCCCTCCATAACTCTCTCTTCCGGTCTCTATCTGCCTGCCTTTCTCTCCCTACCTTACTCTCTCTACCTGTTTCTGCGTCTGTCTCCGTTTCTTAACTGGAAGACTATGGCGACGCTTTTCACTCAAATCTGCTTGAGGTTATTAGGTTGAATCATAAGAAGTCGGACATTTCGAATTCAAGGTCAAATTTTCCGACAACGGAGGCACCTTTCAAAACGGTTAGGTTAACTTCCGATCGAGGGAGAAAAGCGCTACGAAATGGTCCAACACATTTCCTTCGTTGACGTTGATCTTTGTTACAAAGGCTCCTGCTTGTCAGGTTTTGGAACGTTTCTGCCTTTCTACCCTTGGCGACCTACTCGACAATGCCGAGATGGTTAGATTAGGGTACTTTTTTCTCATCGCCAGTGACTAGATTGTTCAGTCAATCAGAAGAGAAACTGCTGCGTCTACTCTGGTACCCCCGCTCCCTGGATCGGTGCTTGAGGTATCGGTCGACCAAGTTTCCTAACCTTACCGATCGACTTTAGTCCATAATCATCAGATGACTGAATAACACTAAAGGTGTCTGATAATTCACGTGTGCTTTGACATGGATCGGCCTACACCTCATTACTCCATAGGTCCAGGTCCATCTTCGTCGGGTTTCCTGACTAGTCCTTGTTCTCGATTGCGTAGGAGCCAAAACAGAAGTTCGAGGACAAAGAGTAGACGGTGTTTCGAACAGGAGCATTTTCTTCATAAAATGGTTAAAGCGTTCAAAAGAGTGGCTTGAATAGTGACCAGATAGGGAGAGAAAAAAACACGACCTTGCAAACACGCTATTTGAATGGAATGAGTTCCGGAGCCATTGTAATAGAGCTCAACGTTACTAGAGCCAGTATGGCAGAAAATTTTCCCCTTTGGGATGTAGAATCCGAAAAATCGAAAACTTCTTGCTCTGTTGCTCAAATTGAGCCCAGTTTTCAAGTCCAGAAAACCAACTTCGTCGAATACTATATTTCTTCCGCAAGATGATTGAAAAATTTTGGAATTCTCAAAACTTTTCGAAAAATTCATAAGCCCCTCACCTTTAGGAGGTGGAGTCGGAGTAAATCGAAATTTTCTCGCTCTGTAACTCGATTGGAGCCTAGGTTCCGAGTATATACCATTTTCAGTTTGATTTGGACGTTTTTCATACCACGTCGGACGTTTTCCAAGCCAAAGTGGTTTGAAGAACGTCCAATTTGGTTTGCAAAACGTCCCACGTGGTTTGAAAAACGTCCAACGTGATTTGAAAAGTGTCCAATGTCAAGAACTATATCTGTGCTACAGAATTTTCAGAAAATAAAAGTTTATTTTTTGGAATTTTAATTTTTTTTTCAAAAAAATCATAAACTTCCCCCTTTTTTGGAAGGTGAAGTCGAAAATGAAAGAATTTTTGGAATTTTGATTTTTTTTTCAAAAAATTCATAAGTCAATAAACAATAAATCACAATAAAATCGTTGTGTTTTTCGATGATCCGACTCTCTGAAGGTTAGCATCGGGGGTCGATACGTAGCAGTATTTCAGAAAAGTTAACAACGAATATTTTTAGGCAAACCAGTGGTGGAACTAGACGAACGGTTGTGACGAAACAGCGAGGGAGAAGGACAGAATTGGAGGAGCGATAGAAGAGGGAAAGGAATGCGGCTACTCCTCAGGTCGGCCTTTTTGTTTGGTCTAGGTCAAATTTAAAATTCATATGGAGCCAATTAGTTGCAGCAACAAAAGCCTATATAGGTGCGCCAGCTGAGTCCCAGTTTTTTCATATTCCCCACGATCCATCACCTACTTATTCGACACTAGCAATATGAGAATGGAGTGAACAATTGGGTCGAGGATGGCGAACCAAGCAGACGGTGAAAGAGAAGAAGGGGAAAATTCCAAGTACACATTTGGTTCTTGTCCCGTCGTGCAACGATTCCGAACGGATACATCAATGGCGCCAAATTGGACAAGGCGACCTCAGTTGGTACTGGTTGCTTGACTTTCGGAACTGGCATATTAGGCCCCCGGGTGATTGTAAGAACAGAGGCAATGCGAAAAGGCTGCAAGACACCGAAATAACAACTCTACAGGATGACTTTAATTGTTGCTGCACTGCAACTGTGGATGAACTTGTTGTTCACCTGTAATCCTCACATGATCTCTTTCGACACCTAGCAGGTACACCCACACTCTGAGAGGAGATTATCCGATAAGAAACGATGGGAAGAATTATTCGCATATTTATTAAATATTTCGCAATATTCCTACTTTACGTATGGCACAATAAGTCGTAACAGCTCCATGGAGAAATCGGACCCGTAGGGAAGATCGACCTGAATGAATCTAGGTATTTGAAATTTGTAGTTGACCCGTGTTAGTGACCAGGGTCGTGTTAGAGAACACAGATTGTGTGATTGCTGTAGGGCATGGAACAAGGCTAATGAGAAAAGAATCAGACTGAGAAAGCTTGAGCATACCGAACTGTCAATCCAAGAACCAAGAAAGCCATATAGTCGCTTTCGAATCGATGTGAGTACCTGAAGAAAAACGAGCAGCAACTTAGTCGTTCAAAATGGCCCGATTTGGGACATGTTTGAAGACGCTGCTGCACTCTCTTTGCAACAGCAACAACCCAAGAGATTCGAAAAAGGGGAAAATGACAAATTCGTCGTGGTCAGTGAACTTCAGTGACATCGTTTTTGCCGCTGCAATGAGATCCAGCACCAGCACTCGTAGAGGAATTGAGAAGGTCCAATCATCAAAAACTATTCTTAGGCCATTGTTATACCGACGCTCCCCCCCCCAGCGTCTGCCAGCGCAACTCGTCCCATTCAGTATCAGACACTGTGGTAGCAGACGCGCGTGTGTTAGTTGTCCCGCCAGGCGCCTTCAGGACAACTAACACACGCACGTCTGCTACCACGGTGTCTGATACTGAATGGGACGAGTTGCGCTGGCAGACGCTGGGGGGTGAGCGTCGGTATGACAATGGCCTTGGAAAATTCATAGTCTTGTTTTGCTAATTTGAGTGCAACGCTTCTATTTGTGTGGTTAAGAAAACGGGTTCGGATAGTAAAAGGACCTCGTCAAATCATCGCGAATGTGCGTAGCACTTATAGTGAGCTTTTCTGGACTTTTTGATTGAGTGGTTCGAGCGTGAGTGTAGCTAGTTGGGTAGTAGATGAATTTCAAGTGTGTACTCAGCCCCCTAGTGGAGTCTTCCCCATCAATTTCGGAATGAATTCAATAGAACACATGAAAGGCTTAACTTTGCAGTTAAAGTCTATGAAATCTCCAAAACGAGGGACAGCACAAATTCTCCCAAAAATCCGAGTATCAAGGAAATAATCCAACAGCACAAATTAGAGACTTTCTTCGTCCATATGGTACAGCTTCGGTTTCTAGCGGTTCAACTTCTTGTGTTGTTCATTTCATTCTATCTGTCCTACTCTTAGTGGTGGTCATTCCAGACTAGGAAAGGTTCCAGTCTAGGGTCAGGTATTTCTCCCAATACTGTAACTATTGAGCTACAGAAGATCTCGAACTAGCGAAACCGACGATGAGCGGTTCAGTTCTTAAACAGAAGGCATCCGAGCTTGCAATGCTCAACAAACGTACTCTCACGAGCAATTTCCATTCAAAGTCCACAAAATGGGCCTTACTGAGAAATAGGTTGTTTGTAGTGTAGCTTCGTTAACATCACTGTAGCACGATGCCAGCATATCGTTAACAATAATTCGTCCATTTGGTGTCAGTGGTGAAAAAACGCCACGTCGTGAAGTGATTGAGATGTCCATAAGCTTCTGTAGCCGGAATTTATTCTGAAATGATTTTGAACTCACATTAAATAAATCTGTTATGCGAGAAAGCTCATTATATTATACCAGTTCTCGCCGACAAAGTTACTCCTTGACAGAAATTCACCAAAGTCAGTGCCTTGTCGTGACTGTTGACTCGTACTTTGGTCTCTGTTTTCAACTGATCGTTACCCTGTATTTTATTCTGTAGCCGGTTAGGGCATTGCTAATGCACATCACCTTGCTACGACTTATTTGTTACTAAGAGATCGTTTTTATATATGTAATACCAATTGCGACAGTTGGAATACAATGGTAGAGTAGTAGTCACCGAAGAGATTCGGACCTGGATCCGCTTCCGTGGTCAACTTAGAGCTACATATTGCGTCACTCCTTCAATTTTATAGACTACTGTCCAAATATTGCTCCCCTAGGAATAAGATTCGTCTCCGCTCCAACATACGTGTAACCTATAATTCCCAAGGGTTCCCCAATCTTCTGTTATCGGAATTTGTTCTGAAATCATTTTTCATTCGTCCTAGATAAGCCAATTAGGTGAAAAGACTCTCCGTACCGATACCAATTCCTTGTCCGCAAAGGAACTCCTTCGCGAAAATTAACAAAAGCGAATGTCCAAGCGTTGACGCCTAGTTTGTTCTATTTTATTCCTTAATTTGGAGTCCTCTAGTCAATTGGGACATGTGTATTTGTGATCACGTGAACACAATTTTTTTGATTTCCACTGTGCCACCTTTTGCGCACTTTAATTTGAATTTTAACTGCACGAATAAAGAGAGGTAGTTACAGAAACGGAATCGGATTCATTTTAAGTATCCTGGGCAATTTAGAGCTAATGCGTCATCTCTTTGCATAGTGCAGACTCTTTGTTGTGTGCGTTGGAATCAGGACTTATCTCTGTTCCAGAACAAGCTTTCCCGACCGTTATGGCTGAATTTTGAGGATCCGCTTTCCCAATTCTCTTTCGCGAAAAGGTGGTATACAAAAGGAGTTTTTATTGTGCAGTCGTTGAAATTTGTATAAGCGAGGAGTCGCCTTTGATCTTCAGCGCCAGATATTTCTTTTCCACTCGTTCACATTTCGGACGGACGTTTGTGATTAATGAAAAAAAAAGAAAAAGAAAAATGAAGGTTAGGATGGGACCTTGTAGAGAAGAAAGACACAGTCACCGACGTGGAGTTCTTCAGCGTAGACGGCTTGGCTGTTTGGTGGAAGGTTATCTACTCGATCGTCATAATACTCTGCAAAGAAGCAACAATCGGTCTATTCGAGCCGGCAGTTTTTTTGAGCGTTGTCTTGCGCATCTATCATAAACAAAATTTGGGGTGTGGCCCACGTCAATAATGACGAGCGATGCGAAAATATCACCATCGCACACTCTTCTGTTGAATCGAAAATAAGATGATGTGAACAAGGCGTCTGTTGTTGAAGGGGAACTAATCCAGCTGCTCGGTGGCGAACTTGCCAAAAATAAATTTTGGACATCCGCTAGAAGACATGTCAGTTCAACCGTTCACCTCGAAGAAACTGTTGTGCAAGATTGGCATAGGTTACTTCACACGGTTACCCAGATAATTTTCGGCCAATTAGGGCATCGCTGTGCGGTGGTGGACGTTGAGCTAGTTGGAGAATAGGAGAAACAGGAAAATATATTTGGGAGGTGACGAGCAACTAGGACAGTCAAGTGAGAAGTGGATCACTTTAATTAGTGTTGCACTTTTACCCTGGATGACCACATTTTCACTAAGTACATTAGAGAAGAAAGTGGATCTTACTTCACTGAACCATGTAGAAGGTGGTTCAGTGAGGTGATTGATGCAAATCTAGTTCTTAATTAATATTCTCTTTCTGTTTTTGTGGTTTCTTTAACTGTAGCGCTGTTTGAGTAGCCCACTTTGGTCACATGAAATCACGCGAAAATACATTTGACATGAAAATTATTGATATTGGAGCCGCGGGTTCATCGAAATGAAAATTATTCAATTCGAATAATTTGGCGATTGTGACTTAGACGACCACATTTTCACCAAGTGCTAGTGCATATACATGAGGAGAAATAGAGCTCATCTTCAACTTAACAATAGGTCGAGTCACGCTTATGACTAACGCAATTTCTGCTGTGCTTCCTCGAATTGTAGCGCTGATCGAGCAACTTTCCTTTGGGATTGCACAAAAATGCTTTTGATGTATGAATTATTGATTGTTGGGGACAAACGCATATGCAGACGGGGTGATTGCATAGGTTGTTTCAACAAGTTGGAGACTGATAAAATAGCGGAAGATGGAGGGCTACGGGTCGCGCATCATTTAGAAACTGCCCGGATTTTGTATCTTTGGACGATGGCGTTCTGAAAAGACCGAGTAATCTATCACTGACCTTCGCAATCAGTACGGAAAATCAGATGTCGTGGTGTGAGGGCCAGCATTTTGCCATAATCCGTCATTATTGTAACGAACTTCATCACCACATCCGGTTCTCGATGTATCCACAACGACATCGGTGCAAAATAAGCCTGAATCCATTTGAAGCATGTTTTTGATTCTTCAAAGCACTTTTTTTTCAATTTTAATACGATTACGTAACATGCCGCCTTTAATAAATGAGCACTCAACGTGTGTTGTGACGATGCAAGTATCAATCTCATGGTGCCGCGATGAAGCAGCTCCAATGCTAAAACTGCGGTTTCCCTTAGGCCATTCATACTGCGCAGCGAAGCAATGGGCGGGTTTTTCGCTAAGGTCAAGCGCCTCTCAAGTCGAGCTTTATTAGTGTTCCTGTGACATCTGCAATCAGGATAGGGCCCATCTCGTCCCTAGAACGTAGCCAAAAAATGACAAATCCCCAAAAATACAACCACAGAGCCCTCTGCTATTTTGGGCTTCCTGCGTCTCCATCCTATACTTTACTCCTTCTGAACTGCTTTACGGATGGGCCTTAAGTTCCAAAGTTTATTTTCGCATCCCTTGCATAGCTATCCTGCAAATTGCGGCTACTGTGGTTCTACCCTTATGAAAATGAGAAGGCGTTAGGAAGCCAAGAATTAACATACCGCCGTTGAGTTTGCTGTCAGTATGAAATCGCCAACTTTCAATTGATCCATGCGTTTTTTACCGTTCGGTGTCGTCACCCATGTATCAGTAGAGAAGCATCCACCTGGTTATATCGTGTTCTTAGACCGCTTTGACAACAAAAGAATATTTTGCTTAGTACCTCCACCTCCTCCTCCTCCGGCGGCGGCAAATGCAGGGGGTGCAAAGAATGCTGCCGGAGCAGCAGCAGGCGCTGCAGGTGGTACAGGAGCGAAGGCAGGAGCCGCTGCTGGAGGTGCTGCGAACGGAGCTGGAGCAGCTTGTGGTGCAACTGGGGGCTGAGCTACTGCTTGTGGTGGTGCCTGGACTGGGGGAGGTTGGAATAGTTGTGGAGGTTGCAGAGCTTCTGGTTGGAATGACGGTTCAGCGTTAAACGGCATGGGCTGTAATAGGCTTGTAACTACTTCTAATTATAGCTAAGTATAATAGCTGTGTACCGGTACGGCGTCGATGAAGTCTTCGATTGGAGGTGGCTGAAAAGTAGAAATTAAACAATAAATAATGGTTTCAATCGATCAAGGTGTCGTACCTCTTTGCTCGATTCAACGGTTAGCAAATGATATCCACCAGCGTTAAGCTTACACGTATTTTCGTTATATAGGTTAGTTGACCATACGAAATCCGATTTAGCTGCGATCGACTCGAATGTGGTACCGAAGCGACGCTGAATGTTTCTCTGGATGGCCTGAAACGGGACAGTAGTTTTCATAGGAAGAGCTACAGAAGTTCAGCAGACCTCAAATTCTTAAGGGAACAGTTCCTAGCGCAGTTTCAACCTTGTATGTGAAGACTCCATGTAGTGAAGCTTGGAATATGTTGTGGTTGGATAAGCCCAGTAGTTAGTACACCACCTTACGTTTATTAGAAATTGGTGTCCCACTTAGGCTTCATCAAATATACCTATCTACAGTATCGGACATGTCTTTTGATCGAAAGCCGAAAAAGCCGGCAAAAACCGCTCCAAAGCGGCTTTTTCGAATAACTTTCTTATAATTCAACTATTTGTGAAATTAGGCCTAGATTTGAGCTCACCAGCTCGAGTCTTATCGTTTGGCGTATAAATTACCTACACCTGAGAGTTTTTACAAAATATCGATTTTTTGAGTGTCCCTCGTATCCATCGATTGAATCGTCGTTGACGGAGCCCCCAACAGGGGCGCCGTCAACGACGAGGCCAACGGGGATCCCCGCGTGGTGGCCTCTTCGAGCCACCCCGTGGGGACTCCCACTCCTGGCTCGGTGCAATTTAAGAACACCCCTCGGTCGACACAGAGTAGAACACCACAATAGAGAGGACTTTGACGTAACATGCAAAGTGCTTGCGTTCGAGGCTGAAATATCCTGCAGGAAAGCATTGGAATCATTCTGGATTAACATGCGTAATCCGCGAATGAACAACCGCAATGAATGTCTCTCAGTGACAAATGAACTTCTTGCATTTGGACCGCTATGTAAGATATGATATGAGATACGTCCGCGTGCGAGTACATAAGTATGAGCAGCGGTTCGTTTCTCCTTCATTGCTACTAACATCCGTAACTACTGGTTGAGCTTCTAGCTCAAAGGTGGACGACTGTGGTGCGTTGTTTCTTTCAAGTGACTTTTCTTTGTTTTCTTTGTTGCATCCGATCAGAAATGCTAGGATTTAACGGCTTTTGGTGGGCCAGTCTGGTAACTCACTAACTTCGATGTGTGTTCAGGCCTCCGAAGACGACGGGAAGGTCGAAACGTTAGGCCGTTAAATAAAGTTTGTCCACCTAACAACCTCGTGCGGCAGAAGTACTTAACTTTAACGAAAACCGCCGTGTACTAAGCTGATGCGAAGCGGTAACTGTTGTCTAATTATCTGTACTGATCTACAGTAATAGATGAGGCACAGTGTACTTGGATGGATAATAATGAATGCTAATAGTAAGGAAGCCGAGGGTACGCTTTTTGTGCTGTAAAACAACGTGGGATGCATTTAATATCCACTAAAAGATCGCGTTTTTCCACTTCTCCTCTTATTCAATTGTCCAGACCGATAACATGTCACTTGTGTAATAGTTTCATCCAAATTTCGCCCATCAAGATTATCATCTTGGACGTTGACCAAGGAAAGATCTGGTAGTGTTTGTGGAAAAAAATTGAGACACTAAAATATGCTGATGGACGCTGGTTCGGTGATTATCCTAGACGGTGATTGGGTCTTCATCAGATAGCTGGCCCACGTTTTGCCCTAGGGGTTATTTATGGTCATGAATCTAACATTTGTTATCGTAGTTGCGATCAATTTGTGTGGGATAATGTGGACATCAAGAACCATACGTGGCAAGAGCATCGTACTCTCGACCTTCTGACTGTTAACACCCATAGTTTCCCCCTAGTCCACCTCTTCACCAGGCGTTGTATGGATGATTTAGTAGCCGCTTTGTGGCACTTCGGTGGGCGATGGTTTTTTTTGCTACTTTTAGAACACGCATTTACATTTAACAGTAATGAACTACATTTTTGTAATTTTGCAGTTCGAGAATCTTTGAGGGAAGCCCTCCCGAATGTTATTCAGGCTATTATTTATGAGCGTTTTGTTTTATTTTATTTTCCCCCTGCTCGATTGAGAGTAGTGATGGTGATGGTGTCGGGAGCTGCAGTAATGATGGGGTGTGGTTTTCGTGGCGACGTTGTGGGATATTTTCTTCAGAAGCTCGGTCTATTGGCACATCATCGCTCGAATAAACAGAAAGGAACAAAACAATGCGAGAAGGGAAGGGGATGGACCGGGATAGTTCGCTGTTACCTGTTGTTAATCTTTCACGCTGCTTTCGAAGGCCTATGAATCGCGTCGCAGGCAATCATACTATAAATGCTTGATTTTGCAGCTGGCGATCCGCACTCCTAGAGTTTCTTACCACTCCTGCCTTGAATTTTATCGTCCGTAAGGAAACGAACCACACCCGTCATGCAGGCTTGCCTGTGATTTGCATTTTTTGATCCAGGAGTGAGATTTTATCTGGCAATTGGGAGCAGATAAGAATGGGTTTTTAAAATACCCCCATCCAATACGTCTCCCTAATACTCGTTTTTTCATGGCGTTTTCCTTTTTGTGGGTATTCCTTCGAAGTGAAATAGTACAAAATGTTCGTACGCGAGCTATAGACTGCTGGTCCCTCTGATCTGCTGGTTGGTTCGCGACGGTCTGATCGATCAGTCGAGTCATTTCATATTGTAGTATTCCATCGCAGCAAACAGCTCCTTAAGAGAACAATGATTATTTCGATCCGTCTATCTCATAGTAACTGAGAAACCGTGAGAAATTGACGCGATAATGCAACGTTTTTATAGAAATTGAATATGAAGAAGTCAAGGCTGTTTTTGAACTTACTCATAGGGAGCGCATCTTATCGGTAGATAATACCCCTTGAGCTTAGATTTACAATTTTTGATACTATACCATATAGCTGACGTTTTATAATTAGATCTCACAACTTGACAGGTTTTCTCGGCTCGAATTTAGTGGAGGTACCATCTAGAAAAGACTGCAGTTTCCTCAGAAATAAAGGTGCACGTAGTTTGACTAAACCAGATTTCATGCTTGCCTTGAATATTCATAAGCTAATATGTACAGGTCAATTCCTTTTCTATTCTACAGCGACATACTTTCTTTAGAATATTTCCAGTCTCCAACTCATAGTGTTCATCTTATTTCTATTCAGTTCGTTCCTTCTCCTTCTTAAGTTTCGAAGAGTTGATTCGTTCTAATTCCATCTATTATTCGTGTAGATTTCCGCTCAAGATCTCAGATTCAATCGTCAAAAAGACATCAACGATACTTACCACTTAGAGCCTTAAGATCATTCGGACAATTGAGTGGTTCAGCTGGACCGCTGTCTTCGTAGAAATCGGTGTGAATTGGATACTGTAAAAGGGAGTCTGCCACTTAACTGCTACAGACTTGAAATTAGTGGTATGAAGAGGGGGACGAAAAGGTTGGGAGGAATGTTATCACAAAAAAAAGGTTCTCAACGGCATAAACTACCTGCACTGGAGACGCATAGGCCATTATATGATAGCGATCGATTCGATACTTACAAACGGCATCACCACCGTATGACGTGGAAAATGCAAAGTCATCGGATGATATGACCACCTCGAGACTCATTCCTAGCATTTCTTCAGCGTTCCACTGAATCGTCTGAAATAAATTAGTGTTAACTACTTTTTTAGCCTTCAACTCAGAGAAATGAGCTCGATCTGTATTGTTAAGCTGGCAACTAGTTTCGTGTACCGAATATCCAATTATCAATCCATTGAGACGAACAAATGTTTGCTTTCCAGAAGCTGTTCTGTTGTCATATTTCAAATGCGGTCTTTCTTTCAGGGGTGAGTGGAATTTTGAGGCGAAAAAAAAACAGGTCTTTCTATATCTATTCCGCATTGGTAGACTGAGTTTTCACAAAAAAACATTGGACGAAGTGGATGGTCATCACTTGGTGTACAGTTTCCTGTATCCTCACCCACCCTTGTTCGTGATGGGCATCGTAAGTGTCTATTCCTCAAAACCTACAGTAGATCCAGGTTGATGTTTTTGGAAGCTGAAAAAATTCTTCCGTACGCAAGTAGCGAGGATCTGGAATGATTTGGACAAGTGAATGGCGCATGCTTACGGGTAGTGAAATGAGAAGGGAAATCAACAAACATTTCAAGAACATCTGTATGCTATAATTACTGACTGCGAACAGGTCCTCGAAAATAGTTGCCAGTTTAATAAAAATCTTTGCTATTTATGTCACTATTTTCCCAGACAGCAGGCAAATCGGAAACAACTATAAACGGGAAGTTACACAATTGCAAGTCTCTTACCCTCGCAAGTAGCCTGGTGTCGTATGGGTCAAAGTCAGGCCTATTGATGACTGATTCGTATGAAGTTGTCATCACATTGAACAGCGGAAGATTACAGCATTTCGATCCTGAGTAGATGCATTGACTTCACTGATTATTATTATTATTATTATTATTATTATTGTTATTATTATTATTATTATTATTATTATTTATTCAACGTGGACTTATGCCACGGAAGTAATAAACATAACCAAGGAGCAAGAAAGGATAAGACAAAAATTAGCCAATCGAACACAAGCGACAACGAGTGTTAAGAGAAAACGGAAACGACAACTACAGGCAAACAAAAAATCTCCTATTATTAGCAAGGCATGTGAACAAATAAAACAGCGAGAACTCAATTTTCAAGGAGACATCTTCGCGTATTCAATAGAGATCTGAACGTACTCTCTTGATTTCTTTTCAGAACGAATTTCCCGGACTGATTTTGACTGTTTGGCTAGCATAGCTAATTGTACAGAGCTTGCACCAGTCACTAGCTCTAGTCTCATTTTAGAGTTAGTCCCGTTCGCCTTAATACTCTGGAAAACGGCAACTGGATCACTTGAATTTCAGCTTCTTCTAATTGAGCGAAATTCTTTCCTGGATATAGTTCGTAATCGCGGCCGGCTCTATCCTATAATTTTGGACCCCCGTAAATTTTTGCGTTTTGTGGCGAAATTTCCGAGATCTACATCCATGCTTAGCTTTGCGCCTATACTCGTCTTCCTTCTGGTGAGCGATACCTATCATAGCCTAATGAGTTTATTTCTACGACTATCATCTTAAGTATTTTTAGATCCTCTAGAACTCGTATTCACTGCTTCCTATTAGTAGTCCGAGCACCTCAACGTGTGATTTTACAAATATTTAGTACTGGTCGTCCAAAAGTGTCGTGGACAAGAGTTATGGGGCGCTATAACAGAGAAGCACTCCTTTTGTTTGCATCGAAAGTTAGGTTGACGTCACGTGAGGTAGCATTCTCATTCCTATACCGTGTGGGCGAGTCAGTACTTGGCTCATTGCGTTGTTAATGTTTCATTGCTACTGTCATGTCGAACCCTCTGCTGTACCGTTCATAATCACCCTAGGAACCACCTCATGCCTAAATCGTTGGTAATTTTTGCGCGACCGGCACAAAATTTTCGCGGATTTCCTTTGTCGCGACTGCTGGTATTATTTATTTATTTATTTGTTTATTTATTTAATTGCATCATAAGACGCGCACCAACTAAGACGAAGGTTAGAACGTGAATGAATACCATTAGCGAAAGAAAAGTGAAAAAAATGATTATGATGAACCTTTCATTGGGTATGCGGCGCGATGAAGACAAAAAAGTAAACTTTAAATAGATAATGAAGTGACCCAAATCAAAAAACAAGAAAACTCAATGAGCTGGTATGTTACATCCTCTGCGTACTGGCCTCATACCCGTCTTTGCTGCATAGTTTATGACGAAGTTCGAAAGGGTTTTGACAAAATATCATCACCGTTGCGATTGCGGTCAAACTGTACCGTTTAGGGAGGGCGACCCGTTACCAAAAGCGATTCTGACGCACCTGTTTGGAGTTAAACACCTCCCTCCATACTTTTCCCTATTGTGATCGCCTTTGTTCCTAAGCTACGCTCATTTGTTCATTACCTGCGCGACTTTCGCCACAGTGAGATCCGACAGGAAAGCCAGCCCGACCACCTTCACCATATAACGCTAAGGGCGTGTGAGCTGCTCGCATGCCTGGCAGAGATGGCTCCGTTGCTCCAAGTGGATCACGATAGGATATTGAGGAGTAGAACGACTCAGCGGCCGTGTTAGTAGTATCGTACTGAAACTTTTACAATCAACCACCAAATAGGCCTTTCGTTTGAGTGCAAATCCATCAGGCCCTTGCTATACATTCGCTCGCGGTGAGCGTCAGCGGCTTGCGAGCGGTGATCGCGTGCGCCGCTAACCTCAGACGCTGAGCACGCGACGCACGCACGTACGCGCCCGAAGCATACAGAGCAATGCGCGAGGTGATCGACCCACCCCCAGCGAAAGGGTCAATCGCAGTGCAATGCGCAGCGACTAGAGCGTGGAAGGTACGCGAGCGTGTGCATAACAGCCCGTGAGCGTCACCGTGATAACTCGTACAAACGTGTCTGATACTGAATGGACGAGTTACGCTGGGGGTGAGCGAATGTATAAAGGGGCTTGCAGACTCGACGACGCGACGTTGAGCAATCTCGTCCAACACGGTGCCGGCGTGCAATGCAGTGTGTTGAGTGTACTCTACACTCATCACACTGCATTGCACGACAGATCACCTTAACGAATGGTTCGAAAATGTATCTGTGTTTCTGAAGCGATGCAGAGAACAGTTGGCCTCTGAGATCGACTCTACAACATATAGATGGCTTTGTGAGTCACTAATATAATAATTTGCATTATTGTGTGGAGAGGCGGAGAGGAGACCGCCCCAAAGCCCCCCTAAAACGTAGGGCACTATAGGCAGATCAGATGATCAGTATTGGCGCGAAGGCGCGCGAAAGGTAGGAGATATAAGGGGGTAGGAAGGAGCTAGTGAAGTCGTCGTGTAGTCGTCGTCAAGCCTTAGTGGCCCCTCTACGGTTTTTCTGCTCAGTGCCATCGGAGCTTCTTAGTGGAGCTCTGTGTCCACATCTATCGCCGACCCTCCTCAGTGGAAGACTCGGCGTCCTAGTTCCCCTTTTTCCGCGCCGGAAGGTCTCGTCTTCGCCGCCACACCGCTCGCCGTTTGGATCTACGTCAGTCAACTGTGTGCATTTTCGATATATCTTGCATTGCGTGTTTGTTCGAGTTTGTAATAGATTTGGATTCTTTGTACCTGGGTGGTTCGAGCCAAACGGGTTTTCAACCCGCATACCTCTATACTATCATCTCGGCTTACAGCATCACTAACGCGGTGCCGTCGTGCAATGCAGTGAGTTGAGTGTACTCTACACTGAACACACTGCATTGCACGACGGCACCGCCTTGGACGAAAATACTCGTCCAAGCGTGTTTCGCTCAAGTGCACTTATAACGGGGAATTCGACGCCCAAACTGCTCGTCGTCGAGTCTGCAAGCCCCTTAACAAGGGCCTCTGAGCGTTGTTGAAGACAATTGCAATTCCTGCATCGTACAGGGAAAATAATCTGCGAAAAATTCCAAGTTCTCTCATTTTTAAATTTCGGCGTTAATGTGGGATGAAGTTTCTTATGAGCAGCTGCTCGACGAATCCAAACCGTGTTTATCTTGTCAATTTTTGAAGGCAAATGTCTTACCTGCACTGTTGTGGCGTAGGCCATCACTGTAAACCCACGTTCTTGATATTTACAAATTTGATCTCCTTTATAGTACGAAGCCATGGCAAAGTCGTCGGACGAGACAAATACCTCGAACGATTGACTAAATCGCTGCTGGATCCGCTTTTGTATCAACTGAACAAATACGTTAACGGACACCTGCCATAGGCTTAGGATTCATCACTTACGCTAGCGATATTTCCCGCTCTTCCAAAAGCAAATTGTGGCGAACTGCTCAAATCGTAAAACGCGTCCGTGATAGTTTGAAACAGCTTACTATCACAGCACATATTTCCTAAGCAGTATTTTTTTTTATTACACTTCATTTCTCCACTAGTATCAGTGGTACCTGAACGATTGTCCCGGTCGCAGTGACTGCCAGGAGGAAAATCCTGTTCGTCGCGACTGGTAACGTGCCCGAGAGATCGGTTCCCTCCTACGTGAAAACCGTCCAGGACGGTGAGGGTCCGTTCGTCACCAGTGTCCTCTTCAGTGTCCATAGAAACTGGTCTACGTTGCCTTGCTGTTCGAGCAGGACCTCCGGCTGAGAAGGATTTTGAAATATGTGGAAAAATGTGATTTGGATACGAGCTCACCTCCTTCGAAAATAGCAGCTCGAGCTTGTTCTGGACTTGGTTGGATGGAGAGATCATCTGCAAGTGAAATGATGAAGTGAGGGCGTTGGAAAGCGAGTCGAACACCGACCTCCAGCAGCTGGTTCAACTCGGACATCGGGAAGATCACCGCGCAGATTGGTGTACCTCGTTGCTGGAATAATTGCACTTAGCCGTTCCGCTTATTTAACAACCACGGCTCGACGTGGATAGACTTCGAATATCTATGCGATGGAGAGAAAAGTTGAGGACACAGCCTGAGGAGGCCACAGAACCATCCAGTATGAGTAGCACTTGAATTCGAGACCACCATCGTATAAGGGGCGCCAAAGGGGAAGGTGGAGGAATGTGTCACGAACGAACGGTCATAGCAATGTCTGAAGAAGCCCTGGGTGGAAGATTTTTGGTTTTTCTACCCATCTATTGGCAAGAGACTAAACGCTAAAGGAGAAAAGCATTGATATCAACAATTGATCATCTGGACTTACGTTTCGGCGCCATCTCCTTCTTCAGAGTATGGACAAGTCGAGTTTAACCTAAGAAATCAGCCGCTTAGCTAAGGCACTCAGCTGAATGAAACGACGTGGTCTAGGGAGGTCCACTAAGGCCTAGCACAACCCTTTCACATGCCCCGTTGATATCCTTATCTGATATCCCTATGAGTCCTTTGGCTATGTGATGTGCATCACCCTGTTTGTCGTTAAAATAGTCAGTTATGGTATGACCAGATCCCATTATTTTTTGCTTTATTCATTATTGATTTTCACTATATACCGTTATTTTATTGATGACTTATTTCTATACGACTGTTACAATACCAGTGGTGTGCTCCCCAGGGCCAGTACCCAGCGTGCGTATTTAGTTTAAAGAGGTGCAACCACGTACCCGCGTTGGAATGACATTGTCAGTTGTGCTGGAACACCCTGCTGTGGCTCTGCATACTTACTGTATTGTCAATGGATTCTGATCCATTCACAAGATTAATTTGATATGATATCTTTTCCGAAATCATGAATCACTGTTTTTTTATCCCGAATGGGCTGGACAGCAACTGTAACTGATTTATGAGTTTTCACGACAAAATTTCAACAGTGATGACGTCCTAGCTATAAGCCGCATAGTGATATCATAATCGTACATATACCTCATTTTTGCTGCTTTTGAATAAACCGTGTTTAGTGTTTAGTGGAACTCACTAGCCCTCATTAGTTTTTTCTTCCCCTTTTCATTTGTTTGACAGTCACTCAATGTCCTACTACTTTTCCCGAGAAAAATGCTGTGTTGATTGGGTAGTTTCTCAGGTTGGACTCGACTTGTTCCATACCTTGAAGAAGGCGAAGACGTCGAAACGATAACCCGTATATCCGTAGATAATAACAATCCTGGTTGTTCTGCAAGAACCAGACCCCACCCTATTGCATTTCAGGTCCAGTTCTTTGATTTGGAGCTGCAATTTGAACTTGCACTCGGACTGCTAAATTCTCAAATTCATGTCTATTCCGGTGTATGAAGAGGTCACGGAAAATGAACTCAAATACTCGTCCGCTACTTCCACGCATAGATATTCGACTTCATCCGCGTTCTAGTTCTACCGTTCGATGCACGACGCCGATAGAGGAGATATAAGTTTGCAATTATTCAGTGACCTTACATCCTAAAGGCTCTTCGGAGTCCGTGCTGGCAAGCAGATCTTCCTGAGCGATGTTGAACGGATCGTACTGAAATGGTGACGTGTTCTAGTAATTTTTAAACGTCCACGCTAAAACAAGGGGAACACATTCTATTCATAAATCTAGAAGGGCTACTACACCAACTCACTTGCACCGGTGTAGAATAAGCGAGAAAGTAGTAGCTACCGCTTCGAATTTTGCAACTGCTCGTTCCATGATAATGAGTTGAGACAGCGAAATTCTCCCTGCTTATTATGACCTCATACGACTGTCCGTATTGGAGTTGAATTCTTCGCTGGATGTACTGGAATCTCGGGCGATCAATTTCAACTGAGCAACAGACCGTTTTCGCAGGATATTCACCATTGTTCCTCAACAATGCAGAATTGCTCTGCTGGGAATTTGCGGCAGATTCTTGCAATATTGGTGGCGCCTAGATGACATAAAACAAACAAAATTTCATCCACAGCTTCATAGTTTCGTAATCCGCTTCAGTGTGCTGCGTCGAAGTGAAGAAGGCAAATGGTTTTTCTAAGGATCCGCGGGGAGAAAATGGAAAATGGTCAATGGTGAATACATGCACTTTGATTTATTGCGAACAATTGCTGGTCACCTGGTTTTCTTTATTTTAATTAGGAAGGTTCCTACAATTTCCTGTAGTTCACTACCCCTTACCTTTGCTGCATCACCGAGATGAGGAGTAGCTATAGAGCGCGATGCTGCATTCAACATGATGTTCCTCAACGTTCCGTCGCAACATTCATTTGATGAGAAGGCGTAAGGTAGTGCCCCTGAAATTTAGTTTGATGTGGTAAATACAAAATGGAATTTTTCCAACTACCTTTATGCCTTTGTTTTTAGGAACGGTGGTGACATCTACGGTGGCGATGAGTTGCTGTCATATCATCTACGATGTGTCTTTCTAATAATAAATAGTGGAAAAAACACTAAGAAAGCAAAACACCCGTAGTTCTACCGGTTTTCTTCAACTCATCGCGCTTTCGAGATTAATAGATGATTTAATTCATCGGAGTGGTCCAAAGTCTGGACATTTCCGTCGTTACCGGGTCTGAAATGTCTTACGAAGCTGATGACCCATCAGCAACGAGTCGTTCGGAGGCATCTGAACCCGACGGTTATGTATAATAGAAACATTAGGTTGTTTCAACGACGTTCTACATCTAACAACCTCAACGGGCAAAGAAACAATCACCAACATCAAGGTCGATATTAAAACATGAGAGATGTTCAAGGTTGTCAGGTTACCTTCATGTACTCCTAATTGAGCTGGCAGCTCCGTTCCTATAATTACTGCATGGTTAGAGCAAAACGTAACCAGAACCCAAAACCGAAATGTAGCGAGGGCATTGAGCAGCAGTTGTGGGCTCAATACAGAGATTTTATCAATTTGCAAAAGTAGCAGGTAAATGTAAGGCTGTTGTACTCTTACGTGTCTGTGCGCTTCATTGCTTTTGTTTTTTCTCCCCATTACGTTCGTTATCGCACAAGTTTCTCTTCTTCATGTTAGACTGAGAACTTGAAGACTATCAAGTCAGCCTACCGTACTCCAAAGTCGTGCTAGCTTGTTCCTGTGATAGTTAGGGGTTGCTGGAAACAAATGCAAACCACCTCATGAGGCCAGATATTGAGCAGTAGTAAGTGGTGGTGCACCAAATAGAATGGGTCTTTGGTACAATGTAATATCCGCTTCGCAGCTATTCTAGAAGTTAGTCCAGAAAATAGTAACAGCTCGATGATTCTACCAATCTGCTAAAAAAGCTCATAAATGTAGTGCTACCTCTCGCCGTCAATCTCCTTTTTTGCGATTTCGTTAACCTAACATTTCTCCGTTGCGTACTGGACTACTAAGGGTTCCATGGTATTTTGAAGAGATTTGAAAAAGTGGGCTCAATAAAAGTCACATTAAATCATTCTTCACATAAGGGTCCCATAGAGTAGGCTGGACTCGTAGTCGTTCTCGGTCAAGAAAATTTGTCTACCCGTCTATATTATATTTTTCCCAATTAACGGGCCTTTAGGACAAAAAGCGTGCCTTTTTTGCAAATCGTTTTATTATTATGTAACGCAACACACATTGTAACACACACTAGCATTGCCATCATTTTCGTTGCGTGCATTTTTGTCGGTGATAAAGATACTGTAATAAGTCCATAAGTTAACTCGAGTAGTCACAATGATGGTAATTAGCGCGTATCAAAATAAATTGTACAAGTGAATGAGCAACATGCTTACGTATAGCAAACGTGAAATCGTGCATAAAACGAACGTTGGGGAGTACGATCGCCTCCAACTCACACTGCGCATGTCTCTCTCTAGTGTCTCAAACTTGGGTAATTAAACCTGGGTAACTAAACCTTTTGCACGTTCTGTATTTTTTTGCATCCATCAGCTTCAAATTCTTTAAATGTAAGCATTCCTCACGTGGCCATTCTTGAGTGTACATACGTTTCTAGTTTTTGTAATTTGTTTATAATTTGTTTGCGACTAATTTCGAACTGTCTTGAGTCTGTGCTATTACGGTCTAAATCACTCAACTTGTGCTCTACCAAATTTCGGGGGGCTTTTTCGCTGGTTCTGATTATATATTGGTTTTTGGATCATTAATACGGAATTTTATGCAAAAAAGTGCTAGCCAACAGCCTCTTATTTTTACTGTTGTTACTTCATTTGAAGGCAAAATTGAATGGTGTTCTAACACTTATCATGCTTCTGTCAGCAACTCATTGCAACCTTTGGTGTTCTCGCTTTAACCTTTCGCTGGTTTACTTCCAACCTGTAATTGAGATCTGAATGAGATGGGTGGTTGTAGCAGCAAAGCTGATCAGGTTACTACCGTAGCACATTTGGGCAAGGGAAGATGTCACTGGCAAGGAAGGACCTATCATTGCTTAAGTTGCTGTCAGTTTTTGATGAAAATTTCGAAGCAAATATTTTTTAAAAGTGTTCTTTGTGAACAACAGCCTTGGCAGAACGAGGTACGCGTTATTTTTTGTTGAAATGTTATTATTTTCTACCTGTTGAAATTTATATGTAACACGCAAGAGATTTTTCCAACGTTGACTTTTTTGATGCAGCTCTAATATCAGAAAAGCTAATGCAGCATTGTCTAAGGTTTTGTGATTGAAAGAACAAGTCTAAAAGAAGATTGGAAGAAGGAGAAGAACGTCTCCTTCATTCTCTTGGCATTCCATTACGACGACAAAAATTTCAATAAAATAGAAAAAATAAATTGATAAAATATAAATAGAAAACGCTGTAACCCATTAGTTGGGTCCTCAAGAACGATCAGGTGCTTCCATTAGAGGGTTTTCAGTCAGAAAGCGGTTCTATCTCGGTAGCTTGACGTGTCACTTATAACGGGAAATGGTTACGGTACTGAGTAAAACAACAGGTCGAGAACTGGTAGATTCTCGAGCTCGCGGAGCAGGGATATAGAAGGATAATTTTTTCAAAATTCGATTAGCGTTTCTCATGTACTGCAAAAGAATATGATCTGCAGCTTACCAGTTTGAGATCTCGCTGAGCACGATGCACTTGGTGAAAACGGTCGCCGTGGTCTTGAAGCACCACCAGTAGTTCCTGAAGCTGATGTTCGTGGAGGTGAAGGGCCTGCGGCAGGCTCTGCTGGGACAACCGGTGGTGGTAGTTGTTGTGGCTCCACTTGTGCTGATTCATCAACAGCGGAAATTTCTGAATTGGTCAGGATTCAGCGATATGTCATACTTATTCTCTGCGCTTCTGATATTTTTGCGAAATGATGAAGAAATTCTGATTAGATTATCGGCTCGAAGCCCATTAAAATCTCCACTGCTCTCCCAAGTCGTGATTTTACTAGATGTGGCTCTCCTCTTGCACATTTTCTTCAGAAGAGCTCTCATTTTCTTAAGAAGAACTTGTTCACCTTTACAAATTAAGGACGCAGAGTTCTTCAAGAATAGGAAAAGGCACTGGTGGCCTTCCACTCCCTTATTATTTTGTCCAATAATCACAACGGGTATTGACGCTATGGTCGGAGCTTCATAAATAGGGCCAATAGTACATCTATTAATTTATATTTATCTAAATAGAGCAGCGGATCTGCGTCGATAGGTGTCCCGTCTTTCTCTTATCGAAATGCTCAGCGTATGGAATCCCATCAGAAATGCTGGTATTTGTTCTGCCTTAGAAGTAACGGTCTAGAAATTACTCAAATGCGAGTAAAAAACACTAATGTCGGTCTCATATTTGTTTGGCCTATTTGTGATGATTTGACGCTATGTATTCATCTGAAGAAAGTTGGCGATCAGTACCAGTGACTGTCAAAACTTTTTTGTCACAACGCTCGGTAGGTGTAAGTCAACACGTTCGTTCGGAAATACACCTTTCCCGCATGGCCTTTTTACAGGTGGAAGACTTGCTAAAGGTTAGGAAATGGTATCGGTACCCTTTTGCCTGCCTATTAGGTGGTCCCATTAGCAAAGTTTGTTTGGCGATATGATTTGAGCTTTACAAATACTGGCAGGAGCCTGTTTATTATAATAGTACGTATCTACCTAAATAGATTGACAGATCCGTAACAGAAGCTACCCAATAGCGATACGATTCTTATCCTATAAATAGTAGCAGAAGCCATTTGATAATATGTAATTAAATACAATAACGGTACTGTGTTGAGAACCCCTCCCCCCCCTCCATATTTTTCTGGTCAAAATACAAGTCGTAAGTCGGGTCTCTCTTTATTTGGTAATCTGCTCTTCGCTCATGTAACCCTTCGTTCTAGAGAGCTTATTTACATTCAATCCGTCGAATTTCTATTTTCTCACAATTACAGTCAAGGAGTAGCTTTAAGGTTTAGAAAAAAAAAACAAAATACCAACGTTTTTGGTATTTTGTCCGCCTATTCTCTTGTCTCAAGGGCGAAATATGCTTTAGAGCTAAGAGTGGAGCTTTCTAGATTGTGAGAAGATGTTGGTGGGCATCAAGGTAAATGAACTAGCGGATTGTTGACAGTAGGTGTCGTATATTACCAATCGAAATGGACAGTATCAACAAAATGCACTTGGTTTTGAGATACATGCTCTTTCTGCTTGTTACGCTCCCACCTGAATAACCTTTTACATTTTAAATATTCAATACACTTTCTTTTATAACTAAAAGTCAAGGAGTTGCTTCGAAGCAAGGAGAAGTTAATTGAGGTCCTTTTGTCACCTAGTATGCCGTCCCGCCAGCAGTTTGCGTTTTAATGATATGATTCGAGTGTTACAAATAATTACGAGAGCACATTTCTATGAATGCATCTGATTTGTTGATTTGTGCCAGTAGCTGTCCAGTATTCCTAGTCAAATCAATCGGTGACAATCAACTTTCCTTGAAACGCTATTTTTGGACAAGGTGATCGCTTTAAATCTTACCAGGCACGATACATAAATGCTTGTAACGTAATTAAAATTATCAAAATTATTATTTGTAATTTAAAGATTCAAAGCTTGTTTCTGGATGTCTATTTATAAATATGAAGAGCTAGGGTTCAGTAATGAACAATGAACAACGCAGCATTGGTCGAAAATGGTTAGACAGTGAGCATATGATCTCCTATCTTTGACATCCTCACGCTATGGTGAATACGTCCAAGGCAAGAAATTTCGATTTTCGAGCTTTTTCTTTCGAGATTTTCGATCTTTTCCTGTTTATGTCCATACGGCACCTCGCTTAGCACCTACGATATTTTACAGTTCTACCTAAAATGTTGTCAGCGTTAGAGCTATAACTGTTACTTTTACCATTCTTTTTAATTCTTTTTCTAGCACTAGTGAAAACGTAAAAGACTTTGAGTTGTTCTCTTAAGTTTTTACAAAAAATCTGGAGAAATTTGAAGCGTAGTTGGTCTTGAGAGAGTACTGTTAGCCTTACCCTACCAGTGGAAGTGGCGCCTCTTTGCATCTCAAAAAAAAAAACAAGCAAAACAGAGTTGACATCACCTTCGCTGGTCTCTGCAAATGGTGCTTGCTTCCATCCGAGCGGATCTCGGCTATCGACGCTAGCCAGTCGATATTCAGCTTGGAGATTTCCGATATCATACTGAAACGCCATTTTCGCTTTTTCGTCGGGTTAGTGAAAAGTGTTCGGCTGTGTCTGCACGCGGAGGCGCATCGTAGACTAACACTTCCAGAGATCACCTCCGTCGAAGTGATTTTCCGCCGCTCACCTGCACCGGTGTCTCATAAACAGCCACAAAATAGCGATTGGTCTCGAATTTACATTGTCGTGGACCGCTATAGTAGGTATTGACAACGAAATCCGTCTCCGAAATGATCACCTCGAATGAGGTGTTGAAACGGGCCTGCATGCGAGTTTGGACCGCCTAAAAGAAATTTTGTGATAAAAGTCATCTATTTCAATTTTTTTTTCGCCGAAACGCACCCGAGATATGGCTCCCATTCCGTCATTCGTGCTGAGTTGATTGTCGACAAATAGTGGCAATGTAGCATCGCAGCAAATCTGGTCTACCAACGAATGGGCAAGATCATTAGATGACGCCGAACACTGCGCGGTTGCAGCTGGAATTGTACCACAAAAAATTTTATAGCTCCAGTAGTGACAAGTTTTTGCGGAGAGCAATGTGAAAAATCGAGCTATGAAATCGAACACGACAACCATTCTCTTCCAGAAGTTCATCTGTTTTCGATGGAAAAAAAAACTAAGCATCGGCAAGTCAGCAATTTTTCATTTGGACATTTCTTGTCGAAAAGGTTCACCTAATAATAAGCGTAAAAGTATAGGGCGAGAGATTCTTCTTTTTCACCCTTGGTTTATAAAAAACGTAAAAAATTTTGTGCTTTTAAAGTCGTTGTGGCTTAGATCCAGAACAAGTGCCATGTAAGATGAATAGAAGGAAAAATAGAAGAGAATCTGTGAAAAAATGGAAAAAAATGAAAGAAAATCTGTACGGAACAAATAGGCACATAAATCAGAGGTTTTGCGCAGAGAGCAGCCCCCATAGCCTGAAGAAAACAGAGAAGCTCAAATGCCCGTTACATATTTCCCTTTTTAACTAATCGTGCTTTTTCTAGCATGTATGCGTAGCTCTAGTTTTAAAAGACATTTTAACAAGTGCTCGTTTTCTGTGGGTAAGGTCAGAATTAAACTGAAACGAAAAAAATTAGAAATTTGGAGCTATCCTACCTCTTTTAATTCTTTCAAGCCGAAGATGATCCGTGGGTTTTGTGACGTCTTCGCAAGTCGAATTTGTGCAGTTGTGGTTGAAATTCGAACGGGCTAGATGAATTAAGACTGCAAGACACAGACAGCTTCGGGACCAGCCGATCAGCATATCCAGAGTTGCAAATGCTCTGAAATTGTTTAATTAACATATTGTTCCTTGTTCCGGAATCTGAGCCGAATAGATGAGTATTTTATCCAGAACAGTTTAGTAGACGTTGAGAAACAATTGGGTCGAAAACAGTTGTGTGTCACGGCCAACAAGGGTTTATAGCGATCGCATCGAACCGTCAATCTCCCCATTTCATTTGTTGTTTCCATTTGGATGGGGGTGGGACATATGAGACGTACCTTTTGAGCTGATCATCGTTGTTTCTTATGTTGATGACGGAATTTAACGATAAATGAGTGGTGTAGCTCTTGAGTATGATTATGAATAAGGGAGGCTAGACGTTCCTGACCGCTTCGCAGAACGCATGGCTGGACAGAAAATTTCATCCTAGGCTCCGTCGTCGAACGTCTAAGTAACCCTCATCGAGGGTGGTGACCTACATTCACAAGCCGTCTAGCAGCTTTGGATCGGTGTAAGCCCCGTCCTCATTTTCTACTTTCTAAGAGGAATTCATGCAATGAGCCACCATGGAAGAAGTGCGCGAAACAGCAAAAATCATAAAAATCGAAACGATCGCCGAATTGAGTCTTTTAAGCGCTTAACCTTAATCTCTTGTCCACCGATTAACGATCACGTGTAAAGCCACCCTGAGCGACTCTGAACCCGATTATTAATCGCCCGAAAACGCAACATTTCAAAGTGACAAACCGAGCTCGCTGGTAAGCCGATACAGTTTGGGTAAGACGCTAAGACGAACCGCTAGATGACCGCCATATGACTGTTTTCATGTGTCACACACTCGTTCGTTCGCGTCTATTGAGGTCATTCAGTTAACGCTCCATGCTGAGCATGAGTCGACCCGATCAACATTAGGAATCGTCCTCACTCACCACGAAACTGGAACCTTTCCACAGTTGTAACTCAAACTATCAAAAAAGCGACTGATTTGTTTTCACTGAATTACGAAACGCGGGCCTACTTGCAGCAAGTGTTCGTTGAATATCCTTGGGAATTTGTACTGGCCTTTCGTCTGAGACTACTTTGCAATATCAAATACAGAAAGTATTTTTCGCCGACGCTCAAACCTAAGAGTATGCCCAAGCTTATCTTATGAATCTAGAAGGATCTAGAAGGGTTCCCGAAATCACTGTATAGGGTCAATTCAACCCGTCACTGCTTACAATGACAATTTTAGAAAATTTGTTCGGTTTATCGGATAGGAGAAGTGACGAAAATTTTGACTCTCTGCCATTAGAATTTCGTATTCATCAAGATTTTTGTCGAGGCAAGTAGTATAAAATTGTTAAAACTTCAAATCTATCGGTATACACGACCTACCTCTGTCTTGCCTCAAGACTTTTTAAATAATGTGATGGGAAACCACTCATTTCCTAGATCTTTATTTCGAAAATGTCAACCAAACTGTTAATGTTCACCATTATCTGCGGCTTTATAAGTGTAGCCTTATTTTGGCACGCTCACAGGCCCGAGCGCAGAGATTTTGTGTAATTTTTGGACCCGTAAAATACAATTTTTCGGCACGACGTCTTAAGTCACAAAATTTTCCTCGATGAATTTGTTCATTGTACGAATCCGTCAGCGTACACAGACCACCTCTGCCCTGCAAACTGTTTTGGAAAAAGATGTACTGGTCCAAAAACCGTTCGTTACCCATCCATTTCTTTGCAAGACATAGACCCGACTACTGCATTGAGTGGTCGCTTGAAAGCTGGCTTTGATTAGACTTAATCATAGTGATAAGTGTTTTTGCTGAGGCTTTGTAAGGGTTTTGATCAGGAAAAATGTAATTTTTCGAAACGTCGCTCTTACTTCGCATTTCAATTGTAGGAACTATTATACAAATCCGTCAGTGTGCACAACCCAACTCTGCCTTACTGACTTTTGGAATAAGTTAGTAGGATGTCGACCAAACTGGTGAACTTTATCAAATTGTTTGACAGCTAGCTGAGACCGTTTTTTTAATGAAAAGTTCACTGCACTCGTCGCAGTCGTTTTGTAAAGTTCTTGGTCCCAAAATATGTAGATTTACGATGCGGCGGCTCTGAATCATGAGAACGTTTCCGAGAATTCAACGACCAATCCTAGGATTAACGAACAGTGAACGGTTGTAGGAGCACTTTTAAGGGAATAAGGGTTCGTTCAAGCCAAGCAAAGTAAAAAAATACCGATAAATATGAGTAATAGAGGAGTAAAATCAGTTGCTGGTTAGCCTTGTTCTCATGCTTCTAACAGCTTCTTAAGCGCATTGTTCATAATTGCTGAAGCGCACTCAGCGTGAATTCTCGGGGTCTGTAACCGGTCCACGGAAGGCGAGTGAAGCGCTTCTCAAGCTCTCGCTCTCAACATGGATCGCTTCGATCCAAAGTGATCGATCATACGTTGCGTCCAACTATTTGGACTTTCAGTTCCCGGAGACATCGCACTTCCCGGTTGCACTTAAAAAAACTCTGTTGCCCGGACTTTTTGAACAATATCCAATCCCAGACTGTGGGTAGCTCGCTTATACGTTGTGGCTTAGTCACTTATCCCGTTGGTCCGAAAGTGTTTTCTGAAATGCGCCGAACGGTTTTGGATTTTCTAGTCCGGAAGAATGCCAGCAAGCTGTGAGCTGTATTCTCGAACCCTTTCACCCCATAAAATGTAGTTTTTTCAGAGGTGGGAAATGTTTTGAATTAGTGCAAGGCTCAGAATAATTATGATGGGACGTCGTTATACTATTAGTTTTCTATTTGCCTTTCTCAATATATTCTAATCGGGAAACTACTCATTTCGGTCGCACAGCTACCCCACACGTTAAATGCGGAAATTTTGAGAATAGGTGTTCCAAGTTCTCCAACTGCAAGAGAGAACTTGCAAAACTTCGAGAGTAGGCTTTTAACACCTTCCTGAATAGTGGTCTGGGGTCCTGAGAATTCCATTAATAACGCTTTTCTCATATCAACCATCCAGTGGCAAATGCCAAATGATGCTCTTCTGCCTACTGGGTTAGGGTAAACGATAAACAGCATTGGTGCGGTTGAAGAGGAACAGATCAGAAGCGAATAGCAGCGTAGGATCGGCCCGTTAATGGCCAACAATAGCGGACCGAATCGCGAACGGGCAGTGATGTCGAACTGTTGTACGCGGGAGGGGATGTGAAGGCGGTTCGTCTCCCACCTTCCGGCCCAACTTTTTCGTCTTTCCCACTCCGAGGACCACAACCGGACGATAGATTTAGAACAATCACAGGTGCTGAGGAATGAGCTCATCTAAGCCTTCCCGTTTGGTGGTCATTTTAAAGCAGGCTTCAATTCGGAATCATTCCTGCTGCCGTTAATCCTTCATGTTTCTGCTTTCCAAACAATGGTGGATTATTGTTCCAGTTTCTAACGAGATAACTTGGTAGCTTCGTGAAAAAACACTAAAGATGTTCTGGTGCGTCCCATTGCTAGCCCAAACCGAACTGGAAGGGTTTCTAGGGTGATGAAACTGGCCGAAGACACCTCTTGACTACAACAATGCAGTACCGAGTACAAAAATTCATTAATTCCAATAACAGTCGAAAAGCGTGCCAGGCAACATCCGCACGCAGAGCAAGGTGTTCCAGAGTTCTGAAAACATGAATAAATAATCTAGCTCAAAAATCTGAGTAGAGAAACGTCTCCAGAGTTCTCTTGCGTACTACGTGAGTCCCAAAGAAAACAAATGCGTGGTCCAGGTAGGTATGTGTTATTAAATCATCAAATAAAATGTGCGCATTGTCATGTTGAATATTGTTGAGAGAACGCACATTTCCTTTGGGGAGAATCTAACAAAAAACTTCCTGGTTTTTCAAGCAGTGGTGCTCAAAATGCATTGCCTCTATTCCCTTGCTTGGTTAAGGCATTGCATTGTCGTTTTCCAATCTTTATTCGCTTCGAAATCGCTAAGAAGCGTGAGAATTGAACACAACTGTCGATGACAGAACGTATGGTTTTCCCATTAACATTTAAGCGAACAATCTTCGCCTAAGGCGAACCAAATCTTTCCGTGGGCAGATCTTTCTGAGAGTTTAGAGCAGGGTCGTTCCAGCATTTTCCCATATACTCCCATTCAGAACGCTTTGACAGATTTGTTTGTTAATAATTGTATAATTCTCACTGGGACTATGATTCGCAAGGAGGATCCATGCAATTACGCTATCTCAAGACCCATAGATACACGGCGGCTATAGTGGCGCTGCAAGCACGCTGCTTTGCTGCGGCGTATGAATGAATCTGAAGGGACATAGTCAAAATGATTAGGTCTCAGGTCATTAGGAATCTTTTTATAACAATTCACCGCACTCTTTCATATTTATGGAACCATAAGTCGTTTGTTCACGTTACTTCATTTAGTCCATATTTCAAAGCGAAAAAATGGTGGTAATTTAAAAAAAAACAATTTGATTAGGAGCAATCGCTTTCGCTCAATCAATTTTGATCTATAGATAGAATTTTGGCTCCATTACTTTTATTTTGTTTTTGGTCGATTTGGTTTTCCACTCTTTAGGTCGTGGGCACTTAAAATGAAGTGATGTGAACAAAAAAGGGGTTTTCAGGTAAGAAGGGGCAACAAAAAAGGATTATCCGAAAGTTGTATTGACAAACATAGGTGATAGCACTAAATATTAGTGCTATCACCATGTCAATGAAACTTTCGGATTTTAGTGGCCCTTTGAGAGCCTTGCTAGTTAGATCACCAAGATGTTTAACCATATTGGGCGAGATCAGTGTTCCCATCACTTAAAAATTACCAGGTAAGTCCACTGATAAAAACTGCAAATGAAAGAGTCCAGGTAGGTCCAATAAAAACGGCAAATAAAACAAGAAAGCAACGGTGTAAACAGTGTGGTAAACAACATATACTGCTTTTGCCCCAGAGAATTGCGCTCTTCGTAGATTTTTTGTTCGTATCGCGTTTTATTTTGTTCGTGTCATGATTTTTTTTCGCTTGAGTGAGATTCATTATCTCTGTGTATCAGGTAAGTATATGGTGCAGGATAAATGTGATTTATGGTCGTGAACATCAGGTAGGTATGATTTTATGCATATAGTCGTGTTGAATACCAGGTAAGTGATTTATTTCATGTGTGCGGTGAAGAATAAATATTGAATATTGTGTTGAACATTGCTTAATAAATTTATTGTGTCATGAAGTTCAATTCACTCGTTATTCGTGATTATTCGTGATGATTGAGACGTATAATAATATAGTATAGTAATGCGCATTTTCTTTGGGACATTCAGGTAGTAGAAGACAAGTGATGGGTAAAAACCAAGAACACTGATCTCGCCTAATCATGGTTAAACAGCGTCAGTGCATTCCTCTTCCATGTCAGAATCATATTTGGCTTATACAACGATGAATTAACAAACGGATCTGTCAAATCGCCATGAATGTTGTAGTTTGTAAAGTCGTTTTAGTGTTTGGTATGTTCGTGACCTGACCCGAACGAAAGGGCTGGCTCACCTCGGCGAAGATCGTTCGCTTGACTTCTAGGTAAGTTACCTGTCTTGCCATATTCTGGGCAGATGTTCTGTGAAATCCGAGATGTAAAACGAATGTTATTATAACGTAAAATCGCAGAAGTATAATCATGTCAAGTATAACATAATTATCAACTATGTGATTATTCGAGGAACGGCATGCATCTGAAACCACGTGTATCATTAACTGGGATACTGGCTGTCGTAGGAAACAATTGATCAGTTTTTCTGCAAAGCGGGAGAATATTTCGAATATAGCTACGGTGGTAGGTAAGCCTACGTCTGAAGAATCGGAGACATCCTATAGTCGTTGATGTGTCCGTGGCAGATTTAAAATTCAAGCGTTTTACCGTCGTATTCGTATTTTACATGGCCCTTGGTCATTTGAGTGGAAAATATTGAAAAAAAAATATAAAAAAAGAGAAAAATAAAAAATATTGTCTTGTCATTCGGTCCCATTAACCTTCTATTATTTCGTCTTCAGTCAATTGTCCACATAAGTTCCGGTAGGGAAAGAAGAGCGGACAGGGAAGTCGTAGTTGAAGGCCTGAGCTGTCATGCTCGTTTTCGTGGTTGATTTCCGTTCTTCCGCTCATAATTTGCTTTGCCGTCTGCTGTACTAGGTGTTTGAGTACGGTACGTTGTAGAATCTCCTGATTTGTCGATCGGCACACGTAACCCGAATATTTTCCCTTCCTCGGCCATTATATAGGCAGGTAGGCTAGCCGCGTAATGAAGCTTTAATTCGATTAATCGATTCGAACGAAAATCTGTAGTGGTGTCTATTCGTTTCTCAGTATCACCCGGTAGTATAGCATTGTTTGAGTTTCTTGTCATCTTCGGACAGTTTTTTTTTCGAGCATATCCAGCTACGTCGTGGTAAAATCCAGCTGTATATGGTTGCCATTCGGATGATCAGGTAGGCGAAGAAGGGTCGAGTGCAAGAGTAACAGAGACTTGAACTATGATGTACAGTTGTCGTTGATTCGTTCTGTTCGTATCTCGTATATTGCCATAGATCGACGGAATCAAGTTGAAGCTGAATTTGTGAGTGATTGATTTGTTAATCGATTGATATTAGACTATAATGTTGATTCGCTGTAGATCGAAGCTATATTCCTTGTTCGGCATCGGATCAGGTAGAGCAGTTCGTGATTGACGTCGACTCAAAGCAAGATCTATTGTTGTGTCGATCCGTTTCTCAGTGTCACCTAGTACTAGCGAATTTTTTGAGTTGTTGTTTTCTTATTTTCTTCAGCTGTTGAGATGTCTTTGAAGAATCAGTAGACGTTGCTGAGTTGTGGAAAAACTTGGTAGTGTTGATTTTTTGATCGATTATCGCATTAACTCAAAGCTTTTACTATGTTTTGCGACTATTGGTGTTGTATTTTGTTCGTTCCTTACATACATGTTGAAGAATTTGCTGATTTATCCTTCGGTAACCCTAACCCTTCCATTGTTCCTTCCACGATCATTGCATGGTCAAGCAGGCGGGCTGTCTATCGAAGCTGTACTCCTTGTTCGGACATCAGACAAGACAGTGGATGATCGACGTCAATTCGAAGCAAAATCAGTTGTGGTGTCGATTCGTTTCTCAGTGTCACTTAGAACTAACGTATTTTTTGAGTTGTTGCTTTCTTGTTTTCTTTGGCCGTTGAGATGCCTTCGAAAAGTCTTTAGACCTCGTTGAGTTGTAGAAGAATATGGTAGTGTTGATTTGTTGATCGATAATTGCTTTAACTCAAAAATTTGGCTATGTTCAGTGTACTGTTGTCGTATTTTGCTCACTCCTAACGTACATATTGAAAAATTTGCTGATTTATCCTAACAACACTTTCAACTTTTTTTAACCAGTACTGTAGCCAAGCTAACTCCATTCAGCTAAAATTACCTATGAGCACCCGCAGTCATCCCCTCCTTGATCATTACTTTTTTTATTTTTATTTTTTTCCGTGGTCATTTTCGCTAGGTATTACTAACTCTGATGTTGTGTTTCTGTTAAGTACTGGCATAAAGACAAATAAATAAATAAATAACCCTTCCATTGTTCCTTCCACGATCATTGCATGGTCAAGCAGGCGGGTTGTCTATCGAAGCTGCACTCCTTGTTCGGACATCAGACAAGACAGTGGATGATCGACGTCAATTCGAAGCAAAATCAGTTGTGGTGTCGATTCGTTTCTTAGTGTCACCTAGAACTAGCATATTGTTTGAGTTGTTGTTTTCTGTAGCCGTTGAAATGTCTCTGAAGAGTCGGTACACCTCGTTGAGTTGTAGGAGAATATGGTAGTGTTGATTTGTTGATCGATAATTGCTTTAAGTCAAAAATTTGGCTATGTTCAGTGTACTGTTGTCGTATTTTGCTCACTCCTAACGTACATATTGAAAAATTTGCTGATTTATCCTAACAACACTTTCAACTTTTTTTAACCAGTACTGTAGCCAAGCTAACTCCATTCAGCTAAAATTACCTATGAGCACCCGCAGTCATCCCCTCCTTGATCATTACTTTTTTTATTTTTATTTTTTTCCGTGGTCATTTTCGCTAGGTATTACTAACTCTGATGTTGTGTTTCTGTTAAGTACTGGCATAAAGACAAATAAATAAATAAATAACCCTTTCATCGTTCCTTCATCGATCATTGCATAGTCAGGTAGGCGAGCTGTATACCGAAGCTGTCCTCCTTCGTCGGACATCAGATAGGGCAGTTGGTGATCGACGTCGATTCGAAGAAAAATCCCTCGTGGTGTCGATTCGTTTCTCAGTGTCACTAAGTACTAGTGCTTAATTGCTTGAGTTGTTGTTTTCTTTAGTCGTTGAGATGTCTTCGAATAATCGTCAGACCTAGTTGATATTGCTGCGCATAGTCGCATAACCAGTCGGATTGTTGAGCGTTTAATGCCGATTTTACCGGATCAGCTAGCGGCTGCGACGTGACAGCATCGGAAAGGACCGGTCCGCTTTTGAAACACTGTCCTTTTATTCGTGACTCGTTTCTTGGTATCTTGTGTAGTCTGCACCCGTCTCAGGTATTTCGAGTACGCGTTGTGACGTCGTTGTTGCCTTGTTATTGGTGGCGACAGTAAGAGCGCGATTCATTCGACGAGAAATGAATGAAGCTGTGGTGGTGAATGATCGGGTATGTGACTCAGCATCGTCGGTTTCCTGTCCTTCGCGGTTTCTTTGCCACTCGTGCTAAGAGATCGGTGTAAAGCCATCTCATGCGTTGTACCTTGGGCCACAATACGGGTCAAACTTGTTCGGCGAGGTGTGTTCGGCGAGCAGGAGGACAAAGCCAATCGGACCTCCAACGACGACGGCGACGACGGGTTGTTGGGGTTCACAAGCGACCAGGCAGAGCGAGAACATGGGTTACTGAGGTGTGAAGCGAGCTTTTTTTCGTTGCCGCTAAGTATCCCATTCAACAAGCGTCGATGAAAAACACCAGCTAACATGACGTCTCCATCGGTATGTGTAGACCGATCTGGTTCGGATGAATGCGAAGGAAACAGCAAACAGAAATGGCCACGGCAAATCCACGCAAATAGTTTCGAAGGCTAACATATGAAAGCATTTTCTCGCTAGAGTTGGTGCAAATGGAAGAACAGTGTTCGAAATTTAGAGCCTCAACACAGTCAGTTAATAAAAAATAAAGTCAGGCCAGCTATCAGGTAAGCGCCTCCACAACGTCTTTTGTAGTTGCCACTAAAGACTTAAATTTGTCCAAGAAACCATCCGGATTACATATTCATGTACGTAAAATACACGCGTTTCATGTTGTCACTGCTAATACAATAAAGCTGATAAAGCTTTTTGGTGAGAAAGCTCTTGGTGAGAACGGCGAGCTTTCTGTATTCTAGGATTCCTGGATCGAATTCGAGGAACTTCTTTTTGAAATTGAGTTCACTTTATTCTCGTTGTAAACTTCGTGAGGCTTGTATACTTTTTAAAATGCTGGCGGATACATGGATAATGAGACTTCTAGATTGTTCACTATAATGCCTTCTAGAGCGCGTGGCGGTTCGAAGAAAATCTCATATGAAAGAACCAGAGGCAATGTAAGGTTTAACTATTTCACGTGTAGAGCAGGGTCGATGTATCTGAACCTTAAGCATAAGCATAAGTAGAAGAGCAACTGAGCTGTGAACATGGCAAGTATCTTCTAAAATCTGTAAATATTCAAATTTTTTCAGCTGTTCTTCCGAACGAATAGTAAACAAGTTCACATTATGATAGCAGCGATGAAGACTATTGTTCGACGTCCAAATTTGTCGCTGGCAAATGGGCTTAGAAACGACAGTGGAAAAAACAGAAATGTGCTCAGCCAGCTCAGAGTCAGCGACTGAAAGATTCGACTTTCCTCAGTGAAAAAATGAATAGTGCGTTACAAGTACCTGCTCGACGGTAGGTCCAATTGTAGTGTGTAGAACCACGGAATACGCGTTTTCCAATGACAGCGGTGATAATGTGACCATGAGTTGGACGGCCATTATAACTTTCATCGCTTGAAATCTGTAAGCAAGGCGAACTATCTTACTCGTAGAGCAGGCTCGATGTATCTGAACCTTAACACGTTGACGACAGCGCCTTTTTCGCGTGTCTGGCGCGTGGTACCAACCGATTTTCTACCGCGCCGAGACTGCGGCATAATGCCGGCAAACGGCGAATTTTTTTCAAAATGGAAGTGAACAGTGAATCTCGAAGACTATATATACAGTCCTGTAATATCGGGGATTGTGACTATTCCTATTTTGCAATGAAAATAGAAAAACAACAGCTGGAAGCTTTTAGAATGTCCTTTTTCCCTATCCAGGTTAGAAGGAAATTGTTATTTGTTTATTGTTTGTTGTTTGTTTATTCTAACAATCAATATTTGTTTGTATTTATTCGTTTGTTTCAGTAACCATTATTTGTTTGCATTTATTTGTTTCTTGCCATAACCATTATTTGTTTTTACTTGTAAAGAAATCTAGTGCACAATCAAAAATTCCAGTAAATCAGAAGCTAAGAATCATTTTCATGAACCATGCTTCCTATAACAATGTGCAAAGGTCTACTAAAAAGTGGCACAAAAACATCCGAAATTCTGAAATGTATCGAGAAAAATGCAATACAAAGCTGTGGCGCGGCATTGCGCCACACGGTCCCACGCGGCCACTTGAGCATTGCGTCACACTGTCGTCAACGTTTTAAGCATAACCTTCCGCTCGCCCCGCGCTTTTTTGGCTCGTTTCAACGTTTTGCTGAAATTAAGCTCTTAATTAATTGTTCTCAACTTTTTGCACTGCAGTTGCTGAACGAACGTTGTGTTTTTATCCTTTTTCTGATGTACGTCTTATATAGACGTAATAAATGCTGATGATAATAGTTGTCGCGTTTTCTAGAATAGTAGTGTCGTTATGTGCTGTTCTATGGGCTTTTTTCTTTGAGACGGAGAAAGCTATCCGAACTACATGTTAATGTACGTATCACACAGGTATGTTGTCACTACTACTGTTTGTCGTGCTTTCTAGTATTGTCGTGTTATTATGTTGTTCTGTGAGCTTTCCTTCACCTGGAGACGGAAGAAACTATCCGGCTATATTTATTTATTTATTTATTTATTTATTTATATTACGGCAGTATGAGACAGCCGTGAGAAAACGAAAAAAATACAATAAAAAAACTGTCAGCTGCTCACAACCGAGGACAAACAACAGCGTTGTAGATCGAGAACTCAAACAAAGTTAAACAATACCAAGGATTGTATCTAGGTTAACAATACTGACAGTAAGACGAGGGTGCGACCAGGGACTTCTAATACTGAAGAAGAGCTTTTTGGCGAATCGTTTAAAGCTTGCGAATTCCTTGTGAGAGTGGTGAATTTTGCTTCTTAACTTCAAATACTTCGACCCAGCTCGTCTAGTGAACGAATGGGCTCGTGCGGTGGTTCTGGGTTTCGTGTATTTTATTTTCCAGTAACTTCCTCTTGTTTTGGATGGGCCTATTTCATAGAAATTAGTAGTTTTGACTCTATACATGCCCGAGATGATTTTGTAGACGCAACAAACATCATTAACACTTCTGCGTGAATTAAGGGAATGAAGGCCTAGAAACTTAATCCGAATTTTGGAATTGGAAACACGCGAATAAAGAAAGCCATTATACCGAGCGACCTAGTGATGTTGTTTTGTACTTTTTCGAGCGAATCTATATCTTTCTTCTTATATGGCTATATGTCGTGTTACTGTAAATGTTTGCTGCGTGTTGTAGCTTTCTACGTTTTCCACGTGTCCTCGGCGAGATTCCACCCAGTTCTTTTTGGCATTGAGGCGGATGACTTCCACTGTGACTCAGCGCCATATTACACGCTTTCTGGCCCCTACGGCGACCGCCAAGCACCCTCCCCGTCTCGTCGGCCGGTTGGTATAAAAGAGACTCACCGAAGGATACATCGTCACACCTCTACCAAGCATAGATACACGCCCACTATACAGACATCTAGCTTACAAATGCTACTAAGAAGCAACAACTTCAATTACTGCTTTCTTGGCATCCTACCTCCTCACGATGCAGTTTTTACATCGGTTGTCGTGCCCTATCTACAAGTTTGTCGTCGTTTAAGTTCTTTTTGCTGACGCTCACGTTTAGATGTTCAACAGAATCGTTACCTTGTTCCTCGTCATCGTAGCCGTTACGGTCGATCTCGGCTCGGCATGTTTTGCCTCCGGAGTTTGCGGTGGAGGATGTGCACCACCACCACCGGCACCTGTATGTGGTGGAGGTGTGTGCTATTTTCTTTCTTTTACCTCGAGCTTATCTCAAAACATCATGTTTGAGGTTGTGGTGGCGGTTATTCTTGTGGTCAGTACGGTTGCTATCGAGCTCGAGCACGTGCCGCTTCAGCTCGAACACTTTCGATCAACGGACGTGAAAAAGTTGGTCTCCTTGTTTTCCGTTTATTGATATAAGTGAGTACCACAGCCAAAATCGCTCTAGAAACCTACCACACCCGATGAGAAGTTCATGGCATGCTGTGTTGATAGAAATCTGCCGGATTCGTGCCTTAACAAGTGCTCGTTCCGCACTTACACGAAGGCAGCTCTCCAGGTATGTGTGCTTTTTCCTTAGGATCATATTGTTCAAGAGAGGAGAAAAACGACCTCAAAAAGATCCTTAGCAACTAGAATTCAGTCATGTAGTATCTCTACGAATGCACTTTTTTGCGGGTGCTTGATGCTATTGCGTCACCTTACGTTCGCTTTCTTGTTCTCGTCATTGAGCGCAGCGAAAGCTGTCAATGATCTTGCATGACAAGTGTTCGGACAGATCATGAAGGAAACTTACGAATTACGACTAGTCTGTTTTTATTGCAAAGCTACTTCAGGCCATGTACTTCAAACAGGACTCGTGTCCAATGCAAGCTGCAGCTGATATTCAGTTCTGCGCTGCTCAGGGACAGGATCACAGAGATTGTTGTGCGAGAAACGGTGTCGCAACAACATTGGCTGGATACAAGGTGAAAATTGAACGATTCTCTACACTTACATGCACACAATTTCACTCGTAACTAATAGGTTGTTGCAAAAGTCTTGCGACACTTTTGCAACATTCTTCAAATTGACAGCAATTTATTCAAACAAAATCTCAGTCAACGATATAATCACTATTCAGATTTATGTCTCTTCACCATCTTTAGGGCAACTTCTCAATTCCTCTTCGCCAGAACTCTGAGAGCTGCGACGAAAAAATTAGCCGACCTCTATTGCCAGTTGGTCTCGGTTGTCGAATTCCATATCTCGAAGGTGTTGCCTTAAGAACCAGAATAAGTGATAATCTGAAAGAGCAAGGTCTGGAGAATAAGGTGGATGCGGTAGAACTTCCCGTCATGCTAGAAAAACGCCCTGAGAGGGAGAAGTCTACCTCTTCCACGACAACGCTATATTCAGGATTTAGGCTGGGGAAATCTACCGCATCCACCTTATTTTCCAGACCTTGCTCCGTCAGATTATCACTTATTCTGGTCCTTTGAGCAACACCTTCAAGATATGGAAATCGACCACCAAGACCAACTGGCAATAGAGGTCGGCCAATTTTTTTCGTCACAGCTGCCAGAATTCTGGCGGAGAGGAATTGAGAAGTTGCCCGAAAGATGGGGAAGGGTAATAGATCTGAATAGTGATTATGTCATTGACTGAAATTTTGTTTGAATAAATTGCTGTCAATTTGAAAAAGTGTCGCAAGACTATTGCAACAACCTAATATTTATAGTGCATGACATTCTGCGATCAACGACCAGGAAATGTCACTCAACTCGACTTCACCTATCTTGCCTGTTACGATCGTTTCGAGAATATGAAGGCGTGCTTCTGGCATAATCTCTCACAAGAACCAGAAACAGCTCCGACTCCAGCCGCCGAGCCAGAGTTCCAGCAACCTGAGGAATCGTTCTCAAACGATGAACAAATTCAATCATTCCCTGAAGACCACATACCACGTGTTTCTCTCAGAGTACCTGGTAGTGCACGTACGTTCCAAGCGAAAACGTTCAATTGATATGAGCTGTTGCGATACGTTTCTGATATTTGTACGTAAACTGTCTCTGTTTGTAAAACACTGCCAATGTAAGTAATTGTGGTAAATATTCTTGTTATGAATGAATTTTCATAGACTTAAGGAGATCTCCGCTGTATATTTGCGTGGATCTTTCGTATCACCTTATCACCATTGGTTATAGTCAAGTGGTTAGCATTGCGGACTCTGGAGCTGAAGGTCAGGGAACGGATCCTAGCAATGAGATAGCCGAGTGGCAAGTAGAGCGGACTTAGGAACGTAAGAGCGGTGGTACGGACCACCCAAAACCTGTATATTGTTTGAGCTCGTCGTTCAAGGTCTTTGGTAAATATAGCCCTGCGTCTAGGGAAAAATGGCAGCTAGGTGGTGGAGCGAAAGAGGTTGTCAACTCACAATTAAGTTGCTGGTGGTTCGAAACCTTCGAAGGGTAAGGGTGTTCTCATTGTTCAATATCCTTGGTAGATATAGCCCACAAATAGCAGGGAGTTTTCGGCGCAGATGGCCGAGTGGTTAGAGTTGCCGATTCACAATCAAGTTGTCGGTGGTGCGAACCCTACGACGGGTGAAATGTTTGTTTACATTGTTCAATATCCTTCGTAGATATAGCCCAGAAATAGCAAGCAAGACACGAGCCGGATGGCCACGTGGGTAGATCAAATGGGTGGTATGCACTCTCCAAATTAATAAATCTATGTATTTCCCCCTTGTTTTCTTCCCATACCCCTTTCTTTCCCTTCCCTTCCCCTCCCCTCTTTCTGCTCCTCCTACGCCCCTTTTACAAAACGAATGAGCAGCTGCAACTCCTTCTATTCAATTTCACGCGGTTCCTTCAGCAGTTTTGATCGGCATGAAAAAATCACATTTGCACTACAGAATGACGACTAAATTGGCGGGGAATGTGGACCGACTACTTAAATTAAAAAACCGACTGGCTATCGCACCACAAAGCTGTTCAGAACAGAAAGCACATTGAGATAACAATCGGTTGAGATAATGTTTGAGGAGCATTCCAACAGCAGAAAGGAACTGATCCTGAACAATATCAAACTCTAACGTCTGCCTAGACAAGTACGCACATATAACGCATAAATGTCATCACTGGTATGACTTGAAAAATGAAGAGAAAATGAGCGTTTTTCACACTCGCACCGCCAAATTCGAAAATATAATACATACACAGTAAGCGGACAAGAATTTTTGTAGGAGAACGCGTTAGCAGTCGTCCAGTACTCGTCGAACAACACCTCCTAGAATATCGTGACGATCTTCATGAGCAGCACCACCAACAAACAGTCGAGATAGGAACGAATTTGTCGTGACACTTTCTTCTGCTCGGGAGAATTTCACTTGAGCTATTCGTCACGACTCGTCGGCTGTCATGCCCCATTCGCGAGCTCTGTCCAGCCATAACCACAAAGATTCTGAAAAGAAAATTTTTAACGAAAATATTATAATAGGTAAAGTAGAGGTAAAGTTGCCGGCGTTGATCAGCCCTCGGAGGACGCGCCGCCACATTCGTGTTCCATTTAGAATCGCTGAGGCATGGTGAAAGCGTATTTGGCTTATACATCGACAAGCGGGGGCTGGCCGCTATACCCAGTCAGTGTCTTCACTTTCTAGACAAAACTGGTACCAATTTACCCAACCATCGGAGGGATGGAAACTTGTTTACCCCGAGCGAGGACCGATCGCTCAACTGTGCGGGTGTCAGTAGCGCCTCTTACCACTGTACCGCGCGCCCCTAGCTACTATACAACAAATAGAAGTGATGATTACTTTCAAGTCCAAATCGATATTGAAACACTTAACGAAGAAACCCTGTGCTATTTTCTGCTAGAAAAGGAACGATGGGGCGAAGAAATTATTAGAAGAAGACTGTAATGACCATGGACTCTTAAAAACCTGGTTAAAGACCTGGTGTAGGCCATTTTGCGCCCTTGAGGATTGTTCCAATTCTAGGTAAGTGGTGAGCCCTTATTACAGGTCAGGCCGGTAAGGCTGATTTATAAAAATGTGGGGTGGTTAAGTTATCTGTTGTCCGTTGGTTTACTTGGAAACCAACAACCTCCAGGATCTGTACCGCTACCTGCTGGTAATCCTAAAAGCCTATCAGTCGCTCGACCAATAGTATCGCTAGGGTAAGTAGTAGGGCGCTACTTCTACCACCGGGCCAGGCGCCAATTTGGAGATACGAACTTTGGATCGCCTATCTACGATTTGAGACTTGGAACCTACGCTCTACCAGTTGGTGAACGCTTCGGTCCACTCTTCCACCCTCCACCCTCTCCCTGCAGTTATTCCATTCATATGTCAGCATGGATAGCGGGATGTTTCTCGAACAAATCGAGTACCATTCTCAATATTTTACAAACAGAGGCATACGAAACGGAGAACATTGCAAGGAAAAATAAATGCGTTTTTATCAATCACGTACATGCAAACATAATCCTACTATATAATAAGCGAAACCGCGATGTTTGTAATGGGTGGCTCATATGGGTCCCGTCACGATAGTCTGTTACCGTACACCAAATGCACCAAAGCGACAAGCGAGCTTATAAAATTGCTTCATTTCTTTTCAATCTCCCAATTCTTCGATTTCAATCTCCCAAATCTCTCAATTTCAATCAGATTTTGACTGATTACGAGGAGTAATGCCGAAATTTCTTAAATTTCCATTTCATTTGAGTCGGCCGATAGGCCGCTGCAGTGCTGGTATATTAATAGTGGGAGAGAAGAGCGCTCGTCAGTACCGTTGGCACAATTGGAGGTGCACTGCTCGAGGACGCTCGAGCATGACTTCTGGAACATCCAACAGCGTGTGATTAACTTACAGTGTCGTAGTTTACGAAGAAAAGTCAATGGTAATTTTTCGGGAACATTAAAATCGCCGATTCGACTCGTTTCATCATGATATCGGAGACAATTGCTTTAAAAGAACAGTTAAAAGATGTCGTCGGATGTCGGTGGCACTGAAACGTAACTATCGGCAATGATAATGCATGCAGTAAAAGTATACTAGGCCTAGATTCATGAACGGACGAGCGGTCTCCGAAACCGCGGCACAGCCAGAACCAGACGGCAGAGTCGATGAGAGTTTGCGTTTAACGTAGTAAGTTTAGGATAAGGAGACAAAGATGGGCGCCGTTCAGGCTATATCTCGGGGTTTATCGCGGGTTAGCCAATGATGAATCAGGGCCCTGAACTCACAAACGAGCGACTGGCATGCTGTCCGTGGTTCCAAGCCAAAAACACGTCCATATCGTCCATCCCAGGAACATTTTTTCTTCCAGGACGCGTTGAAACCACTCCATTTGAGTATTTTGTTCCAGTGCCTAGCTGATTCCGGAAAATGAACTTTTTCAATAGATTGCATGCGATGGCAGAGTAAAAAAACCTACCTGTAGCTTGCTGCTGAGAACATCCTAGGGTGTCTACAGAACCAACTGAAATTCATCCAACTTGTTCAGTTCATTTCGATGTGTTACCTCTGTATCAAACGGGCTATATATAAAACTTTAACTCTAACATACATCACTCAAATAAGAAAAGAACAATAGAAACACAGCTCTGATGCTTCAAAAACAATAGGAGACTCATAATATGTCGATGACAGCGTAGCGTAGTAGCGTGTGAACACAAATACACTAATAATGAAGAGTAAATGAATAGAACTTTGTTACCAAATTCACAAATGTACTGAGTGATCAACAGATGGACAAACGAAAACGACATTATGGATCAGAGAAATTAAGTGAAGAGGAAACGGCGAGAGAGAAATATAGGCGAAGGCAACATGATAGAACAGATTGAGGGAAACACAGGAATATCAGATACAAGACTAAACAAAAAACGAACTTCATCTCATACTACCACACTATATCACTTAATCTTATACATGCATATGTAATTTCTGAGCATTGGATGTTATTCGGCAGAATTTCTTATCGTCAGCAAGATTATCACGTAAGTAGAAGTGATTCGAGCCATTTCATCAACTCTAACGGTGAATTAGTCATTCTGAGAACGGCTACAACGGGGATCATGTGTCATACTCACGACAATCAACAATTTTGGCAGATGAACACAGGGGAGAAGCAATTGAGTTCATGCTGCGACTTCATCTTACAAGTCATGATTTTATCGAATAATCGAGGTGGTCCGCAGTTGCCTATTTAGGTCCTTGAAGTTCTATTCCTAATTCTCCGAACGTCGCGGTACAAACTCAATTGCCGTCCTGTACATTAGAACTCTTCTATTCTTGTTATTGTTGTTGAACCTGTTTGTGTAACTTGTACTACTTACTACACTTTATCGCAGTATTCTATACTGCTCTCAGCCACCAACATTATTTGTATCGTTAACTAATGGTATTTGGCTTTATGTCGGGGTGGTGGAGGTGCGTTGAACGGTATCATGGCTCCTGGTGGTGGAGGCGGACCCATTGGGCCCATTGGGCCCATCGGCATCGGTGGACCGTAACGTTGTCCCATTGGAGGTGGGAAAAGTGGAGGTGGTCCTACCCAGCCGGGCGGTACGAATGGTGTCGCCGGTGTTGGTGATGGTGCTTCACCACGAAGGAATCGTGACAGCTCCTGCTCGGTGTCGACGATCATCACCAAGAACGGACTGCCGGGCACATGCTCTCCGTGCCATTTCACCTCAACCTAAAATCGGGGTGATGAGGAACGAGACGGGCGATGTAGGCAATTGCTGACAGTTACCTGATAATCTCCAGGTTCTTTGGGCTCATATTTGCAGTGAATTGTTCGCTCGTTCTTCTTCTCTCTCTGGAATACTATACCGTTCGGAAAACACGAGAGTCAGGGACTTGTCGAGGTCAACTGGATTACATATTACTCGTCTCTAGCCACCCAGTTCAAAAAAAGTTTGACTTCCGAAAACTTATTACACACTGATCCTACATCCATGTTTCAGGCTCATAAGTTAAATTCTGATGGCTGATCGATAACCTAGTTTTCATTGTTTTAACGCCACGTTGCAGTAGAGTTTTATCAACTTTTGAAGGCTAATTTTCTGTCTTGACCTCCCTCACGTGAATGCATGGTTTCTCCTGGTGGGCCAACTCCCCGGGGTGCGTACAAGGTTAAAAAGATGCAAAATACAGCATCCGCCCCGGTTTGGCGTTGCCAGTGGTGTGCCTACTAGTAGTAGACAACATAACACGTTGACGGAGGTTTTTCTTGCTGATTTGGTCTTCTCTACCTAAAACCAGTTCTGCTCTGCACGTTGGTCTGGGTATCTGAGAATTTTCGTCCTGATCATGTAGCTACTTTTTTAAAGGTTTTTTTTTTGAGTTTGGGTGAAGAGACAAATTTTGATGCTTCCATTTGTGTTAAAATTTTACTATGCCTGCTAATTTTGGTGTTGTTTCTTGTGTTTCTTTTGTTACTAATATAATCGCCAATTTGCTAGTTTTTTTTTACATTTTGCCTATTGCGAATTGTTCATTGGCTAAATAAATAAATAAATAAACTCGCACTACGCGGTCCGTATTACTCTCGATTCTCGACTCAGAGCATCGAGATGGACGTATCACCTTTCATTCAGGTTATTAAAGCTTTTCAATATTCAGAAAACAGCAGGAAAGGTGAGCAACTGTTCGTCGACAAAGGCAAGTTTTCTCGCTACGGTAGATACAGATTTCCATAGAGGAACAATGGCGAAAGGGGAGGCTTTCTGAACAGACCACGGAAGGGTATCGAGCAAACTCACTCAATCACTAAACTCATTTGCATGCATTTACCGAACGGGACCATAAATCACCAAGGAACATTATATCTATTATATCATTAACAAATGCTGAGTGACCACCAACCTGCATCTCCACGTTGAAAGCACCCTTTGGTCCTCGAACTCGTACCGTCAATTGTCCTGCGCCGGCTCCACGAGTTTCCACGACGAAATTGGACTTGAACCTGGACACGCAACAAATTTAAATTTGAAAACACTTCAATCCAAGTCACGAGACTTACAAGCTCAAAATTCCGTGTTCGATTCCCGGCCCATAGACGCGCACTTTTGATGGATCCGGTGGCATGGAGACATGAATAAGGAACGGACTGCCGCGAACATGTTGATCGTTGTACTTGATAACCAATGTGTGCTTGCCGACCTGAAAAAAGTTTTTCACTAATTTCCTAAAGTCATAAAAATACAGGAGCACTTCAACGAACCTCAGTTGGTCTAACACTCAAAGTGTACGTGCCGTCTCGATGATCGTACAACTCACAGTACGCCAATTTCACCGGTCCCATACACTGAGCAGATAATTGACCTTAAAAAGAATTATCATGCCAAAAAACACAAAGAATATGAATACTCAAAAAAAAAACGAAATTACCTGGGCCAGCCCGCCGTGTGTCGATTACCGTCTTGATATCGTCGTTGATGATTCCGATCTTCAGCGAAGTATTGTCGACTGAAATCAATTCAGCAGGCGATGCTGAGGTATCGGCAGTGACCTGTAAATGTAAGTCATTTTAGTCATTTTTTCAATGTAAGTCATTTTATAATAACTAATTTGTATAGCAAGCAAACCTTGAACGGAGAGCCTTTGACGTGGACACCATTCCAAAGTATATGCAGTTCGTATGTTCCCCCGGTGAGAGGCGTGTAAGTTGCCTAAAATCGAGTAAATTTTACATTAAAAAGCCTGGTATTTTGGAATTTAGAAATATTCGCGTGAATCGGACATCGAAGCCGTCTTCAAGCCCTAGGTGATTGTACAAATGAATGAGTGAATGGTCAGGGAGAAGCCACCTCATCTTCCTGTCGGCATAAATAACGACACTGGATGTTGTAAAATCTGCATACAAAAGAAGAAATAAAGACAACTCCGAAAATACGTTAGAGACCGTTCAATTCGTGAAGACTGCTGTAGAGCTCCATCTATCGGAAAACATGAGCCCTAGCGGCAATATTGATGACCGATAGTTTTTTTAACTGGACCAAAACTTCTTGTTATCAGTCTCTGAGAAGTGCTGGTCCATCCAAGCTGAGCATTCTCGGCGGTAGTCAATTTAATATTCGAAACAGTTGTCATTTTCGTACCCCCACTCAGCGACACGCAACGCAACCGCTCGATGAGAAGCACCAAGGAAGTCTGCGCGTGGGGAACGACAACTTCACGAGAATGATAATACATATTTACAGTCTAAAAATCAAATACCTTGAAAACATTATGTCCTAACTGCTGCACTCGTACTGGAATATCCGCTTTCGTGCCAAGCAACATTGCTGTTAATCGACCTTCTGAAACATTTTACGAAACTTTTCGTCAATAATTTGATAGAATTTTGACGGTCTGAGAACGCTTACCATGAGAAATGTCGCTGCCGTCAACAATGAACTCGTTGGGCTCTTTCAGCTGAGCTCGATGAAGACCGTCTCCTCGGACCATTATCCTTGAAACGTCGTCGTCTACCGATGAGGACGATTTGTCCCTGAAATTAAGATGAGTATCGTAATAAAATTAAAAATTGAATAGGGGAAATGATATTTTGAGAAGAACATACCGTGCATGAGCTAAAGGAGCAACTGCCTCTCGTGAGGTTGTGGCTCGTTCCTCTGATGATCGTGCTCGCACTGGGAAAGCACTTTCGACCGGTAACTCGTTCCAGTATAGATAGATAGAGTACCTGGATAGATGCAAAATGAGTGGACCAAACACTTTTTTATGCAAAAAGACACTTAAACGTAATATTGTTTCGCAAGTTTCGTGTCGATTCTACAATTGGAAAAAAATCTTTCGAGTTCCTGGTGAGAGTTATCTACTCTCCCGTTTTCAAAAGATTGAGCATTGATGTAATGTTGGGGCTAGGCTCCAACCATCTGAGAATCACAGAGGCAAAATAAAGTTCAAACGGAATCTCCTGCTCACCGTCCAGGTTGTTTTGGAGTGAACGCAACGCGGTATTTGCCGTAGCCGAGATCGTCGACGGCCGGACCTTCACCGAGAAGCGCACTCTCGGAGTTCCGAACTTCAGCACGAAGTTTGCCTACAAATTATGCTTTTATTGAATCATACTCCTTTATAGAAAAGACCATAAGAGAATATGTGAATGAAAAAAGGACCGGGTCCGGCAGCGGTAGCGTCGACGTCGAACACATTCTGCTGGCCTAGGCGAAGCAAAAAGGAACCGTCACGATCCATGTCGAGGTCGTTGACGACTACTTTTGATGGATCCACTACGCGAACCGTAAACGGACTTCCTGAAATAATACGGCAGTAGGAAAAAACGAAAATTGAATTTCGATGAAGCAGGGTGAAGCCCTATCGCTCTCAACGATTACAGTTTGCACGTACACTTGACGCAACCGCTCCGTGTGAGGAAACAAGTGCGTTTAGGAAGCGACGAAGCGGCGCAATATACCATAAACTAGACGAATTATTCAACTTTTGACGTAGACTGGTACACGAGGGCAATCCACACGTAGATTCGTCAAGAATATACGAATTAATTATTTCAATTTACAAGAAGAAAGAGAACATACCGGCAATTGGCTTGTTGTTGAAATGGATGTTCACAGTATGTGTACCAACTTCTTCCGGCGAAAATACCACCTCCGATGTACCATTTGGTCTTCTTATCACTTTATGTCGTACCTGAATGGAACATTTGCCAGGGTGTTCTGACACGGTGATAAGGCAGTGACTAACCTTGTTGTCTCTGGGACCTGTGACACTGATTTTCAGACCTCCGTTAGATCCTTTCGGGTCGAAAATGAGACTGGCTGGTTCATCAATCTTGATAGAATGGTCAACGGCTGCACCGTAAACACTTGGTTGTGGCTGCTCGGACACCATTATGGTTTGTGGATATCCTAAACATCAAGAGATATGATAAAGATTGGGAATTGAGAGCAATTAGGTACTTGAGAACGACCAAAATAATGTTGCATCCGCTAGCTACAGTGAAGCTTTCCAAGAGATGAATGGGCTGTCAAGGGACCTAAGAACAGTGGTATCAATCGCAACTGGAACACATTCAATAACGATTTTCGATCTCCTAATGCCATTCATTCGTCGTAATGTGCAGAAATAACCATATTCGAAGCGGAGCAAGGAAATCGAGAAGAAACAAGGGCCTAACTTACCAGGAATCTGGAATCCTGCCACTTTCACATTCACTTTGTGCGGTCCTGTCTGATTCGGAAGGAAGGTGATTCGGTCTTCTCCACCAGGTGATTTTAGCGTTTGTACTTTCAGAGGAGCTCCGGTTGGATCGCTTATCTCAACGGTCAACTCTCCTTCACCAGCTTGTCGTCGATCAACTGAAATTCATCGCACGATAATATGATAAGAAGCAAAAATGGAGCCTAACAGAAGAGGGAAGACCCATCAGATGAGGGAAAATTGCAAAAATTCAATCACCATCAATCGTGGTGACATGTCGAAGGTGAAGACCATCATTAAGACCTCGAACTCGGACTTTCTTCGGATCAACGACTTCGCAATGGAAAGGCGAGCCAGCCACTGGCACATCTCCGAAGGTGACTTCGATTGTATGGGTTCCTGAACAAAAATTATTCACTAAAGTTACAAAGGGAAACTCCGTCACGGGTGAAACACGGACCAGTTTGCTCGGGCGTGAATTCTACCCAATAGCTGTCGTCTTGCTGACGGTAGCATCTCACCGGCAGTGGGCCGCCATTTGGATCTGCAACAATCGCGAGTAAATTTATAGTCAAGCCATACAATTTTGGACTTAACATAGAAAACACAGAACACACAAACACACAACGACATGCACGAAAATGGGATCGAAAAGACCTGAAATAAGAATTATTTGTGAAGGAATGGTTAATTTGAACGGCAATTACTGAACAACCATTCATCGTCACCTGATACCAATACATCAAGTTCTCCGCGTATCGCGTCGTTAGGCGACACTTCGAAACGTGCAACACGTCCACGCTGCGCACGACGCAACGCGTCGCCGCACGCGCGGACAGCACCATCTGCGCTCACGTGGCATTCGTATGGACACTCTTAAATGGCAAACATTATCAAATTCAGAGCAATTTTCGCTCAATTCCAACATACACGTTCTATTTAAGGAGATTAGGAATTACCTTCCAAATGGGTCAGTAAAAGGGGCGGAGAAGAACAAACAATAAACAGGTCGCTTCATCTTAGGGTCCTTACAGACCCGACGACGTGCAATTTGAGCGACGAATTAGCCGTTGAGCATGAAATTGAGCGAAACACACGACGACGAGCATTCTCGTCCAACGCGACGTTTGCGGCGGCCGCATTGCTCTAATCGATACCGCGTTGCGACGCGCGGTCAGCCGCGTTGGATGAGAATGCTCGTCGTCGTGTCGTCGGGTCTGTAAGGGCCCTTACCAGAGAGTCAAAGTCAAGGGGTGTGATCGAACACTCTAAATAAAAATCACACAGTTCAATAGAAAAAAAGAGAAGATTATCATAAGATGACAATAGACTAACAGTATTGGACCCTGGTCTTCCTTTTAAGATATTTGTTTACTTAATGCATACTTTGCTATTTCCACATAACATCCCCGAGTAACATCATCTCATATCATTGTCGCACAACGATGATTCACTGGAAAATTATGTAGAGTGCTGTACACTATGAAAAGACATATCACCCTTTTTTGTCAAATGTGGAGAGCTGAATCACTGAACGAATGGCGAATCCAGTTTTCAGGGCCGGAAAAAACGATGACCACCTGCTGGAGAATGGAACAACGGGTCAAACATGTGTTTTTACGTACCGGGCAGAATCAAGCCATCAATGTGAACATCGACCAAATAGAGACCGCTGATAGACGGTGTGAACGAGCACACCAGTAGGCCCGGTTTGACTCGTTTCACCGAACATGGAACGGAAGTCGAGCCGCGTCGGATCTCCACCGATGCCGATAGAGCACCGCTTTGATTGTAGTCAACTGCAATGTGAAACTATAATTGAAATGGGACCATGATGTTAATAAACGAGTTGAGGATACGGACCGTTGAACTGCTGTTGCACTCCGACTCGTTCATCCCTCAAGCCGATCACTCGGACGGCTGACGGATCGAGCACCGGTAGTGCGAACGGTGAGCCAGCAATCGGCACACCCGCGACGGAAATCGCCAGGTGATGAACGCCTTCGCTCTGAATACACATCATAAAACAAATCGACGGAAATGTCCTGTAACCACAGGAATGCAAAATTTCAGTTTTAATCGACAAGAAACAAAACTAACAGATAAACATAAAATGGTGTCGTGTACGATGACAAATGATGTCGGGCACAAAAATCAAGCTAAGAGGGGATTGAAGGAGTCGAAATCGCGAAAAAGCACACGTAGTGGATTCCTTTTCCGTCTATTGAGAATGAAAAATGGTCAACAGAGAAAAAGATGCCAACCTTACCCGGAACTTCTCACGAGAAGAAATTATCAATATTTTGATGGTGAATCTCATACATCGAAAAAGTTAAAAAACAAATAGACGCATTGCGAAGACCTCGTTAATGCTCAGATTGACATCACATTGTTCAGTGCCAGTTTCGATCGATATCACAGTATTGTATAGCTTTCTTCATCAAATGGACAAAACGTCATTTTTCCTAGAGTAAAACTTTCGAAATATATACCATTTTCAGTTTCATACACTTGTTTTTCGAACCAAAACTGGACATTTCGAAATCAAGGTAGCCATTCTCTTATTAAATTAGACGTTTTCGAAGCGTAGATTGGACGGAAAAACAAGTACTCCAACTCGAGAATGTCTCTTGTTTTGAGAGCATCCGAATAACCTTGAAATAATACGAAAGCAGCAGCCATAATGTACTCTACTTGCTGATGGGGCTGAGGTTGGCCGTAGCAGAGCTATTTTCTCCACAATCACAATAACTTCAAGAGAAATCCATTACCTTTGGGGACCAGGAAGCGGTCCAGAGCGTGTCAGAGACTTTAGCCAGCGTGACGACTTGACTGCAGTGATCGCGATCTGAAAATCAACGACAGTCTGACACGGGGTAATATGAGGGTGTTGGGTATGAATTTACCTCGAACAACGACGTCGACCTCGTTCTCGATGCCAGACACAATGAGCAGTTTATGTTCGGCTCGTTCACCGACAATTTCTCGCTTCACTTCGGAGACGAGTTGTGCAGCATTCACCGGATCGACAACACGTTGCAGAAGACGTTGACCAACAGGATGTTCGTCGACGAAGGTGTCAATCGAGTGAGTTCCAACCTGTAATCAGAAACACGAACTTGAAAACGTCTCTGTTCACGTGCAGAAACCGGTTCTCACAACCAAACACATCACAGTAAAATGCTATATAGGTTTCGAGAGTGTGAATGTGAAATGCCTGAGCAGAGTTCTGAGACGATAATATCTGAACGACAGCGGTCGAAAAGTCGACCATCGCATATGATCGCTGTGACTGACATCGACTAGCGCCTGCTGCTTACATTTCGAACCCCCCTAGTCCGAAACCATTCTTAGCGTCACTTCATCCCACGTCAAGGACAACATGCACAGCAACAGGCTGAGGATGACGAATAATTCAAGTGTGCGTTTGTTTGCGGTGGTCTGATCAATCTATTAATTGGAATTATCAAAATGACGACGGAGAAAAAACGTTTTTTTCTCGATCAGTACAATGCATATATTTGAATTTTTGGTAAAATCTACCGAGGCCTGACCATCGAAAATATTACCAAAAAACGAGCATCTGAATGGCATGCTGAAGTGAGCACCTATCACGCGAGCTGACGCGCAGCGCCTCAAAAGAGCTGGGCGCGACGAGTGCGATGTCGCACGAGCTACATTTGCCGCACGTACGACAACTTTCACGCCTTCTATGCACGCATTAATCCCTTCTAAAGCCCCTGGTAGTTATTTTTTAACATCCACAAATAGATGAGTGTTAAACACAACTTCGTGGCCACTTATGAAGAGAAAAAGGAGAAGATGGGGTGCTACGGTTAGATAACGAGTGCAGTACTCAACAACCACTTTCTCGTCTCACTTCGAATCTGTTTCTTGCAGTAGAGGGTGATACACCTCTTATTGTATCACCACCTCCCCCCCCTCTTGACAAATATCATACTATATAATAAGCGAGACCGCGATGTTTGTAATGGGTGGGTCATATGGGTCCCGCCGCGATTGCCCGTTACCGTACTCCCAGGACGCATCTCATCAGTTCAGCTCGTCGTCTTTTGCTATTTCGTCATCGTTTTGTTTTAAACTTTTTTCTTTTATTTCAATTCTTTGTTTCAGTCTATTACTGGTTAGTTTTTGTTTTTGTTTATTATGTATTTAGCAGCCGTTTGTCGTCCGGCAGGCCGCTGAATGACTGGTGAAATAATATCATTTACAACGGCTCTCTCACCTCTTTAAAGCGGCAGGACGCTCGAACAAGACTGTCTGGTAGCTCCTCAATTTGTACTGCTAATGGACGTCCATGGGGATCGCGAATGTCAACTCTCACCAAATCTTTGCTGGCCGACTCCACTACAAAATAAAGAGTAAAATTAAGCAATACGACCACATAGTTAACTTACAGTCAAAGGAATATCTCTTTCCAACGAGACAGGTCGGTGGAAACGATGCCTTTCCAGCGCCAACGGAAACGAGAATGGGCATTTCATTTAGTCTCTTCTCATCAAGGTATATAGTAATCTCGTGAACTCCTATAAGATCATTATAACTTCACGAGAGTATCAACCAAGGAGCAAAAGCAGCGCCTATGACAAAACTACAATGTGAAATATAAAACATGACTCCGACACTAAATATCGCAAGAAGAAAAGAGCATAAGAAACTAACTAATTAACAAAATTTCCAATTTATCATAGAATAAATCTTGAGTACAATTTCGGGAGCAGGGCTTAGGACAATTCTAATTCATCGCCTTGATCACCTAATGCTCCGCCGCAACGTGGAGCTAACACTCAACAACTCGTCCAACGCTGGGTTCCAGTGCTTGAAACACCGGCTCAGAAGACGAGTTGCCAACTATCCTAACCATAAAGGGGCTTGCAGACTCGACGACGAGCAGTTTGCGCGTCGAATTCCCCGTTATAAGTGCACTTGAGCAAAACACGAGACGACGAGCATTCTCGTCCAAGCGGTGCAGTGTACTCTACAGTCAACACACTGCATTGCACGCGTTGGACGAGAATGCTCGTCGTCGCGTCGTCGAGTCTGCAAGCCCCTTAAGATTTTTGGAACGATTTTTGGGACCATTTGGTGACAGGTCTGCTCTTCTTTCGTATTGATTAGAATTTCTTTTCTCATTGGCGCTGCTTTTTGCCTGTAATGATACATACCTGGTAGCGTCGGTGTGAATTCAGCAAAGAATGATTCCTCGGCAGTTTTGACGGTGACAGGTAGTCGAGCGCCATTTGGAGCTGCACCATAGGGACAAACACGTAACACAGACCACACACAGTCACGTAAGACAGGTACACGAACACACAGAAACCCCAAACCCACCGAACAAAACACTGACAGAAAGACCACCGAAACCAAAGAAAAACACAACGTCAGCTAACCGAGGATTGAACAGTAGCTCACTGGTGAGTAGGTGGTAGCCGGTTTAATTTGCTTGAGAAAAATTCGAGAACAATTCTCAAGCAAATTGCTATTCCTTTTATTTTTTTCCTTGGCAACCACCTACCGTAGCACTGAACGGTCGACTCACCAATAACAACGACGTTGCATTCGGCAGCTCGACCTCCAGGATTTCCGATGGTGAAACCACGCTTTTGTCCCACCTGGAATCCAATACCTTTGGCTTTGACTTCTCTTTGGACTAGAACGCCAAGGCTAATTTTTATTCTTTTTTCAGTAATTTTGGAACTGATAGGAACAGCCACGGAAATACAACATATCGCTTCGCCTATCGTTTTTAGAAAAGAAACAACACCTGATGCACAAAAATTAGCATATCCACTACCCATGACGAAAAAAACCAGAATTACCTGAGCATTCCTGAGATCTTTGCTCAGCGTAGATTTTTCCGACGTCTGCTCTGGAGCGCTACCAGTGAGACCAGTCGAGACCGATGGTGCCAGAATGGCAGTTGCAGGTGCGTTCTCGACCGTACACCGCATCGGTGAACCTTGAAAAAAAAGGAAAAGATGAATGACTTAGCAGGGAAATCGTCTGAGTGTTAGCTGGCTAAACCGCTTGGGTAACCGGGCTGACCTTACGTGGAGAGACCAGAAACGATGAGGAGCGATTTCATTCGATTTGTGTCACACAGGGATTTCCATACGGCCATCGACGGGCTTTGTAAATGAGGTAAAAATGATATGAAAAAATCGGGCCAAGGTCCCCGAAAAAAAGTAGCAGGCCGGTAATGGCGGAGCGGAGGAGGGATGCCAATATTTATCCGACTCGTATTGCAACTGCATCGAAATTTCTTGGCTGAAATGAAATTATACCCAGATTGAAGCCTTGAGGATGAATGGCTGCCTCCATGTTAACTATGGTCGAAACAAATCGTGGAGTATAAAGGTTCTAGGTGACCGACCAAATGTAGAAATCTGTTCTCTTCATAAATTTTCTAAAAGGAAGATATGGAAGAACGAGTTCTCGATTTCTTGATCTCGTTGGTCAACATTTAGCAGAGGTTTCACGATAGAATATCAATGGAGAGCTGCCTAGACGACAGGCCTGGTATGGGCCACACACACGTAACTACAACTAGGGAGGCTTTTTCTTGTCCTATATGTGAAGAAATCACAGAAACCAGATGTAAGTGCTTTAAGAGCAGTTCATACTTGTTGGCAAAGCACCAACAATAACTGATAGGCTAAGATATGTAGGACAGAGACGCAGAGAACGTAGCGGCACAAGTGGGATTTATCAACATTTTCGCCGACAGCGCAGCTCTTAGGAACGCTTCAGGGAAGAAATCGGTTCCATAGTGATTTCTCTTCCGCATCGCAGCAAAAATCTGATGGCGAAGGTAGAGAAATGCGTGATTTCCAGAGCAATCCAGTCACTCAGCTGCTCCACTGCTGGTCTTCCGAGTATGAATATGGGTCCAGATGTTATAGAAACATCGAAACTGTTAGGGTTTTCTAGGCTACACAGATACAGCATTTTTAAGTGAGCTGGCACTTGAGGATAAGAAATATTTGCCTCCGAGTGTTTTACCCCAAATTTCCTAGCTAAACTGTTAGTAGTAGGAGCTTTAACTTCCAACTATTCTAGTTTCAAGCGAAATGCGTACAGTACCAACCTGGCACACTAACGCCGTTGAATCGTACACTGATCACGTGCTCCTTGGCTTCTTGTGGTGTGAATGAGACCTGCAATTATGCCACCAATAAACTGATTCCATGATAGAAACCAGTGCACACCACCGCCATCGGTTAGTCGGACTCACCTTGAACTTTGCTTGACCTTCAGCCTGCACAAAGTTCGGCACGTTTCTGTTATCGACGGAAACGATGATTTCCAAGTTTCCGGCACCGGCTCGAGTCGCGTCTGCAACATGAATATCGTTAACCTACATGGGTGAGGAAAAATTTACGTGTACTTAGGAGAACCAACATTTAAGAACCAAATTTCAACCTCTTTTCTACTCCTTAGCCTGCCATAAGGTAAAAAATTGTACCCTCGAACGAACTCGTCTTTACTACAAGGAACGTGGATAGCACGAAATTATACCTTTGGTTTTACCGTTCCTACTGATAGTTTTCTCTGTTTTACAAGCCAAATTCAAAATGGCTCATGCTCGCTCCATATTTCTTCGAGCAGGAGATTTGCCTTGACCCTTTTGGGTAACACCTTTTTGTTAAGAAATTTTGTGAACAAATAAGCCAATAATAACTTCAGTAATATCCTCCAATGACAGCTCCCAACTTCTTTCATTTCATAGTCAAAAATATTGGGCTATAGGGAAAGTTTCCCGCCACTGCTCATCAAAATTTTAAATGGCACCGGAATCTTCCCTCTGCTACCTATATTTAGGGTGATCTATAGCCTATTTATGTCACGACTGTAGTGGTTCAGCCTTACAGGCATGCAGTGGTAATAGCAGAGTACGATCAGATTTTCGCTAGTCAATTGTTAGGGTAAGTCAAGACCTTTTCGGGTCAAAATTAACAGCAACACTCGGTAAACCAGCGGCTTCTCAAAAAAGACGGCTAAGTGCTTGTCGCTAGAACTTGATAACTTGAGAAAGAGATTTTTCCTCCTACCATAGAGTTGAGAACGAACTGACTGTAAATGATTAAGAACAAAAGAATATCCAGAATTCCTGGCTACAGATCACGAGCACCAAATCTGTTTCAAGATCAATTCCAAGACAGTCGGTTTAGCAAATCCTGTCACACATAAAAACACCCCACGATGAGATCTATGAGAGAAGCAACCGTGAATACACAATGTACTTCTGGAGCGACAAAATGCAGAAAACCATGAAAATCAATCAGGATAGCGTTTTTTAAGGTTAGAGAACTAGCAACGGCCAAAACACGACACATCGAGGACACTTCGCTTACACTTGTATGGGCAGACAGAGGACACTTCACGGAGTGATTTTTATGACACTTTTACCGGTTCACTAGAGAACGTTCCTGAGGGATAAGATTCTTTTGGAATCCCAATCGAAAGGTTTCGAAATCCCAGCTGTTTAATGAAATCAAATCTCCGCGGGGGAAAACGATGGAGAAAACAGGAGTTCAAAAGTTCACCTAGCGAGGAGTGGATACCATATAAAACGAGAAAACGTGTTATTTGCAAAGAAAGTGTAAAAGATAAATGTCTGGTAATCTACGTGAGGTTGCGCGAAGTAAATTTACCAGGAGAAACCCTAAATAAATACCCGTTATCGCAGAAAGCCCAAGAAAACAACGAGGGACGAGCACATAACCGTACGAACTGTTTCAAATTCTTGGTAAAATCTTACCTATGGCAAATGTGCAAGGTTTTCCAACGACAGCCTGTTGATCGCACTGACTGAGTCGAGCCATTCGTGCATCGTACGCTTTGGCGGTAAACGGTGAACCGGCAATCGGCTCGCCCATCATGGAAATGTCCACCTGAAACACTCAACGAAAACTCATATACGAGGTGACAAATTCACGACCTTTGAAAATTCAGAAATCGAAAACGAATAGAAAAGAGCAAATGAGATGAGCTGGTTATAAACGAAAGACAAGCCGCTGTTACTCAGTTTCACTACTGAAATAGTTTAGGCTTTCGCTATCTAACACGGTCTAGGGAACGTCGGCCTTTTTTGGCGCATAGAGGTGTTATTTTCTTTTTCTCGTTCGTTCTGCTGTCGCTTTTAATTTGGGAATGAACTCTAGTTAATTTTATATCAACAAATTGTATCGAAAACGTCGGTAGCATGACCGGGAGAAAAAGTTCAGCAAAACGAGAGAAACAAAACGAGCCTCGAAAATTTGCATTTTTCTGCATCCGCGCTAAAACAGCTCAAATACCTCCCGCGAAGCCTTAGCGTTGATTATAAACTGGTATTCAGGCAATCAATCAATATTAACAAAAAAATACTCACCTGATGATTTCCTACACATTTTGGTGTGTATGTTGCGATACATAGAGTTTCATCCTGTCTGCTACGTGTGATTTCTACGGGAAGATCGTTACCCTGTGGATCTCGCACTCGTACCTCAGGTTGGGTATCCGTGGCTGAAAATGCACAACTAATGCATGAAATCTATCTTTCCTTTTTCAAGACACGAGGTATCTGAGTTCCCTATTTATTAAATTAATTATTCAAAAAATCACTAACCACTGGTTTGAATCTTGATCTCGGTGAGCTCATCAACAGGAACTCGTTCGAGGCCGGTGCCCGATGCCGATGCCTGAGCAGCGGAAACAAGCTGACAGGTGAAGGGTGATCCTGTAAATTTAAATCACTCCAAATCGACATAAAAAGCAGGACTAATAAAAACTGAGATGAAAACGTCATGACAAATCACAAATGAGTGTACTTGCTAAAAAATAAAGAAAGTTGGAGGACAATAAAAAACCAAAGGACGCTGAGGGACATTAGCAAACGCACCGAACGCCGTGCCGCATGCGACACGCGCCGCATCTGCGGTGCATTCCAGTTTCGGAATGATTGTGAAAGAATACGTACCGGGTACTGGTTCGTTGTTGAATCGGATGGTGATCGTGTGATCGGCATTCTCCTTTGGCACGAATGAAATATCATAGCGATGTTGGCCCAAAGCATGGGCCATAGATGGCACTCGTCCTTCATTTACTGCGACTTCCAGGTTACCAACGCCAGCCTCCGAGGCGTCCACTGCAAAAGAAAACTAGAGAAGCTGAAAAACGAGTCGTTTTGCTGGAAATTCTCACACGTTACCTGCCCTTTTTTAGCCAAGAATCTATTCTAAAAGCACTCCACAAAAGAAGGACTAGAATGAAAAATGGACCGGTGAAATCGGACCACACTGAGAGACCGTTAGAAAACGAGGTCGCATAGTACGATTTTTTATTCGATCAAGAGCTATTTTAACAACATATTTGATTCCTTATATTTTGGGAGTTGGAAAGCATCGTAGAAACCTTCACCTGTGAAATATACCGGCTTGTCGAGCAATCCCTTTGGAATCGCTCCGACCTTGATTTTCGTCGGATCATAAGCACGACATGTGAACGGAATAGCTGTGACCGGTACTCCACCATACTTCACTTCAATATCGTGATCACCTGTAATTTGGAGATTGTAAATAAAACTCTTCTAGAGAAAAATCTCCTGGAATATTCTACTTACCGACAACTTGCGGAGTAAAGTTGACTTGCATCACTCCGGGTTCTATTTCAATAAGTTCCGTGCCGATTTGATTCTTCTTGTTATCTAAAAGATTTTCGTCTCAGTATTGGAGGTGAGACATTGAGGGATTCAATAGAAAATGATTGTTTTGTCAACATACACACACACACTTTCTCACAACGGACAAGGGACAAGGCACAATGGCCAAACTTACTTGTGAAACGATAAAACTGAAACAAAAGCCACTATTAGTGCTGAAAACAATGGACAAACACATATATTATAAAGTATTAATTCACGGCTAATATTTCAAGGTAAGGCTGTCGCTCGCCTACCGGTAATGATAATCTCCAGCTGATCGTGTCCGGCCACCTCGACGATTATGCTGGACGGTTGACCGACTCGTGACAATGATGGAATTTTCGTTACCGACGTCTTCGATACGTTCTTATGCTTGCTCTGAAAAGCAATGATGCGTCACGTCGAATGTGCGTTGATGCGATTGATCTCAACCATCATAACCCCAATTCTCGACGTTTCTGAACAAAAGCAATGGATGCGCCTAGTTGTGCACGAAATCGTCAACAACAATCGAGCTAAACGGCTCCAGCCACGATGAAGACCCTATAGAAGTGGAGCAATAAGTTACAGTAACCCAAACGTACAAACGTCCGGAACGTTCCAAAGCGTTCCTTACATACTCCCTATACATTCTCATCAGCTTTCTCAGAAAAAAGTGGTTGAAACGGAGAACTTTTTGATTTTGCTTGAAACATAACTTTTCGAAATTGCGAATAAAACGCATATCATGTACCAAAATAATAGTGGTGGGGAGCTGGATTCGATTTCAATTAGAGCAAGTTAAGATTCTGGAATTTTTCGCTTCGTGATTACAATGTCTCCTGAGGAGTCTTCAATGGCAACATTTGGAGGGTCGTAAACCAATTAGCGCCAGTTAGCGCTAGTCGAGAGAAATCGGCCTGTAACTGGGTCATTTTTGCCGGAAATAAGAAAGCAATTACAGTTTTGAACTCAGGGTAGACAGACGAATCGACTGATATGTTTAAATTTTTAAATGACCCACTAGGAAAGACTAGGGAAGAAAGGAACGCTTTGGAACGTTCCGGAACGTTCCGGACGGTTTTTGGGACAGAAGATATGAGCGGTATTGTAGCATATCTGGTTGTCATCGTTTTCTGGACGATTTAGATCAGCGGACCGTTTATAAAAAAATACACCAAAATGTGAGGTGCAGAGTTCTTGATGCTCAGATTCACTGTCAAACCGCGATTGTTTTATTGATTGATTGACATAATCAATTAACCAATCAATGAAACAACCAAATCAACCAATCCTCAGTTATCAGTAGAGGGAACAAACTCCAGCTCAGCAGATATCGAAACTGGCTTTTTTGTCTAACTCTCGAAGTTCCTTTTCATTTTGCCGTCATTGGAATAAAATTGTCGCGTTTCACTAATGAATTAAGCAAACAAATAAAATTCTTAGTAGTCGCTAGAGGAAACAAGTAGCTAATAGTCAGTCTCTGAATTCCATCTCTATTACGTGCCAATATGCCCGCAATTTCGATAACCTATTGAGTTTCAGTAAGCTATTTTCATGGATTTTTCTTTTCTATTAAATAATCAATAGAGAAATCTCTTACCATCGAGAAACAGAGCTTCATTCGGTGATCAAAATTCTAGGAAAACAGAGCGGAAGCTTACGTTAGAGCAAAAGTGAGGATCATTTAATGGACCGCGAGAAGTTTAATGTTGTAAAGCCGGCCAAAAAGGACCATAATGCATGGATGGGATGTCAAACAGAGCTCAACGGATTCTGCTCATACGACAAGAATAAGAGATGCGAATTCTCAAATCGTCCTCGAAAGATCGATCGGATTCTAGTAAACAGATGAGGAGAAAACTACAGAATTTTCTCGTGAAACTTATGAAGATATTCCTAACTTTATTGGACCATTTGCAGCATTCAAAAGACCTTCTTGAGAAAAAACTTTGAAAAGAGCTCACTGAAGCTTTACTAATAAATTCTTGATAGGCAACTAACCTTTCTATCTCTCTTCAGAGTAGCGGCTCGTTCCTCCTTTTCACGCTTGACGCGTTCCTTTTCCTCCTTCTTTTTGTCCTCCTTCTCCTTCTTGGCATCTTTCTTGGATAATGATGGAGATGCTGTTCCATCGATCGAGTCGTTGAGAGGTGGTGGTGGATCGGTGATGAGCACCTCGAACGGCGAATCTGAAAAAGGCTATGAGAATCGGCTCTCATCTATGCATCAAAACTTTGAGAAAAACAATAAAGTGCAAGAAAAACCTACTTTTGAGCACTTCTTTGTTGAATGTGATGTTGACCGTGTGTTGTCCTTTAGATGTTGGAGTGAACGTCACCAAGAACTTTGCTGTACCGCTTTCCAATTGAGCGACATGAGACGGTATAATGATACCGTCCGCATCTTTTATTGCCATCTCCAAGTTACCGAATCCAGCTCGACCGGCGTCAACTAAATATACATTGTGGGTTATTCAGAAAAGGAAGTGTAATCTGTAAAACGCACCAGTGAATTCAACAGTGTCATTAAGGTTAGAACGAGCTGGAATTTCTCCAACAATAATTTCAGAAGAGTCGTAAACGCGAATCGGAAACGGCGACAATGGGTGTTGAATTTCGTTCACATACGCGAACACCTGAAAGACATCATCTTTAAATTGTCTATCTTAATAAAGGGATAACTAGCTATATACGTTAGGTTTGCTTCTACGGTAGTACAGATTTCGTTTGACGGTACTGTATTTTTGAATCGTCAGGTAAAGAGCTTATGCCTTAAGGAAATTGTTTAAATTCCTTAGGTCGAATACGCGCAAAAAAGTTTTTTCTGTGCTATAACTGCCTCTCGCCCTCTCCTTCTCAAAAGGAATGCTGTTTTTTGGAAGTTTCAACAGTTTTCAGTTTCCGTCAGCTTATGGAACGCGGCTGATTTCATGACTTCTTGTTTAAGCACAAGATTCAATAAACTGAAAATATGTATCAAAGGTAGAAAACGTGAAAAACACTAACCTTGTGAGTTCCAACTTCAGTTGGCTTGAACGAAATTTCATATTTACTACCGCTCTTCTTCACTTTTGTTTCGACTTCTGGCTGAGTTGCACCCGAAGCCACCAGCTGATTTCGCATCGGCGCTAAAATCATTTTTTATACTGAACAAATATTCGAACCGTACACGTATTCAATGTTATGTAATACTTACGCAGTACAACAACACGAAGCGTATCTTCCTTGGAGAGTTTGAGGTTCTCGAGTTTCACCTGAATTTAAATATATTCCTAAGATAAGAAGATTTTTTAACCATATCGATTCGAGTTTTTTATTCATAGTTGAATGATTCATAAAAATTCTGAAGGATTTTTTCGCTATTTGTCGTCAATTTTCTCCACCAAAAACACTATGGAACTCCACAGGTACAGCAAAAATCCAACTGCAGCCCATCAGCAAAATTTAGAAGTACACTCGACATATCGGGTTTTCCATGTTATTTATTCATTTATTTATTTACGCCTATCAGAGACGTTCCTCAAAAACAAATGCATTAGCTAAAAGAAACAGAGCAATCCTATACAAGAAACTCGTAGTATGAAAATAATAACACAAGAAATTTGGGAAAAATATTTTAGCACCACAAAGGCTAAGACTATGTACTATATGCTTAGTAACTGATCGTAATTGATTTATGATTTTCAACAACACTTCCTCATACGTAGGCGAGACTTTAAAGAAAGATATCAGCTTTATTATGAAATATCAACCGCACCGAAGTCAAATTAGTGGAACGGCTTCAAATGGCAGATGGCTTCTTGCATTAGAAGGAGACAACCCAGGAGGTTAAAAGGTAAATCATCTCAAAATGAGCTCTGTGATTTTCAGTAAATAAAGGAAAATCAAAATCACCTCGACGTCTTTTCCTCGTCTGACCACCTCGTGCTTGGATGTGAATTTGCTCTTTCCAAACTCGAATGGCTTCGTTTCCTTGCCTTCCTGAACGAGACGCGATTCGAATTTTTTGTCACGGCAACACGTTTGAACTTCGAACAAATATCTGAGTTAAGCAAATAACAATACTTTTTTGAATTTCATGCTTGTCTTTGGCGTCGCATGCGGTGTTGACTTGGCGGATGGTGCCGGTGAGTGAGGTAGTTCAGCAACCGGTTCCAACGCTTGCACGGGTGCATCCGCCTGTAAATCGAGACCGCAATTTGCGCGCATCAACACACTCACAACAGCAGATCTTCTTCTTCCACTTCACAATAAAAACGTGAATTTCATGGGTCATACAATGGGCTCGAGCGCCGGCTTTCTAAGCAATTAAAATAATTCATGAACAGCCACCGAGAGACACTGGTCAACAAGCCAGGAATTCTCGTCGGAATCACGACAGAAGAAGTTAATCGGAGCTTCAATTTGAATTTTTGTCGCTTAAAAGGTACGAGAATAGTTCGATAATATTCAGACAGCAAAAATGTTGTGGATAACGAGAAATGAGAAATTCTGCAAAAGTGTAGTCATTTGTGATAGGGAAATGAAAGACTATGAACCGGCTCAGTCGAATTCGAATGGAATTAGTAGAGGTTTCCTCTCCCAAAACGAACAAAACTAGATTTTTGCCTCTCAAAAAGCATGAGAATAGTCGGATGACATTTAGAGAACAAAATATCGTTGACACAAGAGAAACTCTGCAAAAGTGGACACCTGCCGATGCAGTCAGATATGACGGAAAAAGAGAAATGGACAACACGAATCGAACAAATTAGCCTCCGCATCAAAACTTTATCATGTTTTTCAAAAAAATATTGTGGAGGCATTCGGATGCAGCCGCCATCACAGAGAATTTTCGTCTCAGTTTTTTTTCTTGTACAGAAATTACAGGAAACACTTCGGCCTAACAGAACCCAAAGGACTTTTTTGTGCTACATTTCGGTACCAAAGGTTTACAATTCGGGTATTTCAGCAGGGATTTCAAGGTCAAGGTCAGCTGGCGTTCTTTCCTGTCCGATATTTCGTCCGAAACGAGAAATGACGAAAGAGTAACGAACCACGTCGACTGGACGATCGCGCAAATCGTCTTTTGAACCAGCCATTTCGACGACGTCGTCACGAATATCGGATGCCGGCTCTTGCAGCTCAATCGACGGGCTGAAATAGGAAGATAATAGTGAAATGCATGAAGAAAAATCATCGTGCCGGCGTATTGGTGAACCGCAGATTATTTATGAGAAATTGATAGCTTACTGCCAACAAGAACTTTTTGGAATTCCTGACCTGCTGGTAAATAGTATTGGCAGCCGCAAAATAATATATGATAAGAGAATCTTTTAAAACCTGACGAAAACCTACTCGTGAGAAGATCTTTTTCCGTATCCGTGCTCGCGAAGAATTTTATCGTCTTCAGCTCGAACGCGGAGGTACTCCATGGTACGTTGAGCCTCGTCGGCAAGCGGTAAACTTACTAGGTCACTGGTTCTAAAAAGAATATATAAATAAAATGAAACAAATCGATACTACAACGGAAATGCACCACAGGAATCAAAAAAAGGAACGTTACACTCTCAAAAACAAACATCTAAGCAGTGCTTCTAACTCAAACGAAATTTGCACCTCTTCAAAGAAAAACTCAAACTGCGAGTAAAGCTGAACTATCTCGAAACGGTTTCAGCATTCTACTGAATATTTGTTCATGAAAAGAATAGAAATCTATAAAAGATTCTGTAAGCCGCTTTCTAAAGGAAAATCGCTACGAAGAGCAAATTTGGTGTTGTTCAACGGAGCGAGAGGTATAAATTTGTTGCAAAAAAAGGTTATTCAAAAATTTTGCATGATAAAAATTGTCTCCTTGGATCAAAGAATGTACAGCTACAACTTTTCACAAGCGAAAGCCGCAGATACGATATCTCAAACGAGTGCGACACATACGTTTGCGTGGTAAAACCACAATCCGGTTTCAGCGCACCCATGTTCTCGTAATATCAACTGCTTAGCTGAACATAATTCTTAGAAAATTCCTCGAAAAATCGAAACGAAGTCGGTTCAATTATTTTCTTGCGTATAATCACTGAATCAGAATCGATCAGCTTAAAATAGTACTCACTTTTTCAAGTTCTCGGCTGGCATATCGTAGACTTTCGTTTTCTCGTCGCTTCGTTGTAGATGAGGGGAAGCCGGATCAGTTCTCTCAATTAACTGAACAAAAAAAAATGATCCTGATGTTGAGACACAATTTCTACAAAAGCAAAAGCAGACAAGTGGGCCGACAGAGCAAAAAACGAGGAGACATGCTCAGCTTACTGAATCAGAGAACTATTAGTAGAAGAAACGACTAATTTTTTTCTCTAATTTAAACAACCCCATTAGGTAAAAGAAATGACAATCACCTCAGATTGTGTTCTCAAGAAGCTCTGATCATCCTTGACCTTGAACTTTCCTTTGTCACTAACTACGGTGGCAGCACGATGCGGTGCGACTTCCGGTTTTCTGAATTCAGATGAATCTCAATCGAAATTACATATATGATTATTAAAAACCCTTAAAAATCAAAAAGGTTCCTACGCACATCTCTGCTTCCTTTTCTGCCGGCTTTGGTGAAATTGTGTAACTCGTGCGAGTTATCGCTGTTGTTTCCGAATACAGAGGCTCGTCGTAAGTCTGAAAAATACAGAAATAGAACTGATAGAATTTTATACCACTTTTTCCTATTTCTTAAAACGTCAAATACAGTACGGGAATCTCAAGAAGAGGAACAACATTCAACACTTTTTATAGCCTTTCGCTAACATCAAAAGGGCACGTAATGTTTACATTTTCGAACACTCCAAGAGAAGGAGAGAAAGTTTGGTGAAAAAAGTTGCGCCGAATGCATTCATTTGCATCCTTAATCACAAACAATGGGTGATTGCACGTAATTCAACCCATACTTTTTTCATAACATAGAATTATAAATAATTTCTTGTTTGCCCTATTGACGAACCATAGGGAAACAACGATTTAGAAAACAGCTCAGTGGACCGTTTTCTTTGAATCAGGCCAAAAAACCGACGGAAATGTGACTACCAAGTAGGGAAGGATCTTTGGGAGAAAATAGGAGAATTCAAGGAAAATAAAGAAAAAGGTTGCCTAAGACTAGAGAGTGTACAGGAAGAGATATGTACATCATTCAATCACCAAAGTGAGGGAGGAAAAGATGAGCTCTCATTGTTTGACAAGACACAAAACACTTAAAAGTGTGATGAAAAACCGACAACCACGCCCTTCTCACCAATGATTCACCACGCCAACGGCAATAGGCAATATAGTCACAACATATTAATAATAAAAACCGATGAGAGGATGAAGTGATTCTCATCAAGAGTGCGGAACCCATTGAAAATTCAGGGTGACGACGTTCAAGACTAAAAACTGGCGGATAGTTGAAATTGATTCAAGGAAATTTGAACAAACAAAGAAATAACAACTGTATAAGCCGTCCAAAAAGGATAGACGTCAACAGCATTTAAAGAGAGGAATGGGTGACAGCTATCAAGAGTGAAATTCTATCGCTCAGATGCATAATAAGAATTACGGGAACTTCTGGCTGAAAGGGGAATTTGGCGATGCGACTAGTGAATTATTGCCATGAATTCCTAGAGTTCCTGACGACCCCGCGCTTCAACATTCACCCTAACCCTCAGTAAGGTCTTCTGGAGCGGTCCGCATCGATAACCTTAGTTAAGGGGCTTAAAATGCGATCCAATGAGCAAGAATATTGAACGCCAACTGGAACTCTCAACTACATAACGCATGAGAACAGGAGATATTACGGTAAATAGCCACTTAAGTTCCAAATATCCTTCAAAGTACACGTAAATGTCGATGTAACAAGACGAGAACAGGGCAAACGACGTACGGCGACAACGAATTCGATACAACTGACTACAGTTCGACGGGTTCGGAGTTGTTAAACCGAAGTGATTGTGTGAGTGTTTTGCAATCATAACCAGTCGGGCAATGACGGTTCCCATGATCATGATGACGATTGGGAGAACATCGCCATCAGCAACAGTAACGGCAGGAGAAGCACCACCACCACCACGATCGTCGTCGCCGTCGTGGTCGTGGACAAGGACGAAGACGACGACCATCACCATCACCAAACGCTGTTGTTGCCAGTCAGCCCCAGTCAGCTAAGCTAATTGGGACACTAACTGGAATGTTACACTGAGAGAATACGAGCGACGTGCGCCTACCGCTCTATCGACTGGTATCAAATGTGTACTCTGTGGATAGTTTCACGGTTATCATCGACAGAAAACGTGAACGACGACGACGACGGCAGAACGTGAACGACACCAAAACACCATCTACCAGATAGTTTGCAGCAATCGTTCAGCTACCACTGTGATAAAGGTAAATGGTAAAGGTAAAGCCAGGAGGTAAAGGTTTTGGTGCTGATAAGTCCCCCTCGTGTTGTTCCATTCAGAAAAGTAGAGGCATGGTAAATGTGTAAAATGACTTGCAATGGCCACCCGCTGTACCAAGTTAGACTCCTTACCTTTCCAGACAAGTCTGGGAACAAGTTACCCTACCCCAGATGGAACGACTACTTGGTTGACTCTGACGTGGACTGATCGCTCGACCGTGCGGGTGTCAGTAGCCCCTCCTATCAGTGGAGCCACTACTACTACTGTGATAGACTAGGAAATTTGTTAAGCTCAGCAATGTAGTGATCTCATCTTAGTGGCCCAGAGCGAAAACCGTTGGCGAAACCCCGCCTTAGCCGATATTTACCAAAAAGACTAAGGTCTATCGACGTATTAGATACAACTACTATGCAATTTACGGTTAGAAAAGTCGAGCAGGGCTCAGATTCATCATTGGTAAACCCTCGATGAACCACGATACATATCCCGATCGGCGTCCACCTTTGTCTACTTATCCTAAATTTCATATGCTAAACGCAATCTCTCATCGACTCTGCCGTCTGGTTCTGGCTGCGCCGCGGTTTCGGAGACCGCTTGTCCGTTCATGAATCTGGGCCCTGGAATTCCTTTACACTGTCATTCTTCTAGAGAACAGAGCCAGAATGACGCGTATGGTAACGTCAAACACCTTAGCCAAAATCCATGAGTAGCACACCCGTCACAAACCCTAAAGCGTACCCTGAACAGTGCTCAAACCATTGTTCACCCACGTGTGACGTGGTTTACTAGAGGTCTAGTTTAAGTGCGGGTTTGCAGACCTCGAAAAAACCTTGAATAAACCCTCCACACAATTTTGGCCAGGAAAGTAGTCCCCGAACCCGTTCATCACGTTGAAATCTGACACGTCTCCCTTGTTAACTTTGATAACTTCCCCTCTATCAACTTACTTATCAGTATCTCTGCCATACTCCTACCCATCCTTGCCTATACCACACACCCTACTATTCGCCTCTAATGAACTCCCAATAGCTGGCACGAATTGTGAACGGGTTTGGTTAATTACTCGCAATAAATCGGCGGCCACACTGGCTGCCAGCGCAAGGATGCATCCAAAGAAGCACCCGTCAACAATGGTTTGTCACTCATTCTCGAAACGTTAATGAAAATGAAACAGCACTACATCACCATGTCTTTGCCATAAAACTGATCACGTTTTCCTCTTGGCGGAGCGTTCGAGAGATGCCACTGGGGAATCAGGAGTTTGTTGTCGATCATCAACAAAACATTCTTATCAGTGAGCTAAATCCCAGTAGTCACATCCCACTCCGGTCAAGATCGTGCTGTTTACGAAAACGGAGGCAGTGACCACTATAACCAAATGAGGGAACCAGAGGGTGGACGAGTTGCCGCAACTGCTGGCGCGTCACATGGGCTTCGCGACAACTCGTCCAAGCTGTACTCGGGATGTATGACTACCTAATACTAGCAGAATAAGTTGAAGACAAAAATTCTCATTCATTCGATAACAAAGGGCCTTTACAGACTACGACGAGCATTCTCGTCCAACACAGTATCGATTAGAGCAATGCGGCCGACCGCGCGTTGCAACGCAGTATCGATTAGAGCAATGCGGCCGCCGCAAACGTCGCGTTGGACGAGAATGCTTGTCGTCGTGTGTTTCGCTCAATTTCATGCTCAACGGCTAATTCGTCGCTCAAATTGCACGTCGTCGGGTCTGTAAGGGCCCAAACGAACGACCCTCCTACAACTCTTTGTGTTGAGTATTAGTAGGATTACTCAATATGCTCAAATTTTCTAAAAAAAAAGAAAATTTTCACTCGACACCTACCTTGACCGACGTGGCAATGCTCTGCGAAAGAGACGGTCCCGTGTCGTAGTCTGGTGGTGGACTCCTTGATCTGAAAATGTCGATAGAATTCCTGCGGATTATCGATATCACAAAAAATGACAATACCTTTGTCGGTCGTGGGAAATTTCCGGTCGAGGAGGGGAAGTCCTTGATCGTTGGGATTCAGGTTGCGCATGAGCCGGAGCCGGTGGAGGCTCGTCACGTTTACGTTCGAAACGCTCATATACAGCCGAATATTCTGGCGATTCGGATCTCTGAAAATAAAAGTAAACTCGACAGTTTCAGAGAGCTGATCAGCAAGATCGCCAATGTTTGAAAAGCACGTTTAGAGAAATGTTTTTGACATTAGCCGACGACTGATAAGATTTATCGGCCGCAGGCCTATGCAATGTAAACTAATGTCCCACATTAAACGTTTCCTTACGATGTTCGACAGCAAAAAAAAGCGACATCAAGGGGTTCAAACAGATGCAAACGAGGGCACTGAAGGTCGTACATACGCCAAAAAGAGCGACAGTCGGTCGAGGCTATCCTGCTTAGAACATTTTTGCAGGCTACGCCTGCAGGCATTCAACAAATCTTAACCTTTGGACCTTCAAACCGCTGAATTTTCTCTATCTTTCCATCAGAAATCCTTCTATTTGACCTGCTCTACAATGAAACAGGGCAAGTAAAAAAGATGATGGTTAGCTCTAAGCGAAGTGTTCAACAGTAACCATGAACGTCGAAAAACGACGTTTTAAAGTGATCGCGGCCAGTTTCGAAAAACTTCTGTATAACATTGCATTTTATTCGTAACGACGACTAACTTACCAATTTAGTTTCGAACGTTGATGGACTGATACCGTTGCGAGCTTCTTTCTTCTCCAACGTGTCGGTGTAGGATCGTGGCGTTGAATACCTTTAATAATCAAATTCATTGACACAGAAGCATTTCCAGAAAATTTTTCATCTGGAACACTCAAAGACACAACATCAAGCTTTTTAAACGACATTTTGTTTAGGAAAGAATGGAGTAGTTCCTCAGGGAAATAAGGCAGCATCCAAGGAGAGATATAACTCATAAATACACTAAAATGGAGAACAATGCTCAACTGATCTTCAAAAAACGTTATCCAAAATATAGAAATACAAGACCTACTACCGGAGAGTCTATGAAAGCTAGAGGATGAACAGATAGAGTGATACTTAATGACGATTCATACTCGGCAACAAAGGCAGACTAATCCTATTGCTTCCTGAGTTTGCATTCATACATACTCTAGAAAGAAAGAAGAAAAACCCATTCATTTCTCTACCACTGTAAAATGGTTGAAAATCACATAAGTGATGCCTACTGCGGCATGCCATTTTCTCTGCGTCTCTGAAACTGTGCATCGCAACTGCCGCGCTGCTCCGACGTCGACTATGTACGCGCCTACGGGCAAGAGCGAGAACACTGTTCAGCGACCTACTACTTCTTCGAAATGGGGAAACGGAGATGATGGTTACCTGTCTGGTGAGTAACTCCTGTCGATTGTCACATTACCAGGCTGTCCATACTGAGCGACAGTATAACCAACAGACGAGGCGGCGATTCTCTCACGTTCCGCCTGAGCTCGACGTCGTTCACGTTCCTCTTCCGCGGCGATCGGGTCAATTTGTTCAACACGGCGTACTCTTTCACCTGGTGATGGAGTGTTTCTGAAAAAAACAACATTTCTCTGTCCATCTGATATTCCTTGTCGGTACGCACCTGTACGGTGAAACAACTCGGTCGCTGGCACGTGATCGAATTTCATCGCGACTGATTGGTGAGGCTGACCTGAAAATTAACCAACTCTAAAATTGACAGCCGAGGCGCTCTTGAAAAGTCCGATGAAAAGTCCAAAAATAACAAATCCAAACCTGTACGGTGCCTTGTCAGCCTGCCTCACGCTACTTATAAATGGTCCCGTATACTTCCGCTCGTATTGAGAAGGTGAAGGTGTTCTTGCTTGACGCTGAGCGAATTCTCTAGTTCTGTAGGGAAAGAATTTCGATTAATAGAAACAAATAAAATGATGGGTGAGAAAGACTCACCGTACTCCAGATGGCGATGGGGAACGCCGACGATAATTCGTCTGTTCATAGGTGCTAAAAAAACGAATATTAGAGAACCATAAAGAGAAAAATCAGAAGATAACCCACGTTTTCGTTACCGATGGCGACGGCGTACGATGGGTTACGGTGGTTTCAGTGAAAATCTTCGATCTAAACATCACGTTAGTTGAACTTTGGTTGTACCTTGCAGAGAAAGGTAGGGTAATCCACAACTTTATTGCTGATCCTTTTATTCGGTCATGTTAAATGAAAAGGAAAAACTTTACCTGGTAGGGTCACTCGGTGAAAGGGTTCTATCGGCAGTATACACTCTGTCGTACGTACTCGTCGCTGACCATTGGCGATTTGGTGATAACGAAGAGCTGAGGCGTGATGAGGTAGGCGCATAGGTCTGAAAAATATTCAATAAATGAAAGTCCAGTATAACTACATTTCTAAAGAATAATAACTAATTTTGAGCCAACGGGCATTAATTTGAGGGCTGTGAGATGACCATCTATTTTAGCCTACATATTTTAATTCCAGTTCAACGATCCGTTGCAATGTAAAAATAAAATTCACGCGAATATCTGAGAAATTTCTTAAAATTTCAAAGAGTTTATTGAACTACTCATTCCGGTCCATAGTTCTCCGCGCAGCAACGCTGATGCTCTGTTGACAAAAATCGATAAATCAAGGTTAATGCATGTAGCGAAGGTTTTTGGGTACTTTGTACGCTATTTTGAACTCGATTCAAAATTTGAATTTTGAATGGCATACAAACGTAAATCCCACAAATTGTTAATCCGTCTCCTTCTGTCCTGTCAAATCTCCACACTTAATTTTGATTTCTCAGAAACTTTGAAGATATTTCTGACAGCCGCACTACAAATCTCGAAACCCCTAACCCTAAAAACCTTACTCAAGAAGACCCGGGACTTTCACTTCGTGGCTTGAAAATCGCTGTTGTCAAGGATCCCAAAAATCTGTAAAAAATATTGTTCGAAATATTATGTTTAATCACCTGCATCCATGGCTTTTCCGTTCGACCACGTGCTTCCTGCAATAACGTAGGACTTCGAGGATTTGCTTCAGCAGACCGTTGGCGACTGTGATGCAAAAGCCCTGGAGATGTTGGAGTACGAGGTTGGCGGAATGCTCCAGAAATGTTCGATCCTCCTGTAATCATGAATTCTATTTTGATGGGCATTTCAGTCCTATAAGCTGGATAAATCATATATGAGCTAGCAAATCAAATTTGAAGAATCAAAAGCTTCAAGAATTTCCTGACGCGGCACATAAAATATCGAAAACCATCCATTTTCGGGAAGTAACAAGTTTCACAAAAGTATTTTGAGGAATAGCAAGTCACTATATACAATTGAGTCAATTTAGAGCATAATTGAAACCGTTGCAATTTCTTCCCATGACGCACTGTATAGGCCGAAGGCGCAGTAAAAACTCATTGATGATATTTGACAGAATTCAAATGCGTGGCGCATCCAAATGAACATGATCAACATCGATCAATTACCATCACTGCTGCAGCGAAATTACTCAAGAGGTGTGCTGCACTTAGCAGACCACTTCTTAAGAAGCTATCCAAATCAAGATTTGAAAACATTCTGAGCATCAGGCTCCCTGGTCAAGCCTGATGCTTAGAAGGTTTTCAGTTCTTAATTTGGACAACATACATAGTACAAACTTCTTTTGACAAAGAGCACTACATTTACCAAACCTTCGCATACCCTTGCGCACCTTTTTCTTTATGAATTTAAATTTTTTAAGCCACAAAAACCTAGCTATACCTTTGTGCATTAACCTTACTTAACGTTCGAATCAATGTGCAAAACCGCCTTCGCTCAAACCTCTCGTACTGAGCTTTTTTTCTGGATTTTGTACCGAACAGCCAGCACGACGGTTCGATTTACAGGCGACATTTGTAAGAAAAAAAACTGTGATGAATGTCTCCGCCGTTCATGCACATCGTACTATCATTCCTGTCAAACTTCTATACATCACCTTGTTCCAGTAAAAAACTATCTAGGTTTCCAGACAAGGTATGTCATGCATTTTTGAACGAGAACGTCACAATAACGAGAAGGAACTGCAGAGATGCGTAACGATTGAAGGTGACTCATAGAAATTCGATATAAGATTCGGAATAAGATGGAGGTTTAACAGGGTGGCGTTAACTAGTTCTCAAAGAACGCGCCACGCATCCGTCTCCCATTCAGAAGGCAAGAACACAGTGAATTTACATGCAGCGTATACAACAGCTTCGGGACCACTTTATCCTACCCTGGAGGAAAGCCTATCCAACAGCTATTTATCCCTGTTCAGCAGCAAAACTGCGATAAAGAAAAAGGTGAAAGGGAAAGCAACGGTTATGGTCAATGGACGCCGCTGATCAGTCCCCAGAGGAAGCGCCACGCATTCTTCCTTCATTGTGAATTGTAAAGGAATGGTGAATGCATACATGGCCTATACAATGACTTGCGGAGGTCATCCGCTATGCCAAGTGAGTGTCTTTTCCTTCCCAGGCAAGTCTGCTACCAATTTACCCGACCCCGGAGGGACGGAACGCCTCGTTAGCCGGGGCGGGGATCGATCGCTCGACCGTGCAGGTGAAAGTGTCACCCGTTGATGGCTCAGCATAAAACACCAGATGCCTATTTTAATAGGAAATATTCTTATTACATATAAAGCGCGTGTAGTACAACTGCTACTGACACCCAAACGGTCGAGCGATCGACCCACACTTGGATTTGCCAAGACTTACATCCCTCCAGGCAGGGTAAGCTGATGCCAGATATGTCTGGGAAGGTAAATACACTGACTTGGTAAAGCGGCTGGCATCCGTAAGTCATTATATGGGCCAAATGCGCATTCGCCGTGCCTCTGCGGAAAACGAATGCGTTTCGCACCCTTAGGGTACTAATCAATGCCGTCACCTGTATCTTTACCTTTATCAGTTATCATGCACTGGTCAATTTGTGTGTTTTAGGGGCGATTTGTTCAGCTCGTTCTCACCATATACGGGACGATGGCGATAGCATCGAGGCTACACGGTAAGTGGTAAGCGATCGCCACTTGATAACTAGTTATGGAGTGCGACAGGCGCATTATCCTAATCTGCTTTCATGTGTACAGTCGAGCGCACACTCGTAAAAGAGAGGTGAGCGCGATCATGGATGCAATGAGTGAGGAGGTCGACGAATACGTTATAGTTGTACTACCTATACTACGATATGCCGCCAGGAAACGGGCCGCCTGGAAAGAGCTTTTTTACCGAAAAAAGTAACGCTTAATGAGAAATTCCCGGATACCCAATCAACCAACAATAACAATGCGTGTTGCACCACACCAACTGCAGTCAACTGGTTCAGAACATGTCAGTCATCGGTGCCACTGCTGCTGCTATACCCAACCGAATTAACATCATTGCCATTCACTTCAAAGCGGTAACGTTTGTCTACGTTGAAGTGAACAGAGACACACAAAACCAGTTCCTTCGCTATGCTGTCAATTAAATAGAAAGCATCGAACTTATTAGTGTCTTTGGTGCGAGCAGTAAACGGCAAATTTGCTTGAGGTGTGGCAGAAAGTGGGTAAGAGATGGTTAAATGCCCTGCGGGAACGTCTCGATGCTGTTCGAGTGCTAACCACCGAAACTGCAGACTTTACCTTGGGAAATTTCTAATTCAATTCTCACAGAATCGATAGAACAACAACGAAGGCTAGAAAAAGAGCGTTATTCTGTTTGAAGCCCAGGGTGAGGAAGCCCAGGGTGAGCAATAGAAGTTGCTGACAATTACTGAACGATGGTCGCCTTCGAGCAGCGCGACTGAGGACTATAAACACTGGATACTTACGTGTTTTCAGTGAAAACCGTTCTTTACCCACTTCCAATCCCTTTGTTTCAAGCTCCAAGGACGTGAAATAAGAGAAGCTCAGGTTCGAACAGATCTTCACGAGAGTATCTTAGCTTGTTCTCCATAGAATTTTGACTTTGATATTTTCAATTCAATTATTTTTTGTGAATGGCGAAAGAGATTCTGGTTCGCGACCGCCTTCTCTCCGCTAAGATAACTTCAAATATAATAAAAAATAATTATTAATGTAGCCAATTATGGAATACGTACCGGCAGAGATGGCCGTTGTAACAGCAGTCGGGGTCAGATTCGCTTGGATGACTTCTCCAACTTGCTTTGGTAGAATTTCCACCTTGATTGGACAGCCTAAAAGAGGACAATTAATGACGACACTATTGAGAATTGGCTTTCAAAATTCAAGAAATCATACAGAAGATAATTTTTATGAAGAAGGTAGCAAATTACGGTATGAAAATGATGAACAACACTTACCGTGCACTTGTTCGCCATTGAAAGTTACGTCGATCACGTACGTGCCCGGATGTTGTGGTATAAACGTGACGAGACATCTAAAAATCGGTTGGAATGATCGAATCAGAATGACTTATGAGCATACCTCATCAAATATGTTGCTATGAGAAAACGAAAAATGGAAAGAAAAATGGAATTCAAAAGATCACTCAAAAATGAGCCGAGAATGCAAGAAATGTATTGCTGCCTACCAAAAAAACTTAAGTGAAGAAACTGAAACTTTTATTAAGAAAAACAATGGCTGAGTTCATTTTGAAGGCAGCAATATACTTCCAGTACGTAAGAGAGCTATTCATCGTAATTTCCTTACATGGTCGAAGGACTCGAAGAGAAATCAAAAACCTGCGAAAAATGAAAGGTGGAGAGAGAACAAAAAGGTACAGATTGCATATCCCTCTCCGTATAACCTCCAAAAATTTTGAAAATCTACCGTACCCTTCGATCTTAACCATTTTAAAAAAAGATGCGCTAGACTGTGATCAGCAAATTGAAAGCCTTGTTCTCAAGAAATAGGTACTCTTTTGAAATATAATGTTCGAGATAGGAAAAGGAACTGAAGAAATATTTTTACACTGAAGATGAGCGAACGGACCTACATTTTTAAAGGAAAATTTTTGAAAAATGAAATCAAGAGAGGCCTAGAACACTTATGCCACTTTCGGAGGAAATAGTTCCCGTAAAGAAATCTTAGGCGGCATGAAAATATGCTAAATGCTGTTCATTACTGAAAGCAAACTAAGCAGAATTTTGGCGAGTTTTGTTGAGGAAAAGCTATCAGTAGAAACAAACTAGCCAACGGTAGCACAAAGGAAAAACCGCTTACGGGAGGGATTTGCATCAATTGAACTGTAGAAAGCGATTGGAATGTGGAATCAAACTCCAAAAGAGCTATTTCCAACCAGAATTTTGCTCACTTCATAGGGTCACACCAGAAGTACAACTTTTTCTCGACTTATTCTTCGGGCAGGAACCTTAGCAATGCTTCTACAAGAAAGGGTGAGACGAAGGGAAGGGAACATTCCTGGCATAGTTAACGAGAGCAAAGAGCGATAACAAGACAACTGATTGATCAGCAGCAAACAAAACTTGGACAGTACGAGTACGAATAATAACGGAAGTTTAAACTCTGACAGATAAATTATTGAGCAATGTGAAGATGAGGACTAAACTTAAATAGAATAAATAAACAGAGCTAAGTGTGTACCTTCCGGCGCCCTGCATCTGAACATTGTTCGGCACGCGTCCTTGATTCACGGAGATTTCCAGTTGACCTTTTCCGGCGTCGACCGCATCAACTGCAGGAATAACATATAATTGTGAATAGTAGTTGAATTTTTTTCGACGATGTTGTCGTCGGTGCTCGTCGACTTCATCATGAGCAGCCGTCGTCGGCTCGTCATCGGCCGGCGGTGCAGCACTCATGCCTGTTCGAGCAGGACTGGCTGACCGGGCACAGTGAGGGCCAGCTGACTACGGAGGGGGTGGGTTTTTTTCTAGTCAGGAAAAGCTTGTGGAGCAGCACTCGACGGAGTGGAAGTGACGATGATGATGGTGGTGGTGATGGTAGTGTGGGCGTGTTGCTCGACGACCAGGTCTACTGGTCTGTCTCTTGTACGGGGTGGAAGTGGGTGGTCGGTACGTGTTGGTCGGGGCGGAAATGAGCCTGATATGAGTGCGAGAGTGTGAGGCAAATGAATATGCGGGAACCCGTCGGGGCTGCTGCTGCTCTCCCCGCTGCTGCTGATGTGTTGGCTGGTCGGCTGCGATGGGCTGGGCCTGTGCTGGGCCGGCCTCAGCTGGCACTCGGCTGAACCGAGCTGAACGCCACTGTACCTGGCCGACTGACTGCCTACCTGACTAGTCGACTAGCAGGACTAATCACTCACCTACGAACTGTACAGGATGTCCGACTGCTCCGCCTCCGAGCGGTTCGAGTCGTACACGATCTGCCGAGTAGCCGGCCACTGACAAAGGACTGCCGTCGACCTTTCGTCCAGCGATCCACACCGTCAGGTGATGCTCTCCTACCTGAACACGTAGCATTACGGTAGATACGATTACCTATTTTTTGCACAAATTTTAACGTTTACGGTGCCTCGAAATATAACCTATTTCAATGTCTGCTGAACTGTAGTCCTTCAGCTATAACAAATTTAGGTTCCCGAGCGGCTGGCTGGCTCATCGAAAAAAACGACCAATAATTATTTTAGTGTAAAGGTAGGAAACCTGCAAACCTCTGCCCATGTTCAACTTTCAAAGAACGTTGTCGAAACTAAGATTTCATGACAACTTCCTCAAATGAATTCACTTCTACATATTCTATTTTTCGCGTTCAAGTTTGCAACAACGGAAAATTTACGAACAATTTTGAATCTATGATCGTAAATTAGTTCTTGCAAAACCAGACGTGTTCTGTACATACGGTACGTCTGGTACCTCTTCTTTCTCCCATATCAATCACGCGTTTCTAATCTATACATGAAATTTGATGTGAACTCGAAAAGGAGACATTTTCTTAACTTTCTCTTATTTTTGAAATTGAATTCTCAGAAATTGCCGAATTGCCTGGACAAAGGCTATACCAATAACATCAAGAAAACGTAAACATTAAGAGCCCAATTATGCAGGAATGGTGGGTCTAATGTCGCGCATCGGTTTATTACATACATAGTTCCATTTTTACTATCGAATTCATTTCTCCGATGAGAGAAAGAGCTATGGTTCATTAGCAAACTTATATAAGGGAGTATTTTCCCTGTTAAAACTACCAGCCCTTAAAACCATTGACAAACTGCATCTGTAGAGGATCATTCGAAAACAATTGCTTTCGTCTGCGAAGTTTAATTAAAAGATGAACAAGCGCTTGTCATCGAAGAACACGTCAAGAATAAAGCCAATAATGCTCTTCATATTAATTGAAATCAGGCCGTCTAAAAAAGAGCAGCAAGAAGAATCTGTCACAGAAGTGTCGAATTCAGAAAAAGACAATGGAATTAGATATTCATTAACATATTTTATTGGCTTAACCCGATTTCTTACCCTTTTCGGCTGATAAGGGATAACATTTTCGAATGTTAAGAAAAGCGTGCTGCGATGCGCGATCTGAATGGAGCGTCACCTTTATCGAAACGACGTCGTTTAAGTTGAATTTGTCTAGTGTCATTAGTTCTCTTTAGCTAGAGGACAGCTCGAACTGCTCGTCTGGCCCAGCATAAATTGTCCGATTTCTACACAAACTTTCAGCATGCACTAATTCTAGAACCGTCGAAGCAAATTTTACGAAACGGTGAAACCGTGAAATCACTTGATAATATTGTTCGTTTTATTTACTACATTTCTATTTGCTTCATTCTTGCAGACGGTCTATGAACTGATATTTATTGTTTAGAAAATGCACGACAAACGGCTTTCGAAAGGAGGAAGGACTGTGATGACAGCTATTCTACCGACGTAACTTTATACCTTAAGAATGATGAATACGGGGATAAAACAGTAATTGATGACAACAAGGTGCTACGACCTGTCACTGAGGAGAGTCCCACTGAAGCATCTCGGGAATTGACAGAATAACTTGGACATTTGAAAAAAAAACATTGGAACAATTTGACACAATTTGATTTTTCGTAAAATAAGCACTTCGTATCGATTAATCTCGGAAATGAGCGCGCGTGGAATAGTGGTAAGGGGAGCTACTGAAACCCGCACTGTCGAGCGATCGATCCCCGCACGGGCTAACCGAGCTTTCCATCGCTCCGGGGTCGGATAAATTGGTACCATAATCATCTGGGAAAGTAGAGACACTAACTTGGTACAGCGGCTGGCCTTCGTAAATCATTGAACAGGTGAAATACACACTTACCATACCTCTAAATGGAATGGAGCACGAATATGAGGTTGTCGGAGAACTGATCAACGCCAAGCAGCTTAATCTTTTAGTTTTAACCTCAGAATTATCGTGTCTACATAGTAATGTGTTTATATTGGTACCAGACCACTATGTATACCCAACTGATGTCACGTCGCATCTTCTCATCGATAGACAATACCACACAATTGTGTTAGTATTTTCGGTCGATACCACCAACAGCAACAGCAACCACAACTGTACTAATAGCTGTGCAATCGAAACCGTTGACGAGCACGCCTAGTAGAATACCATCAGTTTGCCGGGGTGCCGCCCTGGTAACCAGTTATCAGGTCGCCTTTTTCTAAATCGTTGCTCGCTCGTTGTAGTCGCTGCTGCTGCAGTTTAACAGTAAGGATAAAATTATACCCGTCGAACGGAATTCAAACTGCACATGGTTGTACTGTATCGCCGTACAGTCATACCCTCTTCAGCTGCTATAACAGCAGCAGGCAAACAACCTGCCGTCAGAGGGGGAGAAGCCGCTTAGAAAAACTCCGACCGCCGTTAGCCTGTCATACTAGCGTACTTCGGAGAGAATAATGCAAATTTTCCGGGTTCAACTTTGCAATCCGATCGATAATGGAAAAATTCCAATAGTGCTCGCGTGCGCTCTACGATGCATGTGAGTGTGTCAAATATTCTAATCCATGTCAACGGTGACCGAAAAATATCGAAAAATTGCGACAACTACAGGTACCAAAATCGCGCAGACGCATCGTATTACAGTGGAGATATTCACCAAATCCACAGCGAGAGGAGAAAAAATACGGCCTTTCAAAACAATTTCAAATCCCTTCGAGAAATGTTTTTTCAGCGACCGGACAAATTGCGCCAAACCAGACAATCAGCTTAAACTGTTTTAGGCTACGATAACCGATGAATATTCTCTTTTATTTGGATTTTTAGCAAAAAAGTAGATTGGAGAACTAATGAAGACCGTAAAGTGAGCAATTATGGGCATCGGGTTGGTGAGGGTACCATGATTAGTTGAAGAACCACAGTATGCAGTTCCTTACAATCTTACCGTTAAAGACCATTCACAACCAGCGGGAAACAGCGATACTGCTGACGCTAAGCTGCGACATCCTCAACATAAGTCTTCATAAATTTCGCAAAAAATATCCAGGACCCAGATTCATCACTGGTAAACTCCCGATAAACTCCGAGATATAGCCCTAATGGCGCCTACCTTTGTCTACTTATCCCAAACATTCTATGTTAAGTGCCATCTTTCATCGACTCTGCCGTCTGGTTCTGGCTGCGCCGCGGTTTCGGAGACCGCTCGTCTGTTCATGAATTTGGGCCCAGAACCATCACCTAACTCGTCTACTGCTGTGCTGCGTCCCCTGCGTCTCTGCCCATATCTACTCACTGTCGAGTATGGGTGACTTTTGGGTCAACCCGATTTATTGCGGTAATGGATGGCAGTACAACTTCACACGCAGGCTGAAATATCATAGCAGGCATCATGACAGTGGATTAAATAATTCCAAGGGATTCGATTGAAGACGAGCGAACCAAGACGATTGGCGGAACAAATATAAAGCGGATTTGCGAATTAGTTAACGAAGTCAAATCCTGTGAACGAAGAAAATTTCCTGACTGAAGAGAGTAGTGTAACAGGTGATCTTACCTGTTCAATTCGATATTCTGCTGTGTACCGGCCGTTGCCACGTGGCAATATTCGAACGGGAAACTCTCGCTGGTCTGGTCCTGGAACAGAGAATATACATATTTTTATATTTTTTTGAGCAATTATTAGAAGACAATCTTGAGAATGATTGGTGAGCAAATTGTCGAGAAATAAGCGCACTGTAAGACAGCAGGATTAACATTTTTTTACAACCTTCCTTAAGGACGGTGTTCTGCAGATGTCCACTAAGAGCTTCAGCAAGTATCTCGACCATCGACTATAACTTCTATTACCTTTGGTAACCATCCTCATCTCTCATCTCCATGTTTTAGCCTGTCTTCACCTACTGCCGTTGCAGGGTCTTTCAGTTTCTTTTTCACTTTTCCCATATTGTGTCTGTTGTTTTAAATCCTTGATGTATCGTTCATATACATTTTATACCACCCAAAAAGGGTCACCAGTTGTGTTTCTGTTCAGTTCAAGTTTTACTGCTTTGTTATATTTTTACGTGAATGTAAGCGTTTCACGTCCCAATAAAGGAAGAAAGAAAGAATTTTCTCTACCACGGAATAAACGCTACAAAGCGCTAACGTTGCGGAGTACCACCGAGGGCAAATCGGAGTAAGAAAATAAAATCTTAAATTATTCTCAACAGCGGTGTGATCGAAGACATTGCACAAGCAGTTTGTTTTTCAAAAATAGGCAACGTATTCTGCCAGCTTTGAAGTGAGTGTTATGTGTATCAATACTCGTTCAAATATTTCTGGCCGTTCTTCCTTGAATATTCCATTGGAATTGAGAAACATACCGAATATTTTCGCCTGGATATCGTTGAGTTCGAGACCGTCACCGGTGATCTCAAACGAGGCAACTTTGCCGACTGGTGCTCGTACAAGTCCAGCTCCGGACAGCTCGGAATAGTAGGATGTCGTTCTGAAATTTCAATTTTTTTTCGTGAAAATGTGCAAAAATAGCAAAATGGTACAGCGCGTGGTTCTCACTGGAATAGTCATAGATTGAATCTGATCCGAGGAAAACGAAGCATTCTTTTCCACCCTTCCGTCGGAGTCACATATGCTGAGTACCAGGGACCAAATTCACGAACGGACCAGCTCTCTAAGAGAGTCGATGATAGGCATAGGAAGTTTAGGATACGTAGAGAAAGGTGCGCGCCGTTCACAGGCTATATCTCGGGGTTTATCGGGGTTTACCAATGATGAATGTGGGCCCAGAACTCTCTAGGAAGGTATAGACATAGGCCATTACAACAATAGAGCGTCAGAAAACTATAGAATAGGGTAAAAATGAAGTCTAAATAGATGAGGTCATCACAGAAAGTGATTAATTCCGTTGAATACAGTCCCTAATAGTTTCTTGAAACTGAAATGGAACTGCGCATCGTAAACTTATTCCTTGGGAAGTAACTACACATACACGAACTTTCCGGCCGAAGACAAAGTTCTAGGAGTAGATTTTAAGGATATGAAGCATTTAAAACCAAAAAAAAAACGATGACAGTAATGATCTAACGAAGAAGGACTTTGTATGTAATAACGTGAAGAAAAAATCAAAGAAAAAAAACGGACTAACGGACCGATTGGAATCTTGACGTCTTTCAGGTCGATCTTCGACTGGTATGTGCCACGGACTGCCTGCTACTTCTTCACCATTAAATCGCATCTCTATCGTGTGTGTGATGCTCTACAATTTAAAACGTCGTTAAAATGACAAGTATTTTTTTTATCGTTTTCTTCACTGTGAAGACCTTCAAGGCACTTCAAATCTATCACGTCATAGATAACGGACAGAAAATGTGATTATCATACTCTTTCGCTGATTCATTAACGGAAATATTGAGATGGCAACAAAGTTCTCGCCATTTTTCTTCTACCTGACACACCTTCCGGGTTCATGTTATCCATCATTTCTAGACAATGTTCTCACACCACTGAAATGTGTTCGAGACCATTTCTTGGTGCTGTTTTCGTTCATTTTTGAGTCACCAGAATGGAATGTGCGGAGGAGAAGAATGACCCTTGATTACAGGTGCTTTTTTCGCTTCCACCATTACTCTGAAGAATCCAGCCCCCAACATTTCAAGCGCAATTCAAATTTAACTCAGATTTCAATCGTTGATATCGATCTGATATTTTAAGATATGTCGTCGCTCGAACAACGACATGAAATAAAGACATGGAAGAAAAACCCTGTTAATAATGATTTCAGACACACAACCAGCTCACTAAATTTTCCATATTTCTACTTATTCTTATTTATTTCTTATATTCACTTATTCCTGGATGGTCCTCCTCTACTGCTGCACCGAGGAATTCGGGGAAGTTTGGCAGCTATTCAAAAACTCGAAAAAATTGGAATCTTTACTACTCCTACAATTATGGTACCAATCGTATGAATAACCATTTGAAAACCTCAAGAAAAGGGTAGACTACAACGTCTTCAACGAAGAATATCGTGTGAAGGTCCGACTTCGGCCTCTTACGTACGACTCATCGGAGTTCTTTCGATGATCATGAAATCAAACAACGACATTCAAACAGTGCAGCATCAAAACAATATTTTCAAACCCCATACAACACCTTGTAGTCTTTCATGGAGCTAGCCACCAGGGTCATTGTTAGCATTCCTGTTGGGATTTGGTAAGAAACCACCGCCTAGACAGAGGTATTCGCACTTCCTCCGCTTCTTTCACGGTGATGAAGCTCAATCTAACGGACTGTGTGCATTCAGAATAGCTCCTAGTTCGAAAGGCTACCGTCCACAAATCTGCATTCAATGGGTCAATGTGTAATAACCACAGCACCGGCGTATCGCAACGAAAAACCGACGGCAGCGGCGCTTTCTTGCGCCGAAAGGTGCCGTTTTCGAAGTCCACGCGTGGTGACCCGGACGAAGCCTCCTAACTCAAGTCCTTTACGCCGCATGTCCCATGGGGGTCAACGCGTGGTAGCCCGGACGCGGGCGGAGCCTTGTCGAGCAATGAGTCAGACGAGGAATCGAAGGGGCAAGGGAACGGAAATCGAGGGGTCAAAAAATAGCTTGTTAGCAAGGTTCGCGAATATGGAAAATTTGTTTATGAAAAAATAGAGCGCAGGCTGCTGAGTTCAAATACATACCTATTTTTACGAATAAAGCAATGTTAAAGAAAATATAGGAAAACGGCAGTTTCTGCGCAAGAAAGCGCCGCTGGCGTCGTTTGATCGTTTCGACACATCAATTACTGTAATTGTCCGCGTATTCATCTATACATCGCAACCAAGTTTCCAGGAGTTTTTCTTCTTGAATGCCGTCACGAGAACTGAGCTAATATGTCCTCATTTCTTTAAAAGCTCATCTCTAGTTGACGCTGAAGTAATTGAATGGACACTTCAACATTTTAACTTTTACGTCTGATCTAACTTCCTGCTCCTGAAGGTAATCTTGCATTTTTTGACTTTTTTCACACCGTGGGGTAAAGCGGAACCAAAATTCGTTGACAAATTCGTCACGAGATCATTCTGAATCACCTGAGTTGGGGTGAAGACGGCCTTGTACTGCCTGCTGACCATCTCTCGAACACGGCACGGCACTCGGCCACCATTGATCATTATTTCCAGATTTCCAGAACCGGCCGTTGAGGCGTCAACTGAAACGAACAATGAATTCGTAAAAACTGAAGATAAGAATGACAAGAAAAACAGCGTCTAGGAATGTTTGCTGCGTTGATTGGCCACACCAAGAGCGCCGTGTAATGGAGCATTATGTGTAGGAGTGCACTTATATGCCGGGGAAGGTATTGTCGTTCGGATCGCGTAGCCATTTGTCGAGTAAGTTCACGTGCATGAATGCCGTATACAGGCCGGGAATCGTTGTAATTCATAGTCAGCCCATGAAACTTATCAGAAAACATGCCAAGAATGTTGGCCGGTAATCGATACGATCGTGATTGCCGATTGTCAATCGCAATCAGTGCATCATTGCGATGAGTACGAAATCGTCTCTCGTCAGATCGGTCTTGTTCCGATCTCGGCGCACAGCACCACACCAACCACCTTGGATCTGTCAGGTCGGCACATATTCCGAACAGAACGGAAGTCGGATGAGTTCGAGCGTCGGAAAAGGCACAGAAATCAAGCGAGACTTACAGAGTAAAGGATAAAGCTAATTTAACGCTTCCTCCGTGAGGATCGAAAAATTCCAGCAGCAGAGGCTGTACAACAAAACCAAAAAAGTAAGGGACAAGCTTCAGAAAATGCCAAAGAAGCGCGAGACTTTCACGGTGAATGCGGCGAACGCGAAGTCGCGTGCGGTGTACGACCGTCGCGAACGAGGTGTCACTGAGAGCTCAATTTTACTCGCGGAGAGGAGATAAGCCCTGTTTTAGACATAAGTATATCTAAAAAGGAATTATCCTCAGTATGACAAGAACAGCCGAAGTATTAGTTTTTGGAGTAAAGTTATCAACGGAGCTAAAATGTTAAACTGTTAACTAAAATGTTAAACTGTTAACTGCTAAAATGTTAAGCTAAAGATCTTCACCACAAAACGTTTCAATGTTGAAAAATAACTGAAAATTTTACAAATTTTGCACTATTCGAATAGTAGGGAAGAAAATAGTGGAGATCTGAAACTACTCTAGCTTGGTAACTAAACCGTTCCTTATTCACTTTCGAAATACTTCAAGCTAAAGACGTGTGAGGGTATCTTGGATGCTGCCTTCTTGAAGCTTTCATTCGTTACAGTGTTCCGTCGTTCAATGAACTTCAATTTGCGTCGTGGAGTCGATGATTCCCGTACATTTTGCTGACAACCTAGACAATTATACGATCAAAGTACTCTCATCACTAATGTTTCATTTCTAACGGGGTTTCCACGACAGCAATGCGCTGACGAAACAGCATTCAAGCAAACGTCCTTCGAATGAAATTTTGAGAAGTATTAGACATGGGAGAGGGCAACGAAAAAATAAATTAGCCTGAATGTTTTACATATTCGCAGATCTAGCATAGCACTAGCAAATATCCGAGCGAACCAAGTTCGGCTAATGTCACGTCTATACTTTGTTCGCGTAGCTACAAAATGATGACCGCGCGTATTGATTAGATTGGACAGTCACGATTGGTAGAAATGTAGGCAGTGTTATGAGCAAGACTCGCTGATGGTACTCATGATACTCTCTGTGTACTCAGCTATGGAAATTCTACAGAATGAAAAGAAATGAGCAGTTTTCAAAATGGTTCACCCAAGACCTGAGCGAGGAAAGTAGAAAACGGGGAAATAGAACCAAACAGGGGCTTCAAATTCATCGACAATTAACTTTCAAATTCAATCTGTTCGAACTAATCCAGGAGTAAAGCGTACAAGGAATAATGGTGGCGGACTGGAGTTGTAACAGAAGCTAGAGTTCCAACGGTGGGTAAAGCGTACAAGGGCTGGAGTTGTAACAGAAGGAGCTCCGGCATTTACAAAAAAAGGAAACATGGAGAACTTTCGCGAAGATACTTCTACAATGCTCTCAGCGCCAGTTAGCAGATGAAATTGTCCCGAAATATGTTATATGTTCAATCATTCCAAATTCAATCCAAACAAAACTGATACATAGATGGGTACGGTACAGGGAATGTGCATAAACAGCAAGCAGTACAACACCAGTTTTGAGCAAGTACTTTCTGAGCTCGGTCAGCTAAGCCACAAACAATAAATCAAAAAAATTAATAAATTTTGCAAAATTAGTGGATCTCGGTCTGCCAATCGACGTTTTTGCAAAAAGTGGCAAACAAATCCGTATTCAAGCGTTGTTGACTTGGACTCACAAAAAAATCGAAGTTTATCTTCCGAAAGCTATGAGAGAATGTCTGATGGAAATGGAGTGGGAATAAGAGTGGTATCGGTCAGCCGTCAGAAAAAGTTCTGAATTCACCCACATCTAAAGGTTGGAACTGTGGTTTCGCGTGAACATATAAAGATGGAGCTTTTTTTACGAAAAAGGGAGTGGTGAAGATGAGCAATGATTAACGAATTCATGAATTTCAAAGAAGACTTGACCGATTTCTCATATGATACAACTGAATTGATATCAACCTGTTCCAGCTCACCAACGCCGCGAGGGTGCCCTCAAGATTAGACCTTAACTGAAACTACAAGCATGAATGAAAACAAAATTGAAAATGAAAATTTAAAATTAAAAAACCTTGACTGACACAATGGGAGAGAAAAACGACAAAACCGTTTAGTTCGAATGTGGGACAGTTGAGATGTCCTTTCTAGCTTTGCAGAACTTCCTAAATCTGTGGGTAAGAGTTAGACGTGGTCAAAATAGTTCTATTGTAGAACCTGCTCCTATTGCTCCCGAAAAAACCCACTACATCAAACCTTCGAGACTGAATGAAATCAAAATTAATGTACTGGGGCGAATGAATAACGAAAAGAAGAGGATTAGTTGAAATTTTCGAAAGTAACGTCGGAACTAGATGGAAAAAATTGTTTAGAACACTATTTTTTATCCACAGCACCTATAAAACTCACATAAAGGTAATGATAGAAAACGTGGGCACAGCGGCGACCTGTTTACGACGGTAAAAATCTCATTGAGGTTGCCGTAGTGTCGGCAAAACACTCAAGACAGAAACGAGGCGTTGTTCACCTGGACGCGAAGGCTAAATTCAGTGATAACACCTCATCATCATATACACTGATATGATAGGCATCACCGAATTGAGAATCACACCAAGACTACGCGTTGAAGCTGCTAAACAATTTCCAACAAGAAGCTGGTTTGGTGAGTTTCTTCTGTTTTTTCTCAGGGGCTATTCGTTGCTGGCTCTATAAACCGAGCTTAGTGCATGGAATCTTAGCAGATTTCCTCCTCAAACTTCTTAAGTGGACTCGCTGTATATCATAGAACGATGAAGTGTTTAGCACGTCACGACAAAATGTCACTATCGAAAAATTCGAGGCAAAGATGGAGTTATCGAGAATTGGAATCGCCAACCGATGATGGTTATCGATTAGAAGACGAAAAACAGGAGGAGTTCGAAGGAAATGTACGGTTCCATTGAACGAATGGATCTTGTTTGGAACAAATTGGCATGCATAGATATTCACCAAGGTAACTACTTTGGGTGAAAATTCATATTTCAGTAAGAATACCCCGTATGAAACCCACTAGGGTGCTCGGCGTGTGTCTTGGACGAATTCTATTAGAATGTTCAGTGAGCGTTACCCACGCTTCTTGAACGTTTCAGCTTTCGCAGTTTCAGTCGTAAGAAGCAAATTTAATTTCAGAGAATTCGATGTCTCCAACTTTAATGTTTTGGAACACAAATCAGAATGTCCCGCACTGTCGGACACTTTCATGGAAAATAACGCTGCCGCACTGTTCAACAGAAATCAAGTAAACAGAGAGGGAATTGAACGAAAAATAAATTGGATGAGAATTGTTCGATGTTTACGACGTTCAGAAGAAAACATTGACAGTGCACAAACAGACTGAGTAATACTAACTCTTCCACTCGATGCGGCACCATACGGTTGTTTGCGTTCACGAGAATGTTGACTCAAATACAGAGTTCGTGAAAAGATATGAGAATCTAAAACTTATCGATGATGTAAAAAACGTAAACTCTCACTGCTACCGCCAACTTCAATGATTAAATTGAATCGAGGTTGAAGAGAAAATTCGGGGGATTTCGGACGAATTCCTACCGAGTTGCTATAATTTTTGATCAAAAATATCACATTCCACCGCGGCTCCATACCTTCAAAAAATTGCTGGATAGCTACCTGAAGCGTTAGGTTATCAATAAACGTTTCCAGTTGAATTAGCACATTATAACTTTTAGCTCACCACCTAGTTCTCGGTCCATATCGCCTCTTATGTTTTACTATTTTTACGTTTGATTGTTACTTCCAGTTCCCTACCTCAGTTTAGGTGTTTGGTCCATTTTCAGGTTCCACTCTCTTAATTGTTACTGTATTAATTACGGTTTTCTTTCTAAAAATTTTAGCATGTTATCGGCAAACTCGCTGCCTGATTTGTGGTTTTGTTGGTTATGTGTTGAGGTCTGTATACCCACATGGACATCCATGTAATAAACATAACACAACATAAAAAACCAAAGCTTATCGATAAGGTCACGAGTGAAAAACGAGAAGTAACTGCTACCGCCAACTCTAATGACTGAATCAAAGTTTGGAACAAGGACCGGGTTCGGGGATTTTCGGACGAGTAACCGCAGCCGGACAAGTATCCACAAACGGACGAGTTATTCACGAGTTGTCCTACCGAAAGCGTTCAGTGGATTGTAGGTGTCTTACTGGTAGAGGGGAAAAATTGAAACGAATAAGAACCATGAACTGGGTTTTAGCTACTTTTTGTCGACAGAGCTTGCCGCTCTAACCAATGATTCAGATTCAACGCAACTACCAAAAACTATAGAAAACGGTTGGCTGGCGAGATAGAAAACGAATGGAAACGGAAAGCTTATTGCAACAATAACTAAACCAAAAAAACTACGCATTTCAATTTCTCTAGGAAAACGAAGATGTCTGGGCCCAGATTCACCATTGGTCATCCCCCGTGATATACCCCAAACGGCGAGCAAACCGAGATTCGTGAACGCGCGCCGTGGTTTAATCGAGGTTTACCGCGGGTCTATTACACCTCGAGATGAAGCAGGATTTGGGAGATATCGACGGCATCGAACGGGTTAATCGCCGATGGGGTTTCGGAGACCGCTCGTTCGTTCATGAATCTTGGCCCTGGAGTCGACCAACGGTGCTATTTGGGTATGGGCGAAGAAAAAACGATGGGCGAGAAAAAAAAATGGTCACTCACCGGTTGTATAGGTGAATTGACAGGGCATTTTAGAATGTTATAGTGTCGCAGATGTTGAAATCGTTTCAGTTCAGGAAGCACTAGTGGGCGGCGGTTACCAGCGATGAAATCATCTTGCACACAAGAGCGGCGGCGTTCGATTCGTTCTCAGCAACTGTGCTGAACAACGTCAAGAACAACCCGCTGCCGTTCACGACGACAACCCACGTCCTCTCAACTCTTTTCTAACTCCCAGTAAACAGCATTAACTTTTATGGTGGACAGCAAAACAGTAGTGGTGTACAGGAAGATTCTCCCACAACAACAAGAGTCGAAGAAGACATATTGGCGAGCTGAAGTGAACACTTTGTTCTCGGAGTTGTGCGCACTTTGGTGCATTTTGGATAAATGAATAAATGAAATTGGAAAATTAAACCTACATAAAGCTGCATATATCAACCGTGGTTACCAGCTGAAGCACCACTATTACAATGTATTAGCTGTGCAGTCCGAGCAACACCGAATACTCCAATGGCGCGAACGGGTATCCGATACCTCGCCATAACGACGAAGAGCTACAGCTATACATCCAAGGGCCACATTCATCATTGGTAAACCCAGATAAACCGCAAGATATAGCCTGTGAACGGCGCGCACTTCTCTCTGCGTCTCCTAAACTTCCTATGTTAAACGCAATCTCTCATCGACTCTACTGTCTGGTTCTGGCTCATCGCGGTTTCGGAGACCGCTCGTCCGTTCATGAATCTGGGCCCAAGTCCGAGATTCGGCGATAAATCGTCAGCATCGGGGTATCGGATACCTTGATCTTCATAGATCAATGACGGCAGATTTCGCTGTTAGAGCGGCTACATCGCGCCCACAATAGAGTACGTGGTTAACATATTAGGCCAAAGTGTACTCTCAAAGACGATTTTTTTAATAACGCATCCAAGTCACCTGGACATTTTCAAAGCAATTTAAAAGTTTAAAGGCTGACTTAATTGAACAATGCCCTATTTGCTTCGAAATACGACCTACTAGGTTTGACAAAGTTGTAGTGTAAACGAAAAACGCTCTACGTGGTTTGAAAAACATCCAACATGGTTCCCTTGAGTTCCGCTAGTCACCTAAAATGTCCTCCAAAAGCCTCTTATCATACACAAACCCTTAAAGTACTTCTAACAACATAATAACAAAATCATGACGTCTCAAGTCCTCGGGATACAACCGGTCTGTGGACTCCAACATTTTTGGCTAACAAAAATTCCTTTTTTGAAGTTTAGTTCAATATAACATGAGGGCAGCTGCCCGATGGACCATATTCGTCCCAAAAGTGGGCGGATGCTATGGGAGCAGAAGAGTCAGCCGGAAGCGAGCGACGGAAGAGAAAACCGTGAGAATGCGTATCACAGCGACGATAAAGTTGTCAAACAGTGACAGCTTCTCTAATCTGCGCGTCGCTTTTTTGATTGTTGCCCAGGAACTGGTCTCGGCTAGCGTGAACTGAACCGGAAAAGATCCATTTTGTTCATATGAAATCTGACGTCTTCATCAGCAAACCGCACCTGACTTCACCCACGGGCTATTCATCACCTTCTGTTATGGATATTACATTCAGTTCGTTTCCATAGAAAAGTCTATTTTTAATTTAGTAAAGCGCTATTAAGTTCCGTATTCCGTTGACAACTAATCGCCGATACACTCACCCCAAATGAGCACAAAACAATACAGATGACTCATTGGCGCACACATTTCTATCGAATTTCGAACAATGCAGGTTCCTTGACGATCAAACGCCCATCCGCTTCGCCCTATTGCGGCAGACGTGGCGACCCGACGACCAAAGTAGGAGGTGAAGTGTTTACAAGTACGGAGGCTAAAGTGGACGTACTTTCAAAACTGTGTTCCGTGTGAAGATCTTTGGTGAGAATTCGTCGCGGCACCGCTCGAACTGCTACCTTTTCAGGTGCACCAATGTTACAGGCGTATGGCGAGTCCTGCACACTCTGGTCGAACACTCGCACGTCAATTGAGTGCTCACCTGTAACAAATGGAATTATTTCGACCACCTGTAATGACAGTTAATGCTAAAAAATAGCCATGTGGAGAGTTCATCATGCCTAAAAGCACGTTCACTCTCAGCAGCAATGTAGCGCCGCAGTAGAGCAATTTGACCAGCAAGACTATGCCATATTTCTGTTGTGGTTACAGATCAAAGTCAAAATGTAGACTATTCCAGGACAGAAATATCGCTGAACGTTGTACAATCTGGACAAAATATCAAAAAAAAACTCGTATGCTTTCTACCGCTACATTATATCCGCGGACCCTCTGCCCTATACCTTGCTTTAAGTATAAATATGCTTGGAGACAATGGGGCACTGCATTTCAAAGAAGCGTTGAGATTTGAAGCAAAAACTAGTCAGAAAGAGTCTAATCGATAGTATAGCACGCCTGCATCGTGCGCTGCAAAGCGGCAGTATAAACGCTCTGTCAAATGCTAATGCATACGCTTCAAATGCTTTCACAAATGATAATGCCAGGAGAAATTATTTGCTAACCATAGAACTTTTTGAAGAGCTTTAAGCAAATGTTATGGCCAGTCCTCGATATTCTGATGCAAAAACTCAATTTCCCTCGAAGAAGTATTTTCTACGACTAAAACACCTTACTAGGTATTACTCAGATTTCTCGCTGAACCTTGTCGTTGAAAAACCGGATATCACTTTTCGTGTAAACTTGACAGTTGAAAAACACGACACCGGTTTCCGCGTTGCCTGCTCAGCAAGTGATCGTTGACATGGTTGTATAATCGCCGGCTGTTTCACTAAACCTGCCAAGAGTACGGGAATGTACGAAAAGCGTCTGCTACAACAGCGAAAACAGTCGAGAAATTTCAACACTTGCAGCCCAGGGGCAAAGGAAGAATGAATCTGAAGAGAGGACTTCCCAAGCAGGCCGAATAAACGAGTGTGGTCGATTGGGGGTTCAAAGTGGAGCACTTCTGCCGTTTTATTCTCATTGGGCGCTCTCCTGTTGTTCTACCGAATAGTGCCGATTGTCTCAAGAAATGCTGGCGTTCAGATGATTCACCTGTTCGTCCAAAGAACAAGAAAAACTCCTTTTCACGTTCGATGTCAATGCGCGAAAATGTATCATCGAAAATAACTGAAAGTCTGCTTAAAGTGTCCACGAAAAATCAAAGTCTGCACGGTTGGGGGTCTGCACGGCACGGATCTGTTTAGAAAGTTGACGTGAAAGGTCTAGAGCAAAATCAGTAAAAGCAGCGCTTGGCATTCTAGTGTTAGTGCATTAGTATGACTTACCGGTTGTTAACTATTCATTAACGGCCTGAGGCCCTTGTTATACGTTCGCTCACCCCCAGCGTAACTCGTCCATTCAGTATCAGACACCGTGGGGCCAGACACGTTTGTACGAGTTATCATGGTGACGCTAGCGTGGTGAACTCGTACAAACGTGTCTGGCCCCACGGTGTCTGATACTGAATGGACGAGTTACGCTGGGGGGTGAGCGAACGTATAACAAGGGCCTGACGTTTCGACCTTCTCGTCGTCTTCAGAAGCCCATTGTTCATGGTTAGTGACCCGAACGGCTTGCCCAGCCAAAGACCGCACCCACTCTAGCATTTTTCATGCTTAGACCTCTGAACACGACGGGAAGGTCAAAACGTCAGGCCATTAACAAATAGTTCCACCGAACCACCTCGGCAAGGCATACTAACACACTAACACCAGAATACTAACATCAATGCCAAGGTTTAAAGAAGAGTGAACCTGGGTATTAGTGAACATAGCTGTTTTACAAAATCTATTAATCGAAAATAGTGAACCAGTAGGGTACTCAATGCAAACTTCTGTACTAAGCAATGGTTGAAAAAACAACAAAACTTGAAGTAGCTTCGATACTAAACTTTAAACCGATAACAACTGACCGTTTGCAATTCTCGCCTAAATGATGATAAACTCTGCCAACAAAAAACAAGAAAAGCAGATTTTTCGTTAAAATTTCATTTTTAGATCCAAAAAGTGACTCAAAACACGCAGCGTCATATTACAATTGCATTGAATTTGACAGAAATTCCGAAGTGTTCTTTCGAACTTTTCGAAACTTCAAACCAAAAGAGTAAGCAGTCGACGGCGAAACGAATAAGACAAAGGTGAAAACGGAAGGGAAAATAATTTGAATAGGCATCACAACATGATAGCTGTATAACGAACTTCTATTTCATCATACGACTACAAAGGACGAATAGAAAAATTTGTGAAATGGGATCGATCGATGATGTGCAAACAGAGAGGAGAGCCGGAGAAATCGACAACTATCAAACTATCAACACCGTCTTTTAGTGCTGTAATAAAGCCCAAGACATTTAACACTACATTCGACGGCAAGTCCAGTACAAACACCTTTTTTATAGAAAGAACTTATCCAAGCATGCACAAAAACCACCGAAATCAACGGAACCGTTCGTTTTACCCACAGAGCACTTCAGACCAGTGGAATAGGACCGGATACGATCATTACAAGATGTCACCGATTCAACTTAAAGCTCACCTGCCTCCTGTGGAATCCATTCCACCTTATATGAGACATCGTCGAGCGCTGTCACCACACCATGACGACGCTTTCCCGACGGCGCTGAAGAAGTCGAACGAAAAATGCCGAAAATAGAAACTCAGATAATGCCAACAAAGGTCAACGATTGCCTCATGCGACATTTGGCAATGTTAAGGCGCTAAGAGCCCAAACTAACGATTTAAACACAGTGAACTAAGAAAAAAGCAAAACGATCGAATAAAGAAGGACAAACAACAAGCAACGAAAAACAAAGACATAACAGAGACTTACGTCGCTAATCGGCTGACATGATGAGACGATCACAAAGCACAGACAGACACAGAAACGACAACGGGCACGAGTTTCCGGCATTCCTGCGCTCCAGTTCCTCCGGACATTCTTCCTATTTCCTCCGAACATTCATTTATGTTCATGGCTGAACCAATGTCGCCGGACAGCAACGAAAAATGAACTCAGCGACGGGACATACGGGGACGAACACACATACGCACACACAGACGATCGCATTCATACGCACAAACACACCAATTAGCCTACCGTAATTCGACTGTTGAAGGACAAAATTACTCTAGACGAGCATTACGACAGCTGCACAAACGTAAAACACCACTATTTTAGACTTTAAATGAATTATAAATATTCACAGTCAACAACAGTAAAAATAAAGCTCTAGGTCTATAGTTGATTGACGCACTTAGCTGTACATGCAGCTGTACATTCAAGACACAACACATTTTGGAATTGAAAATATTTGATATTCTTATTCAATAGAGTAGATCACGCTCGAAACTGTTTCTCAAAATTCACGAGCTACGAATTTTGTCAAACCGAAATAGTTCATCTCACTAGATGAAAGTGATGTGCTTTCCCTAGTCAATCGAGCAATAGGAAAGGCTAGAAATGTGAAGACCAAAAGATTACTTCGTCAGCCAAATAATATTTTTTTCCAAATTATGGCCACATTACCGGGCATTTGAACAGTGACTGGTGCAAATTCCATGTTTCATAGAAACCGAAAACGTATTTTATGAAGAATCTGAACAGGCGCAAAAACGAATTCATCGAATATCAACCGAATCAGTGGCTCGTAAATGAAGACCGCAACTGCTACCAATCTAGAGAGCTTCATCCAATCTTGATTAATTGACTTCAAAACGTTTCGAAAATCAACCCAGCCTGAGTATTTCAGATATATTTCAAAAATATCAGTTTGTTGAATGAGGCTTATTCGGAAACACCAACTCGGCCAAAATATTTCAGAGATACTTTAGAAATATCAGTTTGTTGAAGGAGGCTCAAGCGAGAATAAAGAGCGTGTATAGATTTAGAATAACACAGTGTACAGTGCAAAGCGTCTACTTGATATTAGCTATTTAACTATGATTAACTATGACACCACATTGAATTAGAAACACAAAAATATTATAAGACTATTTTGGAAGCCAAATAAATATACCTGTAATGTCCACAGTGATGTCATTAGGTGCTGCCGCTGCCGCATGAATCATAAACGACGCCGGTCGACCAAGTGATGCGCCTCGCAGCTGCTCGCCAAACACTGACACCGCTGACGCGTCGGCGATGTCGAGTATAAACGGAGAGCCTGGACGAATTGAATTTTCAGTTATATCGCAAAGGAAAATTACTCTCATTCTCTATGAATTTTTCCACCTGTTGATCAATTTATTTTTCCATCAATTCGGTGAAAAATACTTCACTCTTGGACAGCACTTGAAACAGCGCTATGAAACAACTTTAGATAGAATTCAAATGCAGGCACCTATCTAAGGACCTAATCATACTTGGTAGCTAAGAAGTACCCCAAAATTGACCTTGATCATGTGTGAAAGCTCAGCGGTTCTTGATATACACACATACAGTACCGGACGCGCCGCAACGATAAAACGGCGGTAGCGGCGTTTTGAAGCGCCGAAAAGCGGAGCCTAGAAGGCGGTGAGTCACCAAGCGAGGGAACGAAGCGGCAACGGAATCCGCAAATCGAGAAGTCAAAAAGAAATCGACTGAAAACAAGTTTCACGAATTTGGAGCAGGGTATATGGAGGGATCGAGCTGCTGAGCACGGAAATATACTTATTTTTGCAAATAAATCGATTTTAAAAAGTTATTGAAAGCAGCGGGTCTCGGGGCTCCAAAGCGCCGCTTCTGCCGTTCCATCGTTGAGGCGTGCCAGGTACTGTATTTTCAGCTAAAATTGCATATGAAAATCGATACGGAAATTTTTAAATGAAGAGTTCGCAACAACGTTATGGATCGATATTTGAGTGAAACTCTCAAAACACTAATTCAATTGAAATTCTTTTCGGTTTGAGCTAGTTGTACACACAAAATCAAGGTATCATATTCTTTTGACCGCTACTGTACTTCATCTAAAAAACTGTAATGAAACTCTCAAAATACTAATTCGATTAGAAATCTTCTCGGTTTAAGCTAGTTGTACTCAAAAATTCAAGGTATGATGCCTTGAATTTTTCTATGGTACCTTTTAACCGCTACTGTGCTTGTTCCAGTAAACTATAAAAGTCCACGAAGTTTACTTGCGGAGCCTGCCGCATCCTCTGCGTCACTGCTCTATGCTTAACCCCTACAGTGACTCTTTGCCGCCGATTATAAAAAGTCCATAAGAAGCAAAGTAATGCGCCAGGAGTAACGCGGAGAAAGAACATTAAAGCAAGCAGTTCCTACAAGGTCGAAGAGTAGCTTAAACGAGTACGAAATTCTGTACGTTACCTCGATAACTTCACATAATTATTTTTTCCACCTGTCACCAATTCCTGTTACACATTTGATGCCCACCTTTCACTTCCATTCTGTTGAACAGTACGTGGATCTTGTACTGTCCGGCTCCGTCCGGCACGAAGTTCACTCGGTATACTTGTGGTGAGTCTTCTTCCTCAACCGTCGACGGTATGTGACGTCCGTGACGCAGTACACTGACCTAAAATGGGACATCTTAAAGCTTTTGAAGTCGTCTAATAATGAAAACAATTGAAAATGAGCTCCTCTGAAAACAAACGAGGATATGTAACAAATAACAGATAGAAATTTAATAAGGAACAGATCGATTAGATTTCGGAAATGATGATAAAAAGATGAAAAACGAGGACAGTCGAAAAAATCGAATGATTCCAATAACTTTATGAATTCCGTAACAGTTTTTGGAGTTCAAATGTACTTATATTTTTACAGATATTGCTGTTTTGAGGCCTCTTGCTCTGAAGATCGAGATAGGTTTCGATTAGTAAAGAGGAAACTGCACTGAAAAGTGATATCTGCAGAGAAATATCCATTTATATCAATATCTGTCTCCAGTTCATACATATCAGCTGTCAGATATGGTTCCATGGAATATAAAAACAAGCAAAGCAGCAAACAAAGCTGATCCATAAGAAACGGCGCTCTAAATCTTCTAGTAAGAAGGAAAATAATCTATTCAATGGGGTTCTTAAGAATAACTTGCTTTAGCAAGTATCTCGGAAACTGTGTTTACAATTGTCTAACTGGTCATTTGCGGCCTCAACTGAAATGCTGCCTAAGGGCTTGTTCAGACGACGCGCGTCGAAAATGCAAAATCGAAGCTCAATCGATAATTAACGCCCTTGATCGAATTTGCTCTTTTGCATTAGTGGCGCAGTCCGGTTGCGCCTCATATAGGCAAACTTACTGGTCGCTCGGGTTTTTTAGAAGGCTGCTATTCCTTATTAAAGGAAATTTTGACAAAATTCACTTTTTTCGTTCAATTTCTTTCCTATGTGATTATATGCCTAATTTTTTTTGCCTATATGAGGTGCAACCCGACTGCGCCACTAACGCAAAGGAGCAAATTCGATCAATGACGTTAATTATTGATTGAGCTTCAATTTTGCATTTTCGACGCGCGTCGTCTGAACAAGCCCTAACATCTCCAGTTTTTCAACGTACAAGTTTAGGCCGCTTTATGGAGCCAACAATATGACCAGTAGACCTTGACACTCAAAACAAACCTGTAAGTCACTGGCAATGAGACATCGGCAGTAAAGACGTATAAACACTGAGATTTTTCAGCAATGAATCATTAAGAGAAAATCTCATGGCCGGCATCCAGTTGGGCCCTTTTCTGATTCACGTGAAGGACGAGCACCACAACTAAGCAAATGCAAAAATAAATCAGAAAACGCAGCATCTGGATTTTCGCGCAGCAAACACAAAGTGTGACAAAGAACATTAATTGCCTTCTCTTCACTTTTCACTGCATTCTCAATGAAAAAAATACAGAAAATACCGATTAAAAGAGACTAGGATTATTAATCGTCCAATCGATAAATCGATTGACAGACGCAGAATCTGTATCGAAGAGGCAGCTCTTTTACAATGATGAAATAAGGAGTGTTCAACAAAATGAGAAGCGACAGAATGACCATTGAGAAAACGTGGCCGAAAAAATGGTTGCCGGCCTGGATGGACGCAATGTCACTCTATCTTCAAGAGGATCTACGATAATTGCTGTACCGAGCAGAATAGGGATTAACGACGTAGCTGTAGTAAATCAATTGATTAACGAAAACGGATTCTCAGTTGCCCAGCACATAAATCATTGATACTCAGCAATGCAACAGAAATTTAAATGACTACAGGAAAATTTGCTTTACCCTCTTGTTGCTGAACTTCTAGAATAGCTTAGCTCAAAACGTGGAGAGAACGCTTTTAGCTAGGCAACTGTTCCTAGACGGCTTTTTGTGATTTGGGTTACCCGTAAAAAAAGGCATTGCTTAATTCCATAAATTCCAACTCCATTCCAATTCCACTTTCTTCAGCGGTTCACTTCATTGAACAGCGCATCACAGAAAACAGTTTAGTTGAAATTAGCTGCAACAATTGCAGAGAGAAAGACCGCAAGTGGGATCATGACAGAATGGCCAAGACAGAAGTGGTTCCTTGAGGGTTAATGGGTACAACTGGAGGAAACGGGACATAAAAAAGGTATTAGCAAAAAATCCGATTATCTATTGTTCCAGTTTATAATGAATTTGGACACAATTAGCCGAAATGGTGGCAACTATTTTATAAGTCATGATAGTGTTCGCGCGCGTAATCGTAAACGATACATAAGACACTTTTACACCTGAAATACCTGAAGCAAAAGCGCTCGCTGCGACAGAACGAAAAGTTGCCGAATCGATTTAATATAAACTGATTGTAAAAATGCGAAAAGAGAGGAAAAGAAAGCTGCAAAGGAGGGAGCGCCACGAAGTTGGACAAGGTTTGTTGACAGTTGGAGTTGCAAATGTTTAAAAAAAGATTTGCAAGTACGTATGAGGCCAGTGTTACAATATGAAAAGATAAATGCATTTGTGAAAAGCGAAACTTTCGGCTGAAAAGGAGTGAAAATCATGCATATCTGAGGTAAAAGAATAATAAAAAAAGAGAGAAATGCAATCCGAGCAGCATGGGATTAGAAAAATAGCGGAAGAGCAGTAAAATTCCTCCAAAATAATAACAAACGTAATACGTAAGATTCTAGCACATGGACATGATGCCGTTGAAGAATATGGAAACTATGCGGACAGTTCCGTTGGAAACCTGTTCGGAGTAAGGGTGAGACGAACTGGAACTGGATTTTTAATTGTTAACGATATCAGTTTCAATGGTTGTAACCGACATATCAGAAAACGGAGAGATGCTCAACTTTTCGCAAAACAACCAACCCATTGATGAACTGTGATTCTCACGATAGTGGCTCCACAACTGAGTGAAACCATAGGTGAATGCAAACAATTAATAATCTCTTACGGTTGTTTATAACGAGTGCTCGAGAAAAAAAAGCCCCGAGGGATTTACACTATTGGAAAGTGGTTCACATCCAGTTGCCCAAGTTTCTACTCTACTAACACCACTCAAATTCCGAGGATGAATACAAGATGGAGTTATCCTCCGGGCAAGATGACAAAAAGAACAACTAAAAAATAGGTATATTGATTGTTGCAGAGATTTAGAAAATGCGGATGGCTCATTATCAGTGGCAACGGTTTTGCAGAACAAACTCCAACCGAAACACATTTGAAGTATGTTTTCTGCCAGCCGGAATCTTTCTGTTAAACGAAAACGAAGAAATTTGGTTCGAAAACCGGCAGCACAAGGAGGAAGGTGATCAGCGAGGGATTCAAACTTTACGAGCGATTTCATCAAAGCTGCTCACGGCATTGATGAGCTAGCACATTAAGGTCACATTCAGTAGGTCTTTTGGATAAAAACGGATGAAAACGACAAAAAAACGGTTAGAAAGACGGGGAAAAAGGGGAAACGTGGCAAATGGACTGAGACAGAGATGTGACTGGGAAGGGAACGGAACTCGCCGTTAGTGTTCGGTTCATTGAACAGCGGTTGATCGCGGTTGACCATGGTGAACGATGCGCGTGGGGTGGGATGGCGCTCGTGCCCAACGACGACGACGACGACGAGGACGACGACGCGGGATGGTCATATGTGTCTAATCATATAGTGATCAAATGTCAGGATACGTCGGCTCGATGGTATCACACACTCGTATACGGTGATCAGAAGGCCGCGAGAGAATCAGACAATCGACGATATCGTAGGGCGATCGTGTAGACTAAGGAGACGAGTAGAGTGTCGAGGAGAGTGGTGGCGATCGGTGACGACGTCGTAGAGGTGAGCCGGCGATCAGAAGGTGCGCGAAAAGCGCGGGGGCAGATGGATAGAGAAAGAGAACGAGCGCGACACCGACAGAACGAGGTGAGATGATGGCATTCCGATCGTTTGTGAGCGTGTACGCCACCCCACGACGAAAACCCCACGTCGGACTACACTCCTACTTGAGTCGAGTCGGGTCGTCATTGCATGGTAGGCAGCCACTGATAAACTAGTTACAGTTGACATCGATCTGTTACTAGCAGTACAAAAACACGTAATGATCTGTTACACTAGCTGTTTGTAAATAACCCCACTGCTTCTGCGCACCCAGTTAGTAACAGTGCTAAGAACTCGAATTCGGCGAGCTTCGTAGAAGAATGGCAAGTTCCCTGATAGTAAAAAAATGCAGCATTTTTGACTTTCTCGACAACCTAAAACTATTAAATGCAATCCCGATATCATATATGAAACTCCTTTTACGTGTCCTATTAAAAATAAATTCATTACTTATCAATAAAACGATTTTTCTCTGATAGAAATATCTATAAAACTGTTAACGACATGTTGAGTTCGTCTAATCTCTATTCCTTCTTCTTTGACTGCACTTCCAGTTACCATATGAGACTGACCTATCATCTGGTCTCTTACCATGATATCGCAGCAACCCAATCTCTGGATCAAGCTGAAGCCATTAAGAAGGCTTTTAGGCCAAAACACCAGCCATTAACCATTACTTCCGGTTCGATTCGGACATTTTTTACAACAAAGTGGACGCATTGATTAAGAGATGGGGGTTACTGAAAACAAAGGACGCTTCCATATTAAGGACGTTTTTCAAATCGAAACGAACGAGTTTCAAAATCGCTCGGACGTTTTTAAATAGCCGCTCCAACTGAAACACCTCCAATTGGTATTAATAACACATTAAGAAAGTTATATTTGGTTCTAAAAACATTCATCCAAAAGTGCTTAATACGATTTACGAAGTTTCCAATTTAAACTGGAAACCTTAAGCTGAGCTACATACACTGGACCCGAAAATAAAATACTTCGCTCACAGTACGAAAACTAAGGAGAGAAGCCAGTATCTCTGCAGAAGCTGGAGAATTCGAGGAGAGACAAATAGACCGCTCAGTTCCTCGAGAAATTTGGGCAAGATTTTCTCCAATCGATTTTTATAAAGGGTGTGAGAAAATGGGAGGAACAGTTTATCAAGCACCCCTCTGCTGATCAGTTTGAACTAGAAAATGCAACAAAATGCTGCATTAAATTTGCGGTAACTACAATTGTTCACCAATATACTCCCTCATGATGCTATGACCATATTAAAAATTGCAACTTTTTGCATTTGGATAGTATCAAAGTCTCCATTCCCTACTGCGGAATATTTTGGACTAAACCACCTGCCATTATGCTAATAAAATCACCTGAACAAAGGAACGTCTAAATGATCTAGACAGACAAGAAAACTGATTAAATTATGGAGCAATCATCCCATGCACAATGAGCGAGACACCAACAAAAAATGCCATTGGAGTTCTCCTATAAATTCGAAGACGACCAACTTTGTAATGTAAAAGTCTACCACTTTGATTCCACGGAATTCACACGGAATTATCACACATCCCGACTAGTCCCTATATAATTAGCGTAAGCATTACGAAGAAAAAGTCTAGCGATGTGGACGACGAAAACAGCTTCCATCAGCATTCATTAATCTTCTCCTTGTTGCGTCGTTTCGATACGAAAAACTGCTTTCCGAGCGGAAAAACGCACTTCCTCTCTCACTAATACGAAACGGTCGGTATCTAGTCAGCGACTGCCGATCGTATTCTGCAGTTTTCCCTTTTTGATGCATACATTTCAAATGTTACTAATCCAAAATTCATTTCAAAGCGGCGATGATTTCCACATTTATGGTGCAAAACCACAGCATCGAAAAGCCTCTGCAATTTTCAGCTTTAACTACGACAAGACCATAGGGGATCTTATGCAAGAGAGGTTGAATAAATGTTGAACGGTAAAAATTTGAGAAGAAATCTTCAGTGGAAGAGAAGCATATGTACGACCAATGGAATGACTTTCCGCGTTTTTCCTCCAGCCCATAAATCTCCTACAACGCCGCCAAACACATTTCAAGATTAATGAAAGAAATTCACTTTGGCTCAGCTGCTCGGAAGCAGCTGAGATTCCGATAAATATGAAATATTTCGAAATAGGTGTCAGTTTTTGCTTTTCATCTTCAGAGTTTACCTACACCGTTTTGCGGTAAAATAGGCTATCGAAGGTCTATAACCACCCAGAGGACAATGTGCTGGCTTTTGCATAGCCAAACATGTTAACTCTTATAGATAAACAATAAGAAACGAAAGGAAGAAAAACATGAGGAAATACATTCATCGTTTGCCCAATATTACGGCGGTAGCTGTAGGTTACGGTATAAATATGAGGTTGAGATAATAGAGGAAAAACGCATGAACTTCTGCAAACGAACGGATATTGTTTGAATACGGGCCTAAGCAACTATTGATGTTGAGTGACATACGAAGTACGAAAGAAGCGACGCGAGAACAAAAAGGAAGAAAAGGAAGAGACGAGAAGAAAGACGGAGAAGAGTAAGACTCAGAAATTACCCGAACGGTGAACATACCTCCAAGTGACCGCGACCGGCCTCTGTCGCATTTACGTTGAACTTCAACTCTTGTCCAACCAAACCGACATCCAAGCCGTACACTTGCACCAAGCCAGCGTCAAACACCTTTAATCATCGTGATTAATTTACTGACTAATAGTCTGGCAAAATCATGGAATAAACACTGCTGATGAACTGAAATCAAATTTCTAAAAAAGCATTTTCTAACCTGACACGAAAACGGGCTTCCACGAATATGTTCGCCATCGTACAGTATTCCAATCTTCCAAAGCCCTGAAGGAATTGACAATTCCTTTATTTTGAAATGGAGGGCAGCAGAAAACGCTACCATTTTCCAAATGCTTCAAAATATACTTTCTAATGTACCGAAGATCATCGACTACAATCCCCATTCTGAAAACCCCATCACTTATCGGTCCTCTCACCGTCACCACGTGAATGATGTTCAGGTCTGGCCTTTGCACAGACTTGCTACAGATCTGCAGACATTCGTAAGATGTCATTAGAACGGCGGATTACAAAGAAGAGGATGCGATCATAGCACTGGTGATTGGATTAGCTGCAAATTCTTCTGAAATTTGCGACCAAAGTACACTCCCGCTGGTTTTAGGCGAGTGAAAATTCAACTCCGTTAACTCCGTTAATTAGAAAAAATCAAATTAGTTCTTTGAACCCCATTAAATCATCTCATTCTCACAAAATTTCTACAAAACAACCCTACACAGAAACTGAACCAACTTAGGTACCCGATAAAAAAACGCTTGACGAAATCCCTGTATTTCACCTTACAGCGATTATAAAAGGACGGCTTTCGATAAATACTGGCTAAATATCTACTCTTACAACTACTATTTGCAAAAATGACTGGCCAATGGATCCAGACCAGTTGGGAGGATTCACCCACCGAAACCAGACTTAAGGCCTATTCACACTTGGCAGGAAAGGGTAGAAGTTACCCAGCGGCCTCGCTTCTGCAACCTTTACTCCTTTACTCTCTGAAGTACCAACTTCAGGTCCCCTCTGTAGTGAAGCCACAACCGTAACGGGATCTATTTCAAATCTCATACTGCATGATGCATAGACGCTGTGGAACGCCCAGAAGTGTTGCGTCCTCTGCGTCTCTACCCCGAAACCGCTGCTTAGCTGCAGAGTATGTATGATGGTTCAGGAGTAATATCTACATGGTAACATCGATTTGCTGAGTGTGAAAGCTGTTCCATCCGTCATTTTGAGTATTGAATTACTGTATCGTTTTCTTAAAGGTTAAGCTGTTCAGCACTCACCAACTTGCTGAGGTGTAAAACTGGCCGTGTACGAGTTAGCTCGTTTCGATACACTACACGGTTGAGCTCGTCCGGATGGTGAGACGGCATCCACGTGGACGGAACCGGCTGCACAATCGCCGTGAGCATTAATCTAAAGTCAAATCAACAAATTAAGTCGAGGATAGGTAAAAATGGGATTGATTAGAGAACAAGATCATTTGACTCGATTTCACTCGTCAATCTCATCATATTTCCATCAAAATTCAGTCATCAGCCACCTTCCTACTTTCCCCAGCCTCCCACTGGTACTTCATTGATTCACGACAGCCTTGCTAGCCGGCTAGGGAAGATACTATCTTGGGGTCAGCGCCCTCCCCGACCACATACGTCGAGCAAAACAACACGATGGACGAACATTATGAGCTGACTAACCACACCTGAACACAGACCTACGAGCCAAAACGATCCGAAATACACAGCGAGAATTTGAAAAACGATCAGACAGATTCACCTTAAATTTCACAAAAAAAATATTTTAATCTCATGCCTCTAAAAATATAAGAACCAGAAAGCCACGTCTGGTTCAACAAGTCAACACCGTCACAGAACACATTTTGCTTTTCCCAAAAGTCTTTAGACATATTTGGACATTTTCATATTTTTTCAATGAAATATGACAACTAAAGCACATGAAATGATATGTGAAGATCCGATGAAGATAAAGTGACCCTCTCCGGCAATTTTCAATGGTTCCATCGAGAATGGTGCGAGATGTGAAATGGAAAAATTGGACCCCAATAGTCCCTCCCCCAAGAGCGTGGTAGCAGAGCGCGGCAACTCGAGAAAATCGCGCATTTTGAAGGTGCTCCACGGTATCCCCAGCACTCACCACGACTTCCACAATCGAACCGACACTGCATGGTTCACTGAGACCAGAGAACGAGACCAGACCGATGTCAGACGGTCGAAGTGTCATCTCGTCATGCGCCGACGCCTCCAGAACTACAGCCTTTCCGTTAGCACTGCTCACTTTTTCCGACCTGTCCTTTTGATTTGGCTGGGATTCCGTCTTCTTCTTAGCCTGGAATACTTCGTTTTTTTTTAAGATTTCAACTGATACTTATACAAACACTTCTAAGTACTGCTATCAAATCTTTCCGCTGTATGATTGAACAAAAGCAAAAGCACTGAGAAAAACCATATTGTCTTCATTGCTGTTATACACGCGCACGACGAAAGCCTAGTGTCTCGCTGAGGCTACACTGAATTAACCCTAAGGAGCACAAAAAGTCGAATCCTATAACTTCTCATTCAACGTTTGAGCCACAAAAAGGCTTCCGTAATGAGGGACATCTTTCATTTCATAAACGAACAACAAACTGATGTATTGACGGGTCTTTTCCAGAAAAACGAAGACCTCGATCAGATTATCATCATCAATCCGCCGGTAACGTAATGACACTGCTGTATTGTAAAAAAAGCGTTTGAAATTTTTGACTTCCAATCGATGTCGGAAGTGTGGCGTGCCCCAACGACTTGATGATAGGCAGGTAATTCGTTTATCGATGCGAATTTGGAAAGTGAAATTGCACCTCGTCGCCTGGTAAACAACACCGCACATGCGAAACCTGACCAGAACACAAAACATGTCTTTTCAACGATAAAATTAGATTGCTCATGTGCAGAGAATGACACATTTCAATGGCGCGGAATTTTGCATGTTTTATAGATTTATTTACGCCCACCTTATTTATTCACCGGTAAAGGTAAACGCGACGACGTTGGCTAGTCATCTAAGGACGTATTCCTGTTACATTTAGAATCGCACAGGCTTCGTGAATGAGTATTTGGCCAGTACAATGACTTGCGAGCGCCAGCCACTACACCAGGCCAGTGTCCTTACCTTCTCAAGCAAGTCTGGTAGCAATTTACCATACTACGAAGAGACGGAAGGCATGGTTGACCCGGAATGGGATCGATGGCACAACTTTGAGGGTGTCAGAGCAGCCTCTTACGGCTATAGAACGCGTGCCCTTTGCTTACTGCAGACGAGCTGTTCATAAGAAAATTTGTCACCGCGGTCATTTCCGTTTTCAGAACCTTCATCATAACTAAACCAAATTATCACAGAACTGGAGAGCATACCGTCGCGTTGTTCTGGTTCTGGAGCTGTTTGATGATATGAAGGCGACGTTTAGCGAACGATTTATGAGAGATGTCAACGTCGGAGCCACCGGAATCGGATTTCTGCTCGGCGTCGTCGTCGCTGTTCGCCTCGACTTCGTCACGAGATGCACTCGAATACGCTCGCGATGCTGCTCGTGACTCTTCCGGTGACAACACGTTCAAGGAGATCGGACTTGATGGTAATTCCACTCCTTGACAATAGATTCGAACCTGAAATAGAGAATATTCGGATATTTTCCAAACTTTCTCTTTTTAAAACCTCGGCATGATGTTACACTTGTTTTATGCTGTTGTGCGCCGTCTTCAGGTTGTGACTGCCATCCGTTCAATATGAATTTTTCTTATATTTGGTGAGATACCTAATAAATAGTAGATGAATTTTTGCAAATTCTTTAGAGCAGCTATTGAGCATATTCTGTTAGAGTAGTTTTCGGAGTAATGTCGATGGTTCATCTCAAGTCAGCTGCTCTTCATTACCAAATCTAATAGGATCGATATTAGTAGGAGGATCAAGTTCCATTCTGTCGTGACGTTTCGACCTTTCTGAGGCCCAGAAAGTGGTTCTAAATCCCTTGGCCTTACAGATATAGGGTGTATTAATGATAGGGAGGATAGGGCGCTCGGTCGGGTATATCGATAAGGTCACAGAGGTTCGAACCCCTTTTTAGGCCTCCAAAAGGTCGAAACGTCAGGACATAATGGAACTTGATCCTCCTACTAATATCGATCCGGTTAAATTTGGTTACGAAGAGCAGCTGATTTAAGATCAACCATCTAAATTACTCCAAAAACCAATCGAACGGAATATACTCGGTAGCACCTCTGAAAATTTGCAAAATTCACCTACTTTTTATTTGGTACCGCACCAAATATGAGAAAAATTCATATTGAACCGATGACAATCACAACCTGAAGACAGCGAAAGTGTCGAAACGTCAAACGGTATATGCTCAGTAGCTGCTCAAAAGAATTTGCAAGAATTCACAAACTGTTTTCTGAAATCACTCCAAACATGGAAAAATCATGTTGAACGGATGGCAATCACAACCGCGTAAGGATGGAAAACACGCCGACCACTGGTCAGAGTCTAAAACGTTTCTACGGCCAGTGAAAAATTTTAAAATGCGAGTGGATTCTGCTAAATAAAATCATCCGAGGAATGATAACTATCATACTTCGAGCCAACGATGAATCAACTGGTTATAATGACGAAATGGGAGAAGAATAACCAATTAATTACGAATGGATGATGTTGTGACAATGGTGTAACTTGAAAACATTGTGGTTAGAAGATGGTATTGCCTACGGATGAAAAAATGGAAATTGAAAAAAATCTGATAATTTCACTCCACAAACGAGCAGGAATTCACGAGCAACACTATTGAAATTCAATCAGGACCTTGCGATCACCAAATTTTCACTACGGTAAATTGGGTTGGAGAGCGTCAATGATTCAAACGTGAAAGGATTTTTCAAAAATAAAAAAAACAATACCACTCGTTACAGTACCTATCAGAGGTAAATTTACCTCAATACGTCGTGGTTTAGAAAAATTAGCTGCTGAAGAATAAGTTTCATCATCGAGGCAACCCCGACACTTTCCCAGAAGCCCTTTTCTGACGCGTTTTTTTTTGTGCAAGTCCTTCTTAGCTACTCACATAGAATTAAAAGTATAGAAAAATCCAAAATAAAAATTCAGAAGGTAATACCGACTATTGCCGTAGAAAATGGAAGACGATCTGGTAGCAGCAGTAGTGGCAGAGTATTGGCATCACATTAGGACACTCATATCAGTACAGGTTCGTAATTGGATTATTTACAACAAATGTGGAAATTCATTAATCGGATGCCTGAACAATGGCTAGAAACTCCTAGAAATTCTGATCTGTTGGCGCTTAGTCTGCTCAGTGTCCTTTTTCACTCTCAGCAATCAGAAAATGCAACACTGTACTGTCCTTCGCTCAGTAATTTTTGATGAAAACCGGAGATATTTTCACGACGACGAAAAACTAAAACTTCACAGGAGCATCGAACTATTTCCGTCGGAAAAGTTCCCTCAAAAAGTAGAGCGACTGCTTATGCTCAATTGCCGGAAAATGAGACCCTATTCTAGCTGAGGTGCTCAGCATTCAAGTAGCTTTCAGTAGGGGCTAATTACATGAAAGTCACATAGATATATCGTCGTGAAGAAATGGAATCGCAATCGATTACACGACCGTAAGGATCGAAAACGGGGACGCCGCGGCGTATTCTTCAGTGAGGTCCTTTTACCAAAACATCATCAATTCAAGTGAAACTGGTTTTTTAAAGCAAAAGAACATAACTATATGGTAACGTAAAGGAGGTTGTGAGACTCACCTCAAGTGTCGACATCGTTTGTGATGTTTTCTGTGAACAATAATGATGTGTTGACGGATTTGAGAGCAATAAAAGTGACGAAAACATTGGGTAAACATTGGTGGTTATGGTTCATAAATACGATTAGGAATGCAGTGTTTGTTAGCAGCGATGCCAAAATTGCTGCTGCTCACCAAAATTCAGCTCAACGACAAAATCGCTCACTATCGAGATCATAGAGCAGAACAGGTAATTTCAAGAAGTCAAACTCGCTTGTAATCGATCGAAGTCTTGAAATGGTTGAGAGAAGCGATAACAGTGGAATTCCATAATGGAAGAGCTGTGTTTCTCTACCTTCTGTCGATTTGATACATTGAAAAACAAAAAACAAATAGCTCAACTCCAATGAGCTCATTCTCTCGTACGTTGGATGAGATCAGATCCAATAAAAAGCTGTTCGGATCGAGTTTCTAATGATTGAACTTTCACCAATTTCAGTATACTGTAAAGTCACCATTACGAAAAAACCGGTTGATTTTCAATTTTTTGTCGAGGGATTCTTACATTCGCCCCTATTTCTGATCATTTTGTCCTCAACACTCTCACCATCTCGTCGTCCCTTTACGTGAACGCCAAAGCCAGATTACAACTGGACAAAAACAAGTTCACCGATCAGCACGATTACATGGGTTCGTTCTGACTACACAATCTATCAGCACTGCAAAATATGGAGCACTTGAAAATGTAACCATCGCCAGAATTTTTTAGTTCCCTTAGCATGATAAGCGTGTCATATCTGTTCAAAGTCCATTACACAATCGTATGCGTGAGGATTAATTGCAACATTGTGCCTAAAATATGCGACCCTTCCCACACTATTGACCCCATTCTTGGAACCAACGATAATTTATGCCATACTACATCAATTTTGGACCGCGCTTGGAAGGAGGCGCCATTTTCAGTAGGCTGTTCAGGCGATCGATCCCAGTCCGAGGACAAGCAGAGCTTTCATTCTTCCAAATTCGGCTATGATTTCCTTTGAGGAGGAGTAGGTGTTGAATAGGCTGTGCCACTGACAGATCAAATAGGGAAAGACATAGATAGTGTTCTGTTTAAAAGTTTTCTTTTCACTTCCTCCCTACTTCTTCATTCTTTTCGCCTTGATATGAGTACCAGCTGTTTTGAAGTCCATATAGGGGCTTCAAACCGAGCTCAGCATTTGCGTAGAGGGGGAAGTTCCCGAGTCTTTGCTGGATTTATTGTACTCAGCACAACTGTGACGAGTAAATTAAGGGTAACGCCGTTTTCAGTTCTTTTCACAGTTGTGCTGAGTACAATAAATCCAGCAAAGAACCGGTAGATATAGGCTAATTGTGAGAGCGATTTTCATTCGTCGATCATGGATCTGACGTTAGTTTCCCAAAGTTTAACCTTTAGACCACCCATATACGTCGGCAAAAGAGTGTATTTGGGATGTGCATCACAAAACTGATGTCAGTTTTTCGGTTTTCAACCGATTCCAGAGCATTCAATTGGGTAAAGGCCAGTGGAAATAATGGCGCGGTAGGATACATTTTTGAATTTTTCGCAAGCGATCGAAAGGAACATCAGATTCATAAGATTCTAATTTTTCTAATTCCTCTAGGCGAACCATCAGATAAATCGGCGATGAGTTGTCGTTTTTTTCACGTGACCTGATCACGTTAAATAAATAATAAATAAATGAGCTTCGGCTGAAATAAAAACTCGTGATCGAATAGCTCCTCTACAAGAGGTTTGAGCCAAATCGATAACCCTTGATGGGCCATCCGAGTTTATAATGCTAACGATTTGGGGTGGTAATCGATCGGGATTTAAAAAGCGGATATCCGATGGACTGAAATGAGCGCCCCAAATGATATTCATAGGAGAGGTTTGGGTAAGATAGTAGGGAAATTTCTTCTCTGACCAGTGATGAAGTGCTGAAAGTTGACTGGTGCCCGAACCCACGAGTAAATTAAGGGTAACGCCGTTTTCAGTTCTTTTCACAGTTGTGCTGAGTACAATAAATCCAGCAAAACACCGGTAGATATAGGCTAATTGTGAGAGCGATTTTCATCGTCTAACTGGTAACTGGTAACTGTTGGTACGTGTGTGCCGTTTAAATTCGTACTAAACTGTCACGGTGCGCTCGTCGAAGTATAATGATGCGATGTCGACGAACACCTCCCTCCATCGTCAGCGCGCAATTGCGCTCGTCTACTACTCCTCGACTTCGACTACCAGTTCTGCGCTGTTATTTGCTTTTTCTGGTTGAATTGCAAACCCGCGAACCCGACCCGTTGCAACCCGCCCGATTTCAACGGAATCTTCCATCCCATCTAACAATCATTGCCGACAAAAAAAAACTAGCATTAGAATTCCTTGGAAATTCCGTCAGTGATGTAGCATATAGCTTCTATGACTCAAAATTGTATTATAATTGTCGAATGCTGAAAGAACTTGGAGAATTCCACTTTGGTTTCCCATTTCATTTTTACCGTTCACCTTGATTTAAGTCTACTTATTTCGAAGGATTCATTTTTGTTGCGCATGAAAGTGTGCAATAAATAAGTAAATATATAAAATTACCGAAAACAGAAAAGTTGGATCCCCCAAAACCTCCATTTGGAATCTCGGCATGGTATTATACATGTTGCATGCTGGCGCTTGGCCTGGTATTAGGTTGGTACGAAAATTCTCGGACATTTGGGATACAAAACAATTTATTTTATGATCTCTGAACAAAAGCAAGGAGTCATTTGAAGTAAGCACCGTTAATATCAATAGTCTTCTCTTCTCTATAACATGCATTGACTGGAGCCGAAAATGGCAGGGAAAACCTTTTCAAATTCAAGAAGTTCCCAAATGTCCGAGAACTTATGCACCAACCTAATACATAGATATAAGGCCACGAATTTTGAACCACTTTTTAAGCTTCCGAATGTGACGAAAGGGTGGAAACAATAAAATTCTATCCACCTACTAAGCTTTTTTGACACAGCAATCAATCGCATCGAAACTGCCGGAAGTCACAACTCAATAGCCACTGTAGCGAAAAACAATCCCTCAAATTTAGACGATTGGCCTGGAATGGGTTCAAAACGATTCGAAAGGCATGTTGATGCGTTTTTTTTTCAAGAAAAGAGTGGATTTTCCATATTTCGGCCATTTTCTGGCCGTTCAATCCGGCTAATCTCCTAATTCCAATTGTATCCTCGACAGTCTGACAATCACGTGCAGGAGAAGCACCATAAAATAGGAAAAATGGATGAAAACTGTTACACAGCTTTATCGTTTGTCATTATTTTTTTTCATTTTTTCTGACGATTTGATGTTCACGAGTTTTTACCATTTTGTTTGTTCCTAGTCCTACTAATCCTTTTATAGCGTCATTACCATATGGCGCAGATGAATAAATATAGAAATATGGATTTCTACTGATATCCAGGCAATCGGGCACAATAAAATTGTTCAGAACCAGTGCTGGTCATCTGCAATAGAGAAAAAATCACAGAATTTCGTACGGCGGTTTCGAACTATTCGCGAGTTGACGTTACGAACCATTACAAAAGTAGCAAAATCCAATTTTGTAGACAACTGAAACTTTCTCCATCACGTGGCCTTCTCCTTTCCGATCGCTCAATACCCTTTCCTCCTGCTTCCGCTCTATACCAGTTTTTTAAGACGCTACCTAAATCCGTCCTTGAATGACCCCCGTTTTCGCTCTCAACAACCGAAAAGGTCTACAACGTTCTTTGCTTTCTTTTTTTTTCGAACAGAAATTGATTCGTAAGAGACCTGAGAGCAAAAACACTGACTTGCCCCTTTAGTATGGGGAATGAGAGGAAACAAAACTGTCCATTTCCGAAGGATTACGATGGATTATTAGACCACTGTCAGTTAACCAGACACTAAACTGATTCATATGCATCAATAAATTCCTCAGCAAACATAAACGCGAAAAACAGGTCTGCAAGAAAACATCAAAATCCACACAAAGGAACAAATGTAAACAAGAATGAGTCCACGCATGCCTTGCAAACGGAACGCAGAAATCACCGATAGAGTTTGTAGTCAGCGCGCGCCCGTTCAATGTCTTCTTCACTGCGGGTGTTGATGTTTTTTGTGTTTCTTTTTCAATAACGTGATTAAAGACAACCTTGTCATTGTAAAACGCGAATAGTTCGCCGATTCACTACCCTAGCACTGTCTCGCCGACGACTAAGGACAGAAGAAGGAAATAGATTTCTCGCTTGTGTATCATGCTCAAGTCACCACTTCCCGCATGGAGAATAAGAAAAATAAAAAGCGCGAGAAGAATACACGTGCATACGTCAGCAAGACGACGACAGTTTAGATGAAAACTATTCATATTGGCTAAAATGCATCTCTCATGTAGATCTCTTTCGCAAAGTGGCAGTAGAAAATATACGACGAGCTACATGCTTTGAAAGCAAAATCAAAATTCGTATGGAACTGTCAGTTTCGGGGAACTCTTAATGTTTGCATGACTCTGCCCAAATTTCATCGCCTTATCTCCCCCCGTAGGAAATATACAAAGAATTACTATCAGCGGCCCAATACGACATTAAATGAATGGTTTCGAATGGAAAATGGCGAAAGTTCATGAAAAGAACTGACATTTTTTGGGAAAAGTTTGAATGCATTCATAGTTTTTCTAATAACACATCTCGATATTGCTGGATATCACTCGCTAAAGGGATACTGATCACGCTGGGCAGATGTATAGAAGTCACAATACCAACACTTTAAAATTAATGCAAGACAATTTTATCAGATTAATATAAGACAGACAAATCAGTGCAAGACGAAATCAGTTTCCCCACTTCCACTAGTTTCTAAACATTTCTTTGAAACCACATTGTTATCATTTGGCCTCAATTTTCTTCACTTAATCTATCCTACAATCAATACTGACCAGAAACAGCTCAACGCTCATTTTTGAGATGGTAAACTTCTCATAGGTCAGTTCCAGATGAGGGTAGAATGGCCTAATCAGGCAAAATTGCGAGTGAATAATGAATGAAGCCGACTATTCCAGGTTACTCTAACGAAGAATCGATTCCAATCAGCACGACTGCAACGGGAAAATTGCAAACATGCCTTACCAGTACAACAAGGAACGCAACGATAAAAAGACCCGTTGTGTGCAACGAGATTGTAGTGCAGCGGCCAAGTTCAAGGTAGAGGCGGGAACTAAGCAAGGGTAACACGATGGCGGTAGCGGCGAGGGTATACAGGTTGGATGGTTCCGGACACTAGACGGGGGCACGGATCCGAACCCGTCGACGACTATCCGTTCCGTAATAACAACGGTCGGCGGTAGATAGGTGGACGAGGGGATGGCTAAGTGAATCGAGGCGAGTAACCGCAACCACTTGATACGCGAACGAAACCTTGACGACGACGACGATGACGGTGGCGACGATCACGACCAAGATGAGCACAGCGGAAATACGGCGTATGAGACGCAATCAGCAAAAGAACACAAAATCGATCATCGATTTTTCAGTGAACAAGTTCGAGAAGGAGATGTGTGGACGAAACCCGTGTCAGAAATCAGACTACACTGACGTAAACGATTACGAGCCTACTTGAGTAATGTTGGTGTAATAGGTGCCGGTTGTGCTTGAATGAGAGGCTCGTGAAAAGGTGTGGCGTTATAGGCGGAGTCCGGTTGGCAATAAATACGCCAAGGTCTCTCCGTGCGCTCCTGTCGGTGGTCGCTCGGTCGGTCGCTCTCGGTACGAATGGACGACGACGACAACGACGACGATGGTGATGGTGGTGGTGGATGGCGTAGGTCGCGCGCTCAATACCACCCAACAGTCATAAACATGGGGTCCCAACCCTCTCCCGGTTGCATTCCAGTCGGCACCTCACCTCAACATTTCCCCAAAGTAGCTTCAACAGCTACCAGCCTCGTTAAACATGGGAATTTTGTCGGAAACGTCGTACATCACCGCACTAAAATCCCTGGGTTCGACCTCGTTTGGCATTCGCCGAGCGTTAGTCCAGATTTTCTGCTATTTTTTTCTGGTTACTCCCTTCTGTAAAACATTGTTTCAAGAACGTGTACACATTTTCTTCCATAAAAATCTAACGCTTGTAGAAAAACAGCTTTATGATATAATTTTCACCGCAAAGTTTAGTGATTGCATTATTCCCTTGAAGTATCTTCAAGCACCAACAGTTATTAAGTTCCAAAGGTTATCTAAGCTGAATTTATATCAAAAAGGGCTTGAAAGTAGTGCCTGCGGACAACATAATAATACTAAAGGGGTCAGACTAGAGCTTTATAGTAATCTAAGCATCTGAAGAAAATCTCGACTGCTTCTACTCCTATCCATCCTAATTACAGATTTTTCTAGAGGAACTGAATTCCAAGAAGTCTTCGTGCAAGAATACTTTCGGAGATCCTAAAACGCTCATCACCGTTCAACAATGTACATACTTAGCACATACGAATAATTGGCACTTATCCTTAGATATTTAAACCTTATTCTGTTATGGACTGTCGCAGAACGACACACTACGTTGACCATGGAGTCGATTTTTTGCGAAAGACCCAAAAAGGGAAAGAGAATTCTTTTTGTCCAATTTAAAAATGCAGCAGACACATTACAATTTCCGCAGGATGCTAAAACAGCCAGTTAAGGACCTGTTTCCGACTGATTGAATCCGGGAAGTATGGGATTCGAAATTTCGGAAACAAGGATATTTGGCCAAATAATCACAATAGCGATCAAAAGGAAACCGACGTCAGTCGAAAAGGTCCCAATATCAACGAAAGTCCGACTACACCCGACTGTAGTTGCGAAAATCGAACTCAAAATCACTTTTGTTAACTGCTGAATGGCACAAATTGGAGTGGATTTGGGCCGACCGTTGTTTGCTGGTGACCGCACAGAAGAATCAGCACCGACCCCATCCCTGTCTCATCACATGTTCCTGCCGCGATTGCTCGTCACCTGATCCGTTCGAGATCCAACCGATTGACCGCCATCTACGACACCGAACATACCATCACCTAATCCTGTTCTCTGATTCAGCAACTTCTCCGAATGCTAGAGAGAAAACCCGTTAATGGCAGTTGTAAGGCAGAGCTAAAGGCTACTCACTTGCAAAGCACAATTAAAGTGCTGCAATGAAATTTCAATTGATCGAGACCACTAGTAGAACGATATTCGCACCGTAACCAAATTCCAAACTCAGTCAGTAAGGACCTCGTTTAATTAAGATATTCTCGTCCAGTAAGGAGAGCCGTTCGACCCCTTCGCCGGACTTCCAAACACCACAAATAAAACATGATAGGCCTTCACTTCTACCTCATAACAGTGATCGGAGTCTCTATGGAACAGTTCCCTACAAAATAGGTTGTAATCAGGAACCTCCGTTTCTCTTTGCAATGCCCGGAAGTCGAAGCAACGACACTTCCTCATCGAGTATTGAAATTGGATGAACGCCGGTTTTTTGGATAATCGTCAGCGTTCCAATGACCGTCACGAAGCAAAAAGGAAACGGACGGAAGGGCCTAAGCCTGACCCTCAATACAAGAATGTGACGAATTCAGATTGGCGATGGCAAGAAGGTGTGATTTTCCAGAAATCATCGGAAACAGTTCCATTACCCACGGTACACGCTACCTCACATTTCCTGCCCACATTTATTGCCCCTTCATTTCTTCCGGAATCATGGCCAAACCGATGGAAGAAAACAATCCAAGACCACCAAGATCCAAAAGCATCACCCTACGTATTGACGGGACGGACTCAGTCGAAACGATAAACAGTAGTAACTGGCGAAGTTGAACGATTCTTTCACAAATAGGACTAGGTCTATTATACGAATCCCATGAAAATGAGTGGGAAACTCTGAAATCATAAAATTCCGTCCTATAAAAAGCTATGGAGGACCGTCGCGAAAAACTATCACTCTTTAGCGTTAACTGGCATACGTTTCCCTCTCCGGTAAAATTGAGACAGCAAATATTGATCGTAACTTAAACGTTGAAGAATAACATCGAAAATAGAAAAATCCCGCAAATATGATAGCAATATATGTATATGGCGCGAAGAATGACAATAGTGTTCAGCTACAAGTTGTGTAAGCAATGCTTTAAAATCATTTCACTCTCGATACTACATCCGCGTTACCAGAAAACGTATCGAAAACGCGTCAGCGTTCCTCATTGTTCTAGTGGTATCATTCACCACGTTCGAATTGAACAAAAGAGTTCAGTAAACGGAAAACTGCTGCGGGCTACAGTGAGTTGTGCACCAGAAGAAGCTAGTATTGCATTCGCTAGAAGTAGGTACCAACTCAACCGAATATACATTAAACTGGGTATCCGATAGAGCTCGTAGTTGGTAGAGTACGTGAGAAACTCCGTACATAACAATAGAATTTGAGGCGAAGATAGTAATTTGAGAGCTTTTCAACAATTAAAATACATTAAGATGAAGCTAATTATCAAGTGTTCGAGTCGAAGAGATCATGATGTTCCGGACGCCGCAAAAGTTTCAACTCCAATTCGAAGCATGTCAGAGACAGATCTGACCAGTTCTACTGAACGACCCCCACCTCCTCGCACTCCGCTCCTCATTCGATTCTTATGGGGCCATGTTTAGCTCATAAAAGCAGCTAATATGTCTGGTTCTGCACTTTCGCACCGCATTCCGCTATTTCTCGAACATCGCGCGCCAAACTCATCTTGATGGTTCGCACGTCATCGTAAGAATACGTATAGTTTCCAAATCCCCAACGACGAAGCAGCTGGTTTTCAACGCCACGGCGATAGGAAAGAGCAAACCTTGGGCTTTCATAAGATTTCAAAAGAACAGGACATTTTGGGTAGTGTTGCCTAAGCCTTCCAATCCACTTTCCGTCTAATCCCGCCGATTTTATCCTTTCCTTGCATGAACGACGTTTCTGCTTAATCCTCCCTGTCTTGAGGTTGCTTATTTCATCCAGAAGTTCTAAACAACATGAGAAACGTCGACGATGACTTATAACAGAACAAGAATAGTAAGGAAAAAAGAGAGGCAAAGGAAAGGTTTCGAGGAAGAAGCTGACCACTTCACTGAATGTTGTGACAAAAGAGCAATCATCGAGGACACCTTAACTGGCAACATTTAATATTTTCGTTCGAACCACTTGATTTCTCCATGCCATGAATTTCCTAATTCCAAGCATTAATCATTATTCGAATAACTGATTTTTATTGGCGCCTTGCGCGTTATTGCTATAAGTAACAGAACAATCTGCAATTTCCATATTGATAAAAGACTAGCAAAAAGTTAAATAAATAGTTAGTTAAATAAATAAATAAATAAAAAGTTCACTCAAGCCCGATTTGACCCCAGGCCTCAAACCTACAACTGTTGATGTTAGCATCTCCCTACTTGGTTTTGACAGAATATTTTTGAAACATTAGTAACTATAGAAAAGGCGTATATTTTCATAAGAACCACTCGATTTCTCCATGCCATGAATTTCCTAATTCCAAGCATTTTTAATTATTCGAATAACTCATTTTTATTGGCGACTTGCGCGTTATTGTTATAAGTAATAGAACAATCTGCAATTTCCATAATCATAAAAGGCTAGAAAAAAAGTTAAATAAATAGTTAGTTAAATAAATAAATAAATAAATAAATAAAAAGTTCACTCAAGCCCGATTTGACAGCAGGCCTCAAACCTAAATGAGGACTGTTGATGTTAACATCTCCCTACTTGGTTTTGACAGAATATTTTCGAAACGGTAGTAACTATAGAAAAGGCAGCGCACCTGATGGTATCCGGGATGCTTCGGTACGATGGATAGTACGGCTCCCGAAGACGTACGACTCTTGAAGAGTTTTACCGAATCGGCCGAGATCGGATGACCAGATGGTCCAATTACTGTAATAATCATAAGTTAACTGTGTACTGTATGACCTACAGGCGATTAGATTAGTTACGATTAGTTTCTTCGATAAATTTCACATGTCCGATAGTTGGGAAGAGAAAACTGTTGTGAAGATCAAGGAGAATCTCTGGAAGTAAAAGGGCTAGTTGAATTCGCCCAGGAAGAGATGATGCACAAGGGATTGGGGCAAATTCGTTCTTCGACAAGCTCAATGAAATGCCCTGAAGCGCATTAGCTCAGGTGCTGAATAAAGTATTCAGATTTTTCCGAAAATATTCATAAAACATTAACGCCTTTTCTCATCTACACTGAATCATCTGACAGAGAGCAAAATTCCTTGATTAAGTTGAAGGGAGAATGATTCATCCTTCATTAGGGATGAATCATTCTCCCTTCAACTTGACAATACAAAACGGCCAAAAAAAGGAGGGCTATCCCAATCTAACACCAATTTATCGAGCATCGTAACAGCTGATTGGAATTGTAACTAATTCTGATTCTACCAGCTTATTCGATGGCTATCGTATCATGCATTCCAAAAATAATCAAAACAGCGCAGAAAACAAGATTACTTGCTAGAAACGAGCTGCTGAAACACAGCGCTAACGACCTAAGTTTCTTGTGCTTTATTTGACACAAGGCTGGTATATTATATTTATTGGCTGACGTTTCAGCGGAATCACCTTCTTCGGAGCCTGAAAGGATCAACACGATTTGAGGAACTATTCGACCAAAAGTCGCATCGAATCTAGCCGGAATTCACGATCTATTCTCCAAACGGCTAAGTCAAGGAGAACGGGTTAACATACCTCAGCCAGATCCACAGATCGGCGGAAAAAGCGAGGAAGCGACGTTTGGTGGAGGAAGAGTGTCTATATATAACGGGGGAGCCCAGGTCCTACCTAAGTCCGGCATTCTGATTTGGGCTCATCCTCATATCATTTGGTACCCCTGCCCGTCGCTTCCTCGTCTTTTTCTGCCGATCTGTGGATCAGGCTGAGGTATGTTATCCCGTTCTCCCTTGACCAAGCACTTTGAAGAATAGATCGTGAATTCCTGTTAGGTTCGATGCGACGTTTGGTCGAATAGTTACTCAAATCGTCTTGATCCTTTCAGGCTCCGAAGAAGGTGATTCCACCGAAACGTCAGCCAATAAATATAATACACCAACCTTGTGTCGAGTTCAAACAAAGCACAAGAAACAACTGTACGATGCCAAGGTTCATACAAAGTCGTACATGGAGACCTAAGTTTCGTAACCTCGCAACCTTTACCACCCGTTGGGACAATCGCCCTAGGAGACTGCGGTGATGAACTAGCTGTTGAACCCGACTTAACCAAGGATTGGCGCAAAAAAAAAGAAAACAAGATTACTTGGTTTTAGGAACTTTTTAGGCGCGAAAGCAAAAAAGTAGCGAAGGAATTGCACGCAATGTGGAAGAATAACTCCGATAAGTGCTTCTTGAGCAGAAAAAAATCCTAACGAAAAACGGTAAACGAATGTGCAAAAATCAATGTTGTGGAGGACACGCAGCAGTTGACGTATATATTTTAATCTGTCCCCATTGGCACGTAGCTGGTATGACTCGTTAGCCTGATTCATCAAAAAAGCGTTCGCCACACGACGCCTTATTATTGTCATCTATGATGCGCGATGATAGGCGTTCTCCAGATAGACCCTTCGAAGTGCCATCAATTCTCCATTCCTACTACCCTCATTAATAAAGTAGTCCAAAAAAAGCTAAAATTCAACTCCTCATCCGAGAATTACATATCCCGATTTTTGCAAGATAGTTCTACAGAATTCATGCAATGTGATAAATGTTGAATACTATTATGTATTCTGAGATGTCCCCATCCCTCCCCCCCCCCACCATTTTCGCTCTCCAATGAACCCACCATTTTCGCTCTTCAATGAAGCTCATGGTAGCTATTTCCTAAATTATCATCAGTTGACATCCCCCCTTAAGAGAACCCTATTCAAGGCTCGCACATAATCTAGAAAGCACCCTGTTGCTGCGAACTGCTCCATGGCAACCTTTTTTTTGGGATGCCTGGGACGGAACCGAGCTTTTCTTGTTTTTATTGAGAGCCTCTACTACGGCACTATGTTCCCTTATATCGGTGCTGTTTCCCATTTTGGTTCTGCTGGTTGCTAGCTACGTTACCAATATTTTCAATGAATTCATAAAACCTATTCAACGACTTGACAACTATTTTCAAAAAATACGTTTACTCACCACGAACTCCAAGCTCATCCACACGCACTTCTTCGCCGTCAGCAAACGCCAAATCGAGATTCACCTGTAACAATGGTAAAATAGGGACATTACGATTACGACAGCAAAAAAAATCAAAAAATACATTAGTGAACGTAGGCACTGCCACTTACTTGTTGGTGGGTGAAGCATTGTGTTGTCGGAAAAACTGGCTGAGGACTGACTGAACACAAGGCAGCGGCGAGTGCCATAATTCCTAAAATGCATTTCACACCATTCAGAAATAACCTAATTCGACTACATTTTCATTGAATTAAAATTCGTCAGCAAACACAATTCAACCGATATTTAGCACTTATTTCAAAATATTTTTTGGAACCAGAACAGTAAAACTAACCCAGATGTTCTCCTTTAGGATCAGCGATGTCTTCGGCTCCAACAAGGGAGCCTACACCAATGTCCGATGCTGCTTCGAGGGCTACAAAAAAATCCATCCAATGCGCCACAAGAAGAAATAAAAACAAATAGTAAGAAAAATCCTCCTACCGAGGCTGACATTCTGTACGCACTCCTCGAAAGTGTCGAATCTCATTTGATCCAAATCCACAGCCTAAAAGGCAAGAGAGGGAGATATATTATGGAAACCAATTGACGATATTGGTAGTTGGAGCTTACAACGGACAGCTATCTCAATCGATTGGCTAACTTTTTTTGAACAGAGACCGTTCTTTCAAATAGCCATCCGTTTGATGGGCCTATATTTGATTTTCGTACTACCCACCTCCACCGGAACGGACAAAATCGTAGACGCGTCTATTCTTTTTTATTTTCATTTTACAATTCCCTTTCATAATTTCAGTTTTATTAGTCCAACCTACAGCATAAGCTGTTAGACCGTTTTTTATTTCTTTTCTCCTCCCGTCGTCATAAAACTGATGTATGCACAAAGAATTTAGCCAGAATTTATTAAATTTAATGAAGACAAACCGGTCCTCCTACGGCTTCAACGAGCAGGGCCAACAAGTAGCCATCACACCACGTCGTCTCGAAACCTTCGACTTGACTGTCCGGTAAAAGCTGAACAAGGCGAATCATATAAATTACTTTTTCCTCTACATGACAAACCTTGAACACATTATTGAAGTTTTTCGAATAAGAACAACAAGAACAATGGACTTCAAGAGATAGAAAAGGTTTTTCTCGAAGTTATTAAAGGCAGAAAATAAAGTCCACAGCTGAAAGAGTACTCCACCCATCCGTTGACCTACTCAGTGGCATTCAGTGAGTTATAAAACGAATTTCTACAACTTACCGCTTGTACTCGTCGCAGGGTACCTTGATAGCCGCAGCCTCCGCGCATGGTGAAATACGATAGGTAAGTTATACACGAAAATTCGTCCAGGTGGGGACTATTCAGGTGTACAGCTGAGATAATCGTGGGGATATTGAGGTACTCGCTAGCGAGCCTCAGTGCACGCTCACAGTTCTCCAGGCTGAAATTAATACCCCACGATTTTCAATATTTCAAGCTGATCCATATTTAAAACATTATTTGCCTTAGAAAATTAGGCTGCAAAATCCCCACCCCTGCTCTGGATTTAGACCTTTCCATTCTGGGCACAAACCAGGTTGGCAATATTCTAGAAGGGCACTCAAGGCGCGTCCATCGTTCCAGTTCGTTCGAAAGTTTGTAATCTTCAACTCGGGTAGGACTGACTGGAATTGATAATAAATTATATCAGCTTAAATTTGTTAAACATTGCAGACGAAGCGCACCTGGATCCACGCCATTACGAGCTTCTTTGGTGGAATCTTACTATGGGACGCAATTTGATACCTTTGAATTAGGCACCAAATTAAGCCCAATATGAGCTTTGTGTTGCCTTCAACCACATCGTGGCTTCCTGAAGAGTATTTGCATTTGAAAATCACAACTATCGTGGCTTCTCTGAGTGACCGGGATGTTTGAAGCGTGACGGAAAGCGAAATTGAACTCATCGGTCAACACCAAAAGCGCCTTAGCAGAACCCCGCCGTTCAGGCCAATAAATTCGTTGCTCTTTAGCTATACCACGGCAAATAAAACACTATGTTCTTCGTGGAACTAACTGAATAAGCACAACGAACTATCATAGGACACCTTCAGCATGAAAATGGAAGAAAGCACAATACCTATGTTCACAGTTCTAATTCCATCCTCTCTGAGAGCGTCCAGTGCCATTTGTACATTAAGAAGCATTTGAATCTCTGTCGGGTCATCGTCGTAAACCTGAAGAATTTTTTTCCATTTCACTAAAAAAGGAAATCATTTTCTTAAATAGTAGGTCGAAGCCGACGTATCGACCAGAAAATGAATTGTCCCGGAGAATTATTTCTTCTAGAATCCAACCCGACTACCCACGACTTCGTCCTCTACCAGTAGTTTCCATAACCGACTGATGAGTTCGAATTTGCGGAAGTGAAACCTCCCTCAAGGGCCAAAAGGCAAAAAAACTTAAGAAAACAGCCAGATTAGGAAGACAAGACCATAGGTCAACTAAGAGCTGCATAAGCCAAGAGCCGCTCACTCAGTTAATGTTTTGCTTGTTTTATGCTTATGCGAGTCCCTGTAGGCATATAATAAATAAATAAATAAATAAATAAATAAGGTAGCAAGAAAATAGGAACCCAAAATTCGGATTCTTATTTATTCCGTTCCTCCCCATACATGAGCTTATGTTTGTTCAATAAGGCACTGTGTCAGAGCATTTTCCAAGGAAGCAAACGCCACGCAGACGGGCAAACAAAAAACGGAGCACAAGCAGCATGTTAAAGAGAAAAAACCAGATCGACGTGATGGAACGATTTCAATGAAGTGATCTGCATGATCATTGGAGAACTACTCGTACAAACAAGCTCCATTTCCTCGCACAAAACACATTCTGCATAAATTTAAACTATAAATTAACCTTTCCATAATATTTTCGGCCTTGAAGTGCCTCAATAAGTCGGATGAGTGCCACACCATTGGAGAGATCGCGTGATAAGTTGGAGATTTTTGGTGATTCGATCTGAAAGCATTGTTTGAGTTCGATTTTTACTCATATTTTTGGGCATTTTTAGTGGCTTCTGTATGGTGTGTGGCAACTGTCTTCTCAAGTCAATCAAACGATCAAATAGACTGATCGTATTGACGGTCGATGGCCAGCTAGTCAGTAAACTGTCAAATCCTCTGTGTGAGCGATAGCCGGTCATATGTCAACAATGACCGGTCGAGATGGCTTCGAGCTGATGCAGCTCGTTGGTCCGTTCCGTTCGCTCTCTATGACTGTTCGCCGCTCACATCAAAACACTTATTAGGAGAGACGTTTGCAAACAAAATTTCATCTCTGCTACCCTATCATCGTAATCGATTGAACGTGGACATGGCTCAGAGAAAAGTAGACCGGTGGCTCTTTAATCGCTCATCAGCCGACAGTTCATGTTAGAAAATCGAAGAGCTTGTCAACTCATCTTAACACTTAAGTGAAACCGTAGAAATTGCAATTGCATTAACGGGATTTTTTAACAACAAAAATCAAGTGGAGCAAAGTAGTCTCCATATTTCCGTTAGGAGCTTAGTATTGTCTAAAGTGTCAACTGCTATCAGGAACGTCCTCTAGGGGACCGGAGCTTACGCTTGGTAATGTTCAAGAGAGAGTAAATAATTAGAAAATTTTTAATTTTTGGACATCACAAGCCATTATGAGCCGCAAGCGGAATCCTACCAGCCAACTATCCCCGAAAAGGATGGTACTCCAAGAGTGTTTGAATAACGGAATTTTAACGGAAACTGAACATAGACCGGTGCTTCAATATAGCTCAAGTAGGAGACAGTGGGTTCAATTTTCTCTACCTCTATTCGTTCAAATTCTGTGTTTCCATATTCAACTCATCTTCAAAAACATGAATCAACTTAGTTGCATTAAAATGGACATGGCATATGCAAACAATAACAGTGAGATGTGCAGCAACGATGAAGTAAAACACTGAGTCTGAACAAAATTTATGTTTGAATAGGAAACAGAATAAAACTGCTATTAATAGTAATTGGGAAAATTGAATCATGTAAGGCACGACTGAAATGAATATTCTCAGTGGGGTGATAGCTCGACTGGAAACAGCGGGCAGTAGATTTTCAAAAAAGTCGAAAAAAAAACTCTGCAAAGCCCTATTGTAAAAGTGTGAAGTGGAGTATATTGAAGTGCTGAGGTGATCGTAAGAACAAAAACATAAAACAATTAAAAACAGAATTCGATAGCATGGCTCATCAGTGATAGCGCACCACCCCAAGGATAGGATGAAACCTTCAGAAATAAGGAAATGATCGTTGAAGTTCCACAAGAGGATAACCCGAATATAAGTTATTGATTTCCTCACTATACAACAAATATCGATCCGTAATCAGCGGAACAATAATCCGCACTGCAAGTAAACAGGATGCACGCAGTTTTTACCAACTAATGATCATGGAGTGAAATCGATTAGCACAATATGTCTAGTGAATGGACGACGTTCAACAGTGAAATAAAACGTTTTGTAGTGAAAGTAGGATTTCTGTGAAGTACGATTATATAGCAAAACAGCCACCTGTTGATTGATCCAATTTGTAAACGTTTCGCACTGTATATCGATCCATTGTTGGCGGTTTTCATCCATTTTGTGGAAAACTCTGAGACTAAGCTGACGACGCCGTTGAGATCAGAAGGAGAAGGAGGAGAAAACGGAAAAAATGAAGACGACTGACGAATGCGATCTAGGAGAAGCTGAAAATGATGAACATTTTCGATTACGGAGAACAGCCGAGCAGGACTGGAACGTGGAGGTGAGAGAGGATGCGAATAGGAGGAGAGGGAAGCGCCGCTTCAATCGGTCTGTTGAGCTTCCGAAGCAGTAGCGGACGAGACGACTTTGGAGAATTTTACAATGCAGAATGAATAGGTGATTCTGCGGTACGGCAGAGAGCCTGATTCAAGACAGAAAAGTAGGCGCTGCTCGTAACGCAAACACGTCAGATATAGCCAACTCTGCCGGCACTGTGCTCACAACAGTCGAAGGGCTAGCTGGCTGGCAGGGCAGGGTAGGGGACGGGGGAACCACCCTATGCCCCCCCCCCACCGACAGACCAAACAATTCGCGCACAACCTCATCGACGACGACGGCGACGAGTTAGCACAGGCAGCAGCAGCAGCAGCGACACCAAACTCATTTCAGCGCACTCATTTCATCAGGAACAGAAACATCGGCGACGTATTGCGGTGATAAGGTTGCGGTTCCACTTGAACAATATCGGCCAAGATCGAGTGCGTCCGCCTCAACTCGCCCCGACGAACTGCTGTTATCCTCTCCTGAGGACAAAATGTGAGATGAATATGATGACGACAACATCCGACGATATTGGCGGACGCTTTTTCGCGTCGCTTTACTGTAGCCGAGAAACAGGTCCTCAAGAAGAAAACAAGCCTTCACGACTTATTGTTAACTGTAATATAGCCAGAATCTAAGTACCACAAAAAGGCTCCATCGAGGCCTCATATGTCTATGGTCCCAAGGTCCGATCATCTCCTCACTTGGGCCCGAATTCATGAACGGTAAAACGTTAAAGGTCCTCCTTGTGTAACCTTCCTCATCTCCATGTTTTAGCCTATCTTCACCTACTGCCGTTGCAGTGCCTTTTAGTTTCTTTTACACTTTTCTCATATTGTGTCTGTTGTTTTAAATCCTTGATATATCGTTCATATACATTTTATACCACCCAAAAAGGGTCACTAGTGTTTCAGTTCAGTTCAAGTTTTACTGCTTTGTTATACTTTTACGTGAATGTAAGCGTTTCACAATCCAATAAAGAAAGAACGAAAGAAAGAAAGAAAGAAAGAAAGAAAGAAAGAAAGGTAAAATGATTGGCGGTTATCAATCCCCTAAGAGCGTATCCATGCAAATCGTAGAGGCATAGTGGATGCAAATTGGCCCATAAAAAGACCTGTGAGGCCAGCCGCTGTAGCACTACGCAAAGTCAGCGTCTTCACTTTAGTAAGCTTTGGTACTAGATTTACCAAAAATGAAGCTTTGGTACTAGATTTACAGCGGATGTCAGTAGCGCCTCTTACTGCTTAACCACGCGCGCCCTCCTCTGAATGCTATACCCAAGATTAACCCCAAAATATACCTCAAATGGCGTGCAAATCGTGATTGATCAACGCGTTCTGGGGCTCATTCGGGTATTATTTGGAGGTTTATACGGGGTCTAACATAGCTCAGTGGAGCAGCGAGGTATCGGAGACCCCGGACTAGCAAAGGTGTATGAACCAAAAATAACGACTCGTGCTTTCCGCACCAGTCGCGGGACCCGAATCCTCGCTGCGCTTGTGGGCTGAGTTAGACGTTATATGAACCTCAATTTACTCTGAAATACCTTGCTCCGCGCACTGATGAATAGCCATCTGATGAGGTGTATCTCAGAGTTTATTTAGCCGCTCACGAACCCGGTCCCGGGTTACAATCATAAATCAGGAACTTGAAAAAAATAAGGATGTTTTGCTCGAGTGTTTGCCATGGGAAAAGGCAAGGAGTCTAAAGGTCTGGAGCCTTGCGAACGGAAGTCTGGAATGGGTTAAACCAACTAGAAAATTTGCTCAAGAGACGAAAGCTAGTCAACGACCTACTGGACTGCAACACGATTTAGGGTGATCAGGGCAGTTGGAAGAACGCTACCTCTGAAAGAAGATACAGAAAAGGACACCTTCCCGAAACATCGCTGAGAAGGCTTCCCAGACCCTTTTGTAGAAATCTCATCTTTTTACAACTCACAATTAAAAAATAAGGGGACCCACAAACTGAAAAGTTGACTAGTGACAAGCGGTGTCAGTTAGCTATGCATTAGCAAAGCTTAGCAGAAGATGAAAGTATTTCTCTGAAAAAATACAATTTTTCTAGCTAGTTTTTGAGGAAGAGATGAAGTAGGTCGGACAGAGAATAGGACTGTGAGTGGAATGAGGATAGAACTCCATGCCTTCAGAAACTGGGAGAAATGCCTTCGATGCCACGTTTTTCGAACGAAATAAAAAAACCCGGAGGACAGGCCACCAACATACAGAACAGCAAACCTATAGAAGAATCTCAAATTCAGTCTACGCCAAGATCAGTATAGCCTAAACCCCTACTACCCAATAGCAAAAAGTAACAGCAAAATTACAACACGCTTTTCTCCCAGTTCACTTCCGAATTACGCGTAAATCTACAAAACCACTTCAAGCAGGTGGTTATATGTAACAAACGGGATTAGACCATCAATTACCATACCCATACATGATGTTTGCATAACAACTTTATTTGCTTTTCATCTCAACGCTTGTGATAGCTATCGGTGCCATGCTGAGAGCTTGTACAACAAGTCGTCCTAATGGAATCAAACACGAGCGGCAAAATGGGTGGTTAGAAAAAACAAAACAAATCAAATGGTAACTGAGCGCCCATTCTATACCAAGCTCTCAGCATTGCACCGATAGCTATCACAATTCCCACCGGTATCTTGAGTGGGAAGAAAAGAGTGTACCTGGAGACAGGTATATCCTTTTAGTCCCACTCAAGATACCTGTGGGAAAGTCACCTTGAACCTATTTCATTGCCGAGAACGTTATGTTCTCGAACAATACTACTGAAGCTGAAACGACAGATCGAGTTAAGGAAGGGAGGTTGGAATATCAATGTACCGATCGGTTCTCGATCTAAGGCTAAGGTGATGACCACTGCGGTGACGGGCAAAAAACGCATTGCCCAAAAATTTTGTAGCAGAAATATGGTATTGGGTTGTAAACCTTCCGATTGAGTATTTTTTTCATCACATAGCAAAACTTCTGCTCAAGCTTCTGAATTTTTCTTTCGATAATATTTCAATAGGGTGGCTCGAGCTCTTCTGAACCATTTATCGCCCATTCGATTTCGTAAGGATTCCTTCAAATTATGAAGCTAAACAATAGGGTCCCAACTGCATCAGTTCAATGACCTTCGACTAAGCAGTTCTGCTGCAGTGTCCAATCCCGAAATTTTGCAATTCAATGGAGTAATGTCTCCCGCATATTTCTCCACAACAGGTTGGCACCAGGAGTCAAGGAAGACTATGATGGGTTCGAGAATTAACCGCTCCGCCAAGGACACCTAGCACTGATTAAAATGGGTTGAAAGCCGCCACAGAAGTCGAACCATCAAGCACCACCCACTACTTCGCAGAGGAGTTTTAGTGCTTATATACAATAGCTGCAAAGCGTCCTACTGTATTAGGAAAGGAATGAAAGTATGGCCGAAAGGTCATCCACAATACTTCACCTACACAGCTTAACGCTGGGGTCACTTCGCGTACGAAATTTCTAAGTTTCGAAAGAAACTTCAACTGGTAAAGAACCTTGGCTGTAGCAGATCAGAAGTGAATGAAGTACGCTACCCATAGCTACTTATACCCCAACGGCTTGATCCTAGTAATTTACGAAAATCAACACCAAGACTAATTGCACCTCAAGGAGGAGATTTCTTGCAAGTTGTGGAGTTCTTCTAGATTTATCGAATGAGAGCTCCTACCTAGAGATGCATTAGTGACTGTCAAACTATTCTTTGAGCAAATGGATTGTATGGCTTGCACTTGAAGACGTCTTCAAAAAAGTCACATGGAAAAATCTCTTCAGAACTATTGGACATCGGTACCCCATACAACGTAATCTCCAGAGGGTGCTCCTACAGAATACCATTTGCTCGCGTTTCATCCGAATCTCACGGAAGAAAAAAATTTCAACAAGTAAAACTATCACAAGACGGGAGTGTAAAAGTTTCCGTGAATAAACCGGTAGCCATCAACGCATATGGGGTAAAACGATTACCAGCAGGAAGGCAACACATAGTAGTGCGAGAAACTTTCGATTTTCTCCGACTTCACTTTCCAAAGGGAGAACGCTTACGAATTGTTCGAAAATTTTCGAAAATTCCGAGAAAAAATTTTGTTTCATTTTCCAAAAATTTCGAAGCAGAAATATAGTGCATGACGAAGTCATTCTTTTGAATTCGAAAAACGGGCTCAATTTGAGTTACGAAGCGAGAAATTATCAATTTTCTCCGACTTCACGTTCCAAAGGGGACGCTTATGAATTGTTCGGAAATTTTCGAAAATTCCGAAAAAAAATTTGTTCCACTTTTCAAACATTTTGAAGCAGAAATATATGAGTGCATGACGAAGTTATTCCTTTAAATTCAAAAACCGGGCTCAATTTGAGCTACGGAGCGAGAAATTTTCGATTTTCTCCGACTTCACCTTCCAAAGGGAGAACGCTTACGAATAGTTCGAAAATTTTCGAAAATTCCGAGAAAAAATTTTTGTTCCATTTTCCAAAAATTTCGAAGCAGAAATATAGTGCATGACGAAGTCCTTCTTTTGAATTCGAAAAACGGACTCAATTTGAGTTACGAAGCGAGAAATTATCAATTTTCTCCGAGTTCACGTTCCAAAAGGGGGACGCTTATGAATTGTTCGAAATTTTTCGAAAATTCCGAGAAAAAATTTTGTTTCATTTTCCAAAAATTTCGAAGCAGAAATATAGTGCATGACGAAGTCATTCTTTTGAATTCGAAAAACGGACTCAATTTGAGTTACGAAGCGAGAAATTATCAATTTTCTCCGACTTCACGTTCCAAAAGGGGGACGCTTATGAATTGTTCGGAAATTTTCGAAAATTCCGAGAAAAAATTTTTGTTCCATTTTTCAAAAATTTTGAAGCAGAAATATAGTGCATGACGAAGTCATTCCTTTAAATTCGAAAACCGGGCTCAATTTGAGCTACGGAGCGCGAAATTTTCGATTTTCTCCGACTTCACCTTCCAAAGAGAGGACGCTTGTGAATTGTTCGAAATTTTTCGAAAACTCCGAGAAAATTTTTTGTCCCATTTTTCAAAAATTTTGAAGCAGAAATATAGTGCATGACGAAGTCACTCCTTTAAATTCGAAAACCGGACTCAATTTGAGTTACGAAGCGAGAAATTATCAATTTTCTCCGAGTTCACGTTCCAAAAGGGGGACGCTTATGAATTGTTCGGAAATTTTCGAAAATTCCGAGAAAAAATTTTTGTTCCATTTTTCAAAAATTTTGAAGCAGAAATATATGTAGTGCATGACGAAGTTATTCCTTTAAATTCGAAAACCGGGCTCAATTTGAGCTACGGAGCGAGAAATTTTCGATTTTCTCCAACTTCACCTTCCAAAGAGGGGACGCTTGTGAATTGTTCGAAATTTTTCGAAAATTCCGAGAAAAAATTTTGTTTCATTTTCCAAAGATTTTGAATCAGAAATATAGTGCATGAAGGAGTAGTTCTTCTAAATTCGAAAACCGGGCTCAATTTGAGTTACGAAGCGAGAAATTTTCGATTTTCTCCGACTTCACGTTCCAAAAGGGGGACGCTTATGAATTGTTCGGAAATTTTCGAAAATTCCGAGAAAAAATTTTTGTTCCATTTTTCAAAAATTTTGAAGCAGAAATATAGTGCATGACGAAGTCATTCCTTTAAATTCGAAAACCGGGCTCAATTTGAGCTACGGAGCGCGAAATTTTCGATTTTCTCCGACTTCACCTTCCAAAGAGAGGACGCTTGTGAATTGTTCGAAATTTTTCGAAAACTCCGAGAAAATTTTTTGTCCCATTTTTCAAAAATTTTGAAGCAGAAATATAGTGCATGACGAAGTCACTCCTTTAAATTCGAAAACCGGACTCAATTTGAGTTACGAAGCGAGAAATTATCAATTTTCTCCGAGTTCACGTTCCAAAAGGGGGACGCTTATGAATTGTTCGGAAATTTTCGAAAATTCCGAGAAAAAATTTTTGTTCCATTTTTCAAAAATTTTGAAGCAGAAATATATGTAGTGCATGACGAAGTTATTCCTTTAAATTCGAAAACCGGGCTCAATTTGAGCTACGGAGCGAGAAATTTTCGATTTTCTCCAACTTCACCTTCCAAAGAGGGGACGCTTGTGAATTGTTCGAAATTTTTCGAAAATTCCGAGAAAAAATTTTGTTTCATTTTCCAAAGATTTTGAATCAGAAATATAGTGCATGAAGGAGTAGTTCTTCTAAATTCGAAAACCGGGCTCAATTTGAGTTACGAAGCGAGAAATTTTCGATTTTCTCCGACTTCACGTTCCAAAAGGGGGACGCTTATGAATTTTTTCAGCAGCTCAGCTCTAACAATGAGAGATGCCACCAACAGATTATGGAGTAATCAGTGAACGTTAGATCAGTGGCTGAAGGTGAATATCCCGGCGCAACCGAATGTCTGATAGCCCATGTAAAAAGCAACCAAGGGACGTGGAATCTATTAGCATCTCTCTAATCTTTACAGTTATAATCTGAGGTAGAAGTACTATTTGCGAGTTTCATTCCAACAAAAGAACTCGAAGAACAATAATAACAGGAAGGGTCACCTCTTTCACATAGAAATGGAAAGACAATGACCTATATCAAATGAGGGCACTATTGAGCACGATCCTTAGAAGTGAATTCAAACGACAGAGAATGCCGAAAAGCCACAGAAAATGCTTCCAGTAAGTTGCTGCCTCGGGCGTCACAATTCATAAGCTTCACAAGAAAGTAGAGAGTAGTGAAGGCAATGAAATGCAAAACAAAGCTGAAAATAGAGTCCAAATAACCTATTATCGCCCAACGGACATTTCGTTGTTGATAAACAAATGCATTTTGGAATAGATAAACACATTTCGTAAATTTTTCGTAAAACGCACATTCATTATTCTTAAAAGGCGGACTTACTGTCTTCAGACGTCAGAAGTCACCAGTCTTTTCGCTAACTCTACATTGTTTCACGATTTCCGTTCAGAAAAACCACATTAAAGCTAAAGGTAGAGCTTGAATGTCACAAGAAAGTATCCCAAGATAGTTCACAAAACGAACCGACACTGTCTGATCCATAAATATGCCTAAAAATGACGGTGGTGAAGCCAAACAAGTACTGTATAATTCTAGATGGTGAAATGTGCAAATTGAGCATTCAAGTAATTCCATTAAGAAACCTTATACATAGTATCCTGGAAAAAATTAACAGTGAAAGGCAAGGTCCTGGTCTGCAAAATCGTCTGTAAGAAAATAGGACTAGTAAACCGTAAGACAAGGAAACACAAAATGAGAATTCTCATGATCCTTAGCGCAATGCGAAAACAATGAACTTCAAAACAATACGAAAGCGTCTCAGCTTTCGAGGTGACCGTTTTGAAGTCCAAAGTTTCATAAAAACATATTTCAAAACTATTAAAAAGTACTCACCTACGACGCATGATCCCTGAAGCGGTCGATAGCAGCTGAATGAGATGCAGCAGTCGATCAGGGGCATCAACGACGGCCGATCAAGACGCACACCTCGAACCCTCTACCTCCATCCACATTCACTCGAGCTTAAAATTGACTTTGAGAAAAGCGATTTTTCAAGACCATAGATTCTATTCCAGTAGTATAGTGCTTCGCCTAGGGGATGAAGGGCCTATATCGTCTTAGGTGAGGATTAATCGTTGGAGCGTGCCAGTGACAATCCCCTGATCTTCCCCAATCCACTATATTGTCCATCGACCAATCATGACTCGACGTCCTGCCGATGCCTACCGCCTGATGCTGACATCACGAAAGGATTGTAATTCGGCAACAACTTCATCTATTTTGTTTTAAAATCATTCATTACACGAACAATTTTTCAAATTCTCTCAAGTTGAAAACGGAGCTGGATCATTACTTACTCATGACTTTTCAAAGGCACTTAGTGCTTCCCTCAGTGTCTTTCGCTTTATTTTTTGTATAGGATCCTCTCCATCAACGCCAGTTTCGGAGATTTTGTCTACCGCTTCGTTCCAATTTTCGCCCTTTAGAAACGCAACGGGCGCTCACCATCCACTTTGCTTAGTTCTCCCAAAATCCTATCAGTGAACGGCACTAAGCAGTGGTTAGTTTTTTGGAATATCAGTACATCATACTTTTAACAATGAAACTCCGGCGTCCTTAAGAAAGACCTTCGAAGTTCGAAAATTACAATGCTGAATGATCAGTGTACGGAAGTACAAGACTTTTGATTAGCTTATGAACCTTGAAGAAATATATTTGAGTAATAACTTGACTCCAGTTAAGGAATGTCTTCAAAAACGTCAAAGTGATAAGGTGGTAAAGGGGTTGACATAGATCGATCGCTTAGGACGCGCCATGCATTTGCCTTCCAGTCAAGATCGTAGAGCCATGGTGAATGCATAGGGCTATGCAAAGAGTTACGGCACCAACCGCTGTTACGGTCAGTGCCTTCACCGTAACCAGATAACCCCGGGATCAATTTACTCGACTCCGGAGAAATAGAAGCGCTTGTCGGAGTGGGCGAAATTCGGAAAGACGTCTTATAGTCGCAATAAGAACACCTGTAATATCCCCGCAGTATAGGTAAAAGCAGATTTAAAATTATTTATGAATTCTACAATGGTGAACACAATGCTCTGCTCTACTTGAAGTGCTCCAGGCTTCCTATACAGTGGAAGGCGTGGCTCTCAAAAGAGCTTCAGATTCTCTAAGGAGTCCCGACATTTGTGATTGAAGGTCGCAGGGTGCAAACATGTGTACGTGGTAACAGATTATTGGGATACGATTGTGAGCTTATCAAGATTGGACAACTTCTTGACCACTTTTCATCATGATCCAAGTAATACATTTACTAGTTTTATGATATGCCTGTAAAAGCGATGAATCAAGTGGTAAAGTGATCGACGTCGATCAGTCCTCAGAAAACGCGCTACGCACTCGTATTCCATTCAGAATCGTAGACTCATGGTGAATGCGTGTTTGGCCTATACAAGAACTTTCGGAACCAACCACTGTGTTGAAGTCAGTGTTTTCACCTTCCCAGACAGCTCTAGTACTAATTTACCCGACCCAGAGGGATGGAAGGCTTAGGTTAGCTTGGACGAGGATCAAACACTCAACCGTTTGGGTGTTAGTAGCGCTTCTTTCCGATGCAATACGGGCACCCTAACCCTCAAACATATTGATGATGTGAAAATAAATATAGTGCGGATCTCTGACCACACCCTTCAATGCCGGCCGATGCATTTGTTTACCTTTACGAAATCAGGGCCCTATGGAAAGCACATCTGATCCATTGAATAAATTTTGGAGGTGAACTCCTGTATAACTTGGGATCACTTGCTCATCGAAGAACCCAGATGGAAAAGATTAGTGTTCTTCAATGGTATAACATTAGATTAAGCCAAAAGTCCCGTCACTTCTTCAAGCCCATGGATTAGGCACACGAACGGCCCGATGGTGTAGAATTTTAGTGCCAGACCTCGGACGGGATTCGAACCCGCGCCTGGTGGGCTTGAGATCCACGCTCAAAAGCGTCTGGGATAGCCACTTTTTCGGATGGCCAAGAAACGAGATAAGGCTGAATTCATTGGGTTCCACATAGGGCTTCCTAGAAGCTCTGCAAATTTCAGCTTCATAGCTCCGCCCATTTCACTACAGTAATTCTGTAATGTTGATGTCGAAATGTGGCCGAACTAGGCTACGAGGCGTCAACGAACAAAGCATGGAAGGTCAGGTACGCGGACGGCGAGGCCACCCAGCGTGCTTAAAGGAGCCTTGTGCGGCCGGTGTGCCGACGACGAGGGAGGCCATGAAGAGCGTGGGAAAATGGGACGCAGACCAGCAGAGTGACGCCGTTCCGAACGGATTCGCGTGTGGTCGCGGGTAAACGTGCGACTATTGCGTTGCCGCTCGATTCTCGGATTTTATTTTCATCAATTTTTACAAAAATAAAGCAGTTTTCGCTATTGTACGGTGAGCATTTTTCAGCACCACAAGCAACTTGGACCTCTCGCTGCACTCTCATTCGAAACTGTTCCATTTGTTAATGCGTTTAAAAGTGATACGAAATGTTTTCAAGCAAACTTTTGACTGCCTTTGTATCAATAAAGCGATGTCACTGCTTCGAAAAATCCGTCAAGATATAACCTTCTCTACGGGAAAAGTCTCCTGCAATTTTTCCCTCACCAATATCCTCACAACTGAAAAAAAAATAAACCAAAAATGCCTCTTTGATCGTTTGGTTTTAAAACCTCCCCTTTCGTGTTCAGCTCACTGTTTCTTTGATTAAGTTTCAGATCAGCTATTCAGTCATTTCCTCCAACTGATAGCATGCCATTTTTAGCCATAATTCAGCCATTCGTGAAACTTTCGGGGTTCGAAATGATTGTATTTATGATTAGAACGCTTGACGTAAAATTAACGTCATAATTTTTTTCTACTATCATCACGCCATTTTTTGGAGAAACCGAAAAATTGAACGTATATGATATCAGTGAATGAGGAGGAAGCAAAAATGACAACAATGGAGAATAATTTTAATAAAATTACCTGCAGTTGTCGGCTTGAATTACGATTTTGTTCTCACCTGACATTCTTTGCAGGTTCTACGCACGTTCATTGTCTCGCTTTGTTGCTCTTGTTCACGTACTCGTACTTCTCAGTTTCCTTAACGTTGTAGCTAATTTCCTATTCCTTTTAGTTTTTCTTAATGAATGTCTATTTTAAAATTGCAGTTTCAGAGGTCAAAGTGTCGACACGACCAACCGCTGGCGATTTGACCGCGGTGGTCCAAACAACTGCTCAAGCTGACTCAAACAATAGGATTGAACAAGGCATGAAGGTCAGTTATCAACGTCGAAATTTTCAGATTTTATTTATTTCTTTTTAGTATTGTTTTCGCCACGACTTACGTTTCAATTTATTCGATTCTTAGCCTTCGTTGTTGTTTCATGTTGTTTACATTTTTCGGTAAGTTTAAATGTAATTCATATTCAACTGGAACAACTCGTTCAGCTTTCGATAGCAGAGAACATTTATTTCCAACTGGGTAGTCTTTTCAAATAAATACCCTCGGAAAAAATGGTCCTACCGGAAACGGATATTATTCAATTGGGCAGCCTAAAGGTTTTTCTTCGAGACACAACTAAGCGATACTTTGTACAGCATTTTATAACCTCCTAGATGAAGCAATAGAAATTTCCAGCAAAATTTGAACGATCGCTGGTTAAAATTAAATCAGCATGTGTTTTTAAACAGGAATTGCGTAACTCATAATCAGTACGAGGAGAGATAATCGACAGAATTCCGTGCCTTTTTGCGTGATAGGCTTTGTTTCATCCTACTATTGCAAGAAATGTGGCTAATGTGGACCTTTCCAGCTAGGCGAAGAAGCGCAAGAGTGTTCTGTTGATGTCAAGACGGAATCGAACGGTGATGTGCCCAAGATGACGGAAGACAGTCAAAGCTCTACCTCTTGTGAGAAAGAGGGCACTGCCGCAACAATCACTGACGATCAAGAAGCGACAGTCGATGACGCTGAGATGAGCGATGCTGATCAGCCAGGTCCGGCAGGAATCGCTAGGAAACCGTCGGCCGCTCCCCAGGTCGGTGCTTTTCTTATGAAATATTAGCTTGAAGAACACCGATATTTCTTTGTGCTTGATAAATGATCAACAAGGTGGAACTGCTTTTCGGCTCTGGAAATTACACGGGAAACCAGGCGAGGCCGATTCAGCTCAGTGGCAAAGCCAAAAAAATGAAATGTGACGGGGAAGATTTTGAAAAACAGAGAAACGGACCAGTGATCAAGGAGGGAATGTGGAGGGAAAAAGTCTGTAGCTTCGTCACTCTTAAAGTCGATGAACTTTCAAATAATACAGAAGATTTTTGCACAACAAACCTGTGGTCGGAATTTCGGTTTAACGATCGCTGAATTCAAATCAATTCTGTTTGAACGAAAGTCGATCGTCACCCTATACAATAGGCTCTAAACCAGCCCAACACCCCCATTCAGGTATTTATCTAAAGGAGAATAGCTTTATGCTCTTCATTAAATTAAGATTTTCTATGATTTGAATCTCTAGCTGTAATTTCATTTCTGGTTATGAGGTGCTCTCGGATTGATCCGATTAATAAAATTCGTCAATACATTCACATTTCCTTTTTTTGCAGATTGACGCCGCACAGCTCCGATCTGACCCCGATTTCGCGGTGATATGCAGCTTTATCAATAAATTTTTTACTCTTATGAGTAAGTTTATTCTATCTATATATTATAATTAAACACGAATCGATTACGAATATTACGGATCGATTATTTAGGGATGGAACCAGTCAGTTTTTGTCAACTGGAGAATATGTTTACGACATTAGAGGACGGCAGAGGTACGTTCTTTAAAAAATCATATTTATCACTCTATTCGCTTCGTTTCTTTCAGGTTTTTTTCGATTCGATTTTCGTCTATAATTCTTCCTTTTGTTCACCGTTCCGCAAAATAGGATGACCGCTTGTTCTCTTATTATATGTACTTGTTCAAATGGAGTTGCATGAAGGGGTGGCAAAAGGCGCTACAGTCATCTGCCTGATCATGCGATCAATCCACCCCACGTCCAGTTAGGCATTCTGTTCTTTGAGAATTCGGCAAAATAGTATGAGACATGCGCAGAAGGTAAATTTGAGCTGTAGCTCAGTTGGCCCGTGCATGAAGTTGTGTATGCGAAATATAAATTCGAAACAGCCCTAGGGTTCTGAATGGGGGAATAATATCGTAGCAACTTTTTGGGATACTGATCAAAGTCATTACTTTTCTATTTAACATTCTTTTCACTATTTTGCCTGCAGATATTTTACTGATTTTCTACCTGCTGCTATTTTAGTGTCTAAAGAGCTGGTCGACCTACATCTGAAGTTGCTTCGTCGATCAGTTGTAAAGACGGTCAGCAATGAGAGTTTCGAAAAATGCCTTCTCAAATATCTGAACAGCACCGAACTACTGGCTTCGGAAAAGAGGCAAATGGAGACGTAAGCTAATTTTTATTAGAAATCTCGATTCGTGTATACTTGCAGACCTTTCCTTATTCCATGAGAAGACGTTTCAATTAATTTCTTAAATTCCATTAATTCGTGTGAAAATTAATTCCTTTTTTGAGCAGATGGCTGCGCTAATATCGCTGTCTTGATTTTTTTGTTGTTGTTGGAAAATGGGCTAAATTTACGCTGCTCCAATCATAAAAGCGATGAGTGAGATTTTAGAAAGCCCTATATAGTCGATTTCATGTTGTTTCCTTTAATTCTGGAGACCATGGATAATAATAATGATAGTCATAATGATTATGATAGTATTATAACACAAGCAATTGATACTATAGTTATGCAATTTTCAGGTACGGCTATGTCCACATGTCTATTATGAGCAAACTAAAGATTCTTAGGGCATTGTGCGAAGTGCAGCTCGAGCATAATCTCAGGCTCAGAGAAAGCGTATGTTTGCCTCATTATTTCGCTTTAGTACAGAATTTTATAAATGTTTTTTTTTTCACTAGATAGAATACCAATCTTTCAGATACCTACAGCTTTACGTGCAATGGATATGAGAGATACTGTAACAGGGGTTGATAAAGACGGGCTCGCTTATTACTGCCAAATCGACTCAAAATACGGTCTCCGTCTTTATACTACAGAACAAGATGACGAGAGCGGGTACTCGTGGACATTAGTTGCTCGGTATGTCAGGTTACCTTTTTTAGCTGTTTATTAACTCCCTTCAAATGTCTTTTATTTCATTTTTGCGCTTAAATTTCCTACAATATTCCGTTTGAAAGTGTTGAAATTGTTTCCTAAGCATTCCAACGGTACCAAAAATATAACACACGAGTAGAATAAATCCTTAGTAATGAAAAAACACGAGGAAAACCTCGTAAACTAGGCAATATATTACTGAATGACGATGTGAATTATGAATTACCAGGATAATCCGGAAAATGCTGAAATTAACTTGTAAAATTCAGAGATATGACGGATCTGGAAACATTGATTGTAAAGCTGAAGGAGCAGGATCTAGGATATGTAAAGAACCCAAATGACAAAAGAGAATTTGTGAGTCTTATTATTCTTGTTTTTTTTCTTCCTTTCGAGTGCTACTCCACTAAAACCGTGAAGTACGTAATGAACAGTCCCTTATCATTGATCTATTCAGAACAAGCCCTCTGAAGGTGATGCGGAACCCACAATACATTTGGTGACAAAGAAGGGAACATATGTCGACATGTTCTTGGATGAAGCTGCGATCAAGGTAAGATAGTTCTCGAGAGATGTTCAGGTTTACTTTTAGCACAAAAATAGGTCCCGTAGCTACATTGGTTTTATCATAGCATATAAGTTACACTTACTGCAGCTTGGCCCTTACATAGTGAGTTTTCGTAACTCAAAAACTCAATTATCGATTACCATTGTATTGTTCTGTGATCAAAAATGTAACCATGTTTAGTCCTGGTATAGAAGCCACTTGCATTCAGAGAATGCGAGAAGCAATGGTCAAAGAAAAGGAGGATAGGAAGAATAGGCGCAACGCTAGGTCAGACAATCCACAAGAAGAACATCAAGATGAACATGAGCAGGCACAAGAAGAAGACGAAAAGGTCCTAGATGCGGAGGATGTAAGTGCCGGTTAATCACTACTCCACAATTATCCGAATAAATTTTCTATGTTAAAGGGTGATCGACGGGTGCTACCAAGACGGAGTGCGTCGCAAAAAGCCCAAACGAACATCCGGAAGTACATCTCTCCAAGGAAGACGACCGAAAAGAACGAGAAGAAACCGAACGTTACTGAGACAACCGAAGAGGTGAAGGAGGAAAACCCAAAAAGGGTATGTTGGTGTATCAAAATTACCTGCATAGGAAGTCGTAGGCTTAGGAGACTGGAAGGAGAGTGAATACGTTTCAGGAATCTTCTTCTTCGGACGACTCTGATGGATCGGCCGGTACGTCGGACGCAGAAGTTGACGGTTCAGCTAGCAGCGATGATGAATTCAAATTGAAAACACCAAAGAAATCAACGGGGTTAGTTGTTGATGTGAAAGTGCTGACTGTAACGTTAGCGTTTCCTCATAATGTATTTGTAGGAAACGAAGGCATAGGAAGAAGAAAATCGTCGAAGACGTGGAGGATGAAGACGATTCGGATGAGGATGTACGTTCTTTCTTAAAAGAGACCTTTAGCTCAACTTTGAACTATTCTATTGTGCTCACTTTCATTTTGAAGAAAAGAAAAGCACTTTAGGAGGAGCAAGTTCGACGAAGAGCAGAAGGTGATTTCTCATGTGGACTTTGCAAGCGAAGTGACAATGAGGATATCGTGAGTATCTATCTGATCGTTCAATTTTAGTTTTTAATCTCTCTTGAATTCGTATGCATTATTATAGCTCCTTCTATGTGACAACTGCGATGACGCATGGCATACGACGTGTTTAAAACCACCGCTATGGTTAGTCTGTAAAGATTTAATCGTAGAGGGATAAACTCGGTTTGGAGATAGGAAAAAGGAGATTGTGGAATATAGCAGTGCTGTCGTGGTAGCTTTTATCTCGCAAAAAAGGCATCTTCAAGTTCCCTACCATCTCCACGTGGTTCTACGTAATGTTAAGAAAGTACCGTGTTCGACTTATAAGCGGATATTCCAGGTTTGTACCAGCAGGCAAGTGGTACTGCCCAAAATGTGAACACGGAATGCTCATCGAATGTCTCACATATGTACAGGATGTTCTTCAAATCCATCAGAAGAAGGCAGCTGCCGAGGAAAAGAAGTAAGTCCGTAGTAAAGCCATTTATAAGCCATATTCAGTTTACTGTATAGTTTGTGGACTTACCTTGAATAGTGGGGCAGGTCAATGTCCCGCATTGGGATGGTTTTTCGTGGAGGTGCTCTCTGAGAGAAATGAGGTTCCACGAGATTTTCATCCGCAATCGTTCTGAAATTCGACGGCGGAATGTGGACAATTTTTGTCGATGATATTTTAAAATATCAGCTTTTTTCAAATCATGAACTTTGTGGTAGCAGTAAACAACAGTAAATCACAATATTAGTAAAACCAGCAGCCCACTTTCGTGTCTTTCTATTCGAATACGCTCACAGATTAGTAAGGCGAGAGCAGCATGAATATTGTTAAGTTACGTTGTTTTCTAACTGCTTTTCCATTCATTTAAGAAAAGACTTTTTACCGTTTTTATGTGTTTCTGTTTTTCTTGATTTAACGCAAATGTATATCTATTTGGTATATAATCTTGTCACTGATTTCAAATTCTTCCGTAATGTTGCACCTGAACAGCTCGGTCTAGTCACTTCCACACCGAACACAGAATTGTACAGTAGCAGCAGGCTTTGGCATCCGAGTTACCATGCTTCTGACGACACTGAAAATTTCATCACGTTTGTGCAAAAGTGAACTCGCTCAGTGGTTTCCAAGACGGGGAGCTAAGACAAGTTACTTTCTAATTTCTAACTGAACCCACGTTAGTACCATAAATGAAGAGACGTGACCAAGAATGTTGAGGAAGACAAGAAACGAATGCAAAATTCTGAGACGGTTTGAAAATGTGAAATCCCTGCTTGCTCGTAAAGCTGCGACAGCAGTCTGCAGTTGCATGCATTGCGCAAGTACAGTGTTACTCAGTGATGCTGCGCTTCTGTGATAAGTCAGTTGTGCGAGAAAGCTCAGAGAATAGGAGCATTATCGTGGGAAAGATAAACTGAAGCCATTTGATATGAGATTATATTGATGAGAAAGCGATGATGTTCAATGTGAATGTTCTGCAGGAGGAAAGCGGCTGCCGACCGATTTCGACGTGAAATGGAGTACATTGGTGTGTCGTTGAACAATATTATTCCAACAACGGTGAGATGTTTCATGGTTGTGGTTACATTTTTACCTCACCTTTTACCTTCTTCTCTTTGCCTTTCTCGTCTGTCTGTATTCCGCCGATTTTGTCAACATACAGTCTGTAGTTGTTACTCAGACCTACTGCTATAGCAAATGGTAGTCGCAGTCCTGTCAACCTCATCTCCCTGCACCCACCTGTACCTGTTGAAGTAGGCGGAATCGGAGCTAATGGGTTTCATATCCGTGACTAGCACCCCAAGTGACCGCTATCCACGAATTTTCAAATGAGAAGAATGGGTTGACCCTGATGGAATACATGAAGTCAGAACTTTTAACAAATGTCGTTGGTTTCAGCGAATACTATCTCTACGCCCGTACTTCACTCGCTTGTTTTCTTTCTAGAACTCTATCTTTGTAAAATACTTTGTTTCGTTATTCCTAACCCGTGCATCTTTGAAGTGTAGTGCTGTTTTTTTTCAGGTCACGAAACCAGCCTTCTTTTGCGGCAGTAGCTTTAACAGAATGAATTGGGTGCTAACTAAACTTCCATTTTTAGCTGAAGCAGAACCCTATGGACAGTTCGAGCTCAACATCTAGTGACGACGGGCAACGACGTAGTAAGAAGAAGGCCTTCAAGTGAGCAAATTTTCAATTCTGAATTATTTAGCTACTTTGGAGAAAATGGTTTGAGATCACGTTATTTTTTGACGCTTTCTCATGATATTTGTGGTGCTATCAATCGGTATCTGGGTAGTGTAACAAAATAGATCTTCCCAACGTTTCGATTTCATCGGTGATGAATAGAACATTGAGGGGATATGGTTACCGAACAGTTGTACAGAATGGTTACCCTGTTTGTATTTATATGAAGGTTTATTTATACCTACCAATAGCAGAGGTTACCACTACGGCTTCGAATGCTCGATGATGGTCGTGCTATATTTCTTTTCCGGACTCTACACTTTAATCTTTTAATGTTGTTTATAGGAGACTGAATCCAAACATGCGTCGAACACCGGCTCACATTCCTACTGTGGCTGAGGGACGATCGAGACGTTCCGTAAAGAAGGTCGGAACATTCTTTATTTGTATTAATTATCTACAGTGACTCCACTTCACAACCAAATCTAGCGCCGCTTCTTATTATTCTATTCTTAGGTCGACTACAAGTTTTCGGAATTCGACACTGTCATTAAAGAAGCATGTCGAATGAACGAGTCGCCTCCTCCGCCAGACACAATGAAAGGTTACCTTTTTTTTTCTTATGGTGTCACACTTTCTTCTTTTCCCGTTCATATATCCGAAAGATGGGAATGCCCCGAAAAAACGTTTTCACTGAAAAAATTACTAACGGTGAAGTCCGTACGAGCTCTGCTTGTGACGAAATGAATGAAGTATTAGTAATACGTAACTGAACCGCTCATCCAATGTTTCTTTCACTTAGAAGTTGCTCGTCCTCAAGGCGGTGCTGGTCGTGGAAAGGATATGGCAAACATCATAGAAGCACAGAAGCAGCGAGATGAAGGAACGCCGAGGTGAGTATAATTTGCTATCTCTTGTTGGTCTTGTTTTTTGTTTATTGTTGATTCTCGTAAGTATTAGTCAGTTTAACAAAGTTTAAACCATCCCGTTCTACAACCAAATCTTCTAATTCTTTCCCAACGGTGCATTAGGATGCAGTACCTATAGCTGCTAAAGCATTGAAGCAATAGCGTTGTAATACATATAAACCTTTGTTCAATTTTCACTCTTATTCAACTGGGAATCTCTCCATCCAGTATGAAAATTCCCAGGGCTTCAACCGGTGCTCCGCCACGACAGTTGCCGAAACACCGTCGCAAGTTAAACGATCTAAACGTCAATGACGAATCTGATTCGGAGTCGGATGAGTACAAGGCTGAGTTAGTTTTTATTATCAACGTCTCAATTTGTTAATATTCTTCCCTTTTTCAATTTTGTGCCAGGTTTTTTTCTGACTAAAACATTTTTTGAAGGTCCGACGAGGAAGCTGTTGCTGATGAGGAGGCTCAGTCATCGTCTGATTACGTGCCTTCTGAGGGAGAGCTCCGCAAAGAAAGGTGATTCTTGTCATTCTGTTTTACGACATGTTTATACTGTTTTTTCCTTTTTCTTGTTCCTTTTTTCAATCTTCAACTTGGATTAGATGATTTCTCGTTTTTAGAAGCCTTTAGCAGAACAAATCGTAACTCAAAATGGAAACCTTAAACCGCACCAGTCTGTTGTAATCTGACAGTCGTCATAATCACGATATTGTGTAACAGTGTTTTGAACAGCATCTAAAATGGAAATAGAGCACGGTATTTGTCACCAAAAGCCCTCGAGCAACTTATAAGTACGGCGTATAATTCGTGAAACGATGGTGATAATTCCATTTATTCTAGATCCGGCGGTGGAGGACGTAGTTATTTGAAGGCAACCCAGAGCGACGAAGATTTTGTTGTTTCGGGCTCAGACGAAAGCTATGCAGGACCTCGGCGGAAGAAGCGGAAGGCGAAGGAAAAGCCTCGCAGACGAGCTCGTTGGTTAGTGTTTGGTTTTGTAAAACTATATCACAATAGTCATCCCTTATTTTATTATGAGTTGCTAAGCTAAATGGTCAGCTCATCGACCAACGGTCGCTTTTTCAGGCAGTCCGAAAGTGAATCTGAGGAGGAGGAAGAAGAGGAGACGTATTCAGATGATTCACAGGCGAGAAAGAAGCGTAAAGCCTCCAAGCGCTTTGAGCCATCAAGTGGAGAGACTAATGATGATGATGACGATGATCTTTCTATGGATGATGAGGGTGACAGTGATGCTCCACGTTCCCGCACTGGCAGGTATGTGTCAAAGAGTCTACATAAAGCTTCAAGCAATTGGTTCTGATCGAAGGTCAGCAATTCTACAAGATCATTGCAGTATTATTATTGATGATGATCTTCATTATGCCCTTTTCATTATGATAGACTGTCATCTTCAAAATGTAAAACGAAAACTACAAATGTGGCACTTCCTTTGGCAATATGTGTCTTTCGTCAGAACATTGTAGGTGCTCCTGTTGACAGGTAACTGCATTACGAATATTTAGACCGCTTCGGAAAGCTGTGGTGAAGTCCAAGAAAGCTATTGTTGAACGAGACAGTGACGATGAGTCTGACAGCAGTGAAGACAAGGAAGAAGAAAAAGAGGAAGTGGATCAAGCGCAGGAAGCAGGTGCTTCGAAGGCGAAAAAAAGAAAAATCACGTATGTTCTCGTTATAAAGCCTCCTTGCCTATTAGGACACCATGTGGCAGTGTGATAGAGTGAGAGTGGGGTTTTATCTTCATGTTCTCTTTGTAATGTTTCAGCTCGGACTCCGAATCAGATACGTTTGAACCCGATGAAGACGCTGACAACGATGACGACGATGATGAAGAGGGTGATGACGACGAAGAGACTTCTAATGAGGTTGCCGCTGCCGAAGCGAAGACAAAGCCTGAACCCGACACGAAAAAGGGGAATGTTAAGAAACAGGAAGTGAATAGCAGCGAAGATGCCGAGGACAGCGAAAACGACTTGGGTATGTTTTCCTGTTTTTTTTTTGTTGACGTGGTTGTATTTTCGCTTGTGACACTCATTGCTCCCTTGATCTTGCTGCTGCAGATCTGAAACCGAAAGCCAAGAAGCCGAAATTGGACGACGCTGATGAGAAGGACAACGTGAAAACACCAGAGGTCATTTTCTGCTTTTGTTACGATTTCCAGGTTTTAAACTGTACTTTTTTATTTTCAGAATAACGGAATACCTGTTCCTGAGGTCAAGCCAGAGCCGATACCTTCTGCTGCTACATGTGCTCCTGCTTCTGAGTCTGCTTCCGCTACAGAGCGTATTCCAGCCGCTGAGCCTGCTCCCGCTCCTGTTGCTAGTTCTGCTACAGGCAACGACTCTCTTCCGACTACTGTTCCAGTTGCACCTGCACAACCGTCTGCAGCTTCTGATTCATCGCACAGTGCTTCTAACAAGGTTGCCGATATACCCGAAGAGAAGCCAAAAGTTGTCGAGTCGAAACCGCTTGCGACTGCAAAACTAGAAACCACTACTCCATCCGTAGGAGAGAAGATGACGAAAGAGGACAAACCTAAGGTCGTAGCTGAAACAAACAACTCGACACCCCAGCCTTCCGCTGCTACCTCGATTGCAACTCCGGCCAAGGTGCCGCTAGCGGATATAGCCTCTGGCGATTCGATTACTACCAAGCCTCCCGTAGCTGTTGTAGCTGGTTCTGCGTCGTCTATTCATACGGGAGAAATAATTCCGAATCTGTGAGTCACTGCTGCCACTTGTGCATTTTTGTAAGAGAGCTTGTTGTTGTGGTGACGAAGGTCCTTTCCCCATGTTTCTATTACGTTTACTTTTTTCTGTGTGCTATATTGTAAAGAATTCAAATGTTTTCAGAGGTGTAACTCCACCCGTTCCAAATCCGTATGTGAATATGTCTCAATTGCCTCAGGTGCCTTATCGAGCGGGTCAGTGTGTTGTGAATGTCTTATGTTACAATTATTCAAGTCATCTACTTACATTTTCTTAATTTGCACCTATGCAATCTACAATAACACTTATGCATGTGAACAATACCCACCGTAACCTACCCAAATCGATATCAAATTCAGAAACAAATGTCAGGGTCATGATCTACGCCCCAAATAACACCGTAGGCGAAAAGCGAAATCGGTGATTCTGACCTTTTGAGCCTAATTGGGTACCAATAACATGGGCGACGATTCGGTCGTTGAGAAATCTACTGCTCCTATTATTTCACTGTTTGGAGTCTAGAGGTCAAGAGATCTTCCTTTTGCATCAACTTCGTCCCAGCGTCACCTAGAAAGATCATTTTGTGCACAAAAGTAGAGAATCTTGAAATGATATTATGAATTTGTTCGAGTGCCACCTACGGTACGGCTGAGTCATGTAGGGTGAATAGGTTATTTTGCATGCTGATACCGATCCTAACGTTTGTTTTGCGAAGTTCGCACGAAGACCACCTATATAGTCAAAATGGATGGTCCGGAATCGTGGTCAGCATGCAAAGGAAGATATCTGAATGAAGTTTGAGCCAAATCTGAGATTTTCACCCATATCGACGATATGAATGGTTCTCGGCCGGAATTCGAAAAACGGACATCAGATTCGTGATCAGCGCCACAAATATCCCCCACAGACAAAGTTTTGTGGAAAATTAAATTTTTTGACCTAGGCGCAGTCGATGAAGTCGGAACTTTTAACAAGAGCCCATTTCCATTCTTATTTTTTAGGTCCACCGGCTGGAGTGCCGTTTGCTGCTGTTTCTAACCCATATGCTGCACCATTCCCACCTAATGGTCCTCCACCATTTCCTTCAGGACCTCCTCACGTCGGTCATCCTCACATCGCCTACATCACAGGAGCTGTGCCGAATCCTTACGGACAACAACCCAGGTAATAAGTTTCGAGTAGCGTTGCTATTTTTGTTGTGCGAGTCTCAGTCGCTGATTGTGCCTCGGTTTCACCATGAGAGGAAAATAGTCGAAAAGATGTGGTGCTTTTCACCTTCTTCGAGAAAAGCGTAACTTTATGAGAGGTTATCAAGCCTGCTTTAGTGGTTTTGCTTGAGATTTCTTTGAGGATTACAGGTGATTGATGGTGACGGAAAATGTATATCTTTGGTAATCGTAAGCTCATTTTTATAAAATGATTTTTATTTTTTTGCGGCTTTCTAAGGGTGTACAGTTCTTGTTTGCTAGCAGCCTTTATGCTGTCCGATGGCGTTCCGTAGATAAATGCGTAAATGCGATGCCATAGAGCTCCGAAATGAAAAATGCGTGTATTTTGGAGGATGTAAGAAACTAATTGAATATGATCTGAGGGTTTGGTTTTTTTACAACGGTATCAGGATAGGATTTCCACCTCTCAGCAAGACTGACTTTTCTTATCGGACGGTGTGAGAAATGGAAGAGAAAGATGAATGCTTTTTATTGGGTCATCACATTCGCATACAGTAATGTCTCAGTAATTGCTCGCTGAAAACTAAAGTCAAACCCGCTTTTGGTTATTATCTTCAAAAAATAAATTCTATTTTAGCATCACACCTTCAAAAGGTGGCAATCGTGATCTGCGTACATTGTGAAGCTGAACCGTATGCGGATATTCCTTGTATTTCTCCATCTTTTTGATTGATTATCTCTACGGATCTGTTCTTGTGCTATTTTGATGTAGTATGTTCTCTTGCATGTATTATTTTCTGTGTTTTATCTTATTATTTATGGGAGCTTCCCCATGCATGTGTATCAGATACCTATTGTTTGTGTTCTGGTTTCGTGTTTTCTGTGATGCAGTATGAGCTGATATCGCTTACATTTATAAACAACTGTAAGAAAAGTCAGCTGATAAGATTGGTTTTAGTATTTGATCTTACCATGTCATACATGTAAAGAAACGGTTTGTGTAGCTCTTTTTTCCCATGATCACTTTGTATGATGGGTTGTTTGAATAGTATTTCGCTCGCAAAGCCGTGTTTTACTGGGTCGTCACTATCTGAATCCAGCAAGTCCGGTGGAAGCTTTTTGTTGTTGTTTGTTTAGTAGGTATGATACTCAATTGCACAGGATACTCATTACATCAGAGCACTTTTAACTAGTGTCACCATTGTTCATTCATGCTTACGCTGAGGCGTTGAGTGACGTCGCTTCGTGGGTTCACCATTATTGTGTGTCATTTACTCGTATGTTTGTTTGTGGTATCAATGTCTGCCCAAATAATCTTGATTCATGATTTGTGTGTTCAGAAGAAGACAGTGAGGTACTAATCATAGTGCACAGTGAAACGATTTCCCTATTACGCGTCGAGTCTTATCGTTGGCGGTGTTGCCATTTACCTTGAAAATTTTGCGGTTACCTCGTTCAAGATACTGTGAAAACCAAGTATTATAAATTGGTGGAAATTCCTCGTGCTACTTTCCTTCTGGAAAATGCAGCATTGGAACCCAACAACTTGAGACAACAACCATATTTATTCAGCATCTCAAACTAGACGTTCAACAACATTGTGCTGATAATTTACTTCATCGATGCGAACAAATAACCAGAGATCTATCATTAAACGGTTCACAACCAACATATAGACCAAAGATCAAGGACAAAGAGAACCGCTGATTAGAGGTCGTGCTGTTCCCGTAGTTCTGAAATTTTGGGTTTTTATTTATGAAGATAAGCGTACACAGCATTGTTGTTTGGGGCTCACGAATAAACATCAGGAAACAGGTATTACCAGAACTGTCAGAATACTGTAGTGTGAAGTCTGCAGCATGCTCTTGTTGTGCAACAAGCTGCATACTCAAGTAATTGAGACGCTGCGCAATTCGTTGCCATTGGCGCCCCGGTGGAGCAGCAAGAGTATATTCAAGGTTTCAGAGGTATCGGCTGTTGCCTGTTCGCTTCCTCACTAGCATTATGTTCATTTGCTATCGACTGTATGAGCTGTTTAATGACTGGCATGCACTATTTTTCCGTATTCCATTTTTTGATCCTTCGTCTACGGACATGAACTCATGATCAAAATTTGACATTTGCCATTCGAAGTTCTTCCGTAGAACATCAATGGAGAGGGTCTCACAAAATCTGAAAATAAAGGTAAAAAAGTAAAGGTAATGGTGCCGGCGTTGATCAGTCCCCTGAGGACGCGCCGCCGCATTCGTGTTCCATTCATGGGGCGCCGATCACGTGTGTAATTATCCTTTTTAAATTTTTGGTGATTTCTGCTGGTGCATGTAAATCCTGATAAGAAACTGTAAGTACATACAGGTAACTTCAAGTAATAGCCTATCAAAGGAAAAGTTCGCAGTAGAATGTTAGGGCTTCCTGCAAATGTGAAAGCGAAATAGTTGAAATAGATATATAACAATAGTCAGACGATTGGAGTACTAAGCATACTTTTCTTGCTCATAAAAAGTGTCGCCTCCCTTTGAAACGGAGTTGCCCTGCGTTGGAAATAGTTCACTAGATTAACCCACTGATCTTCATTCACGGAACAATCACTCTTCGATCCACAAATGGCATATAAAAAGCATCATGATCATAGACTTAGCTTCCGCGAGACTTAAGCAAAAGGTAGTTTCTTCTTAACAATGCATGGACTAGAGATTTGAGTGTATACAACAGATGCCAGGACTTTGCTTTGTCGAACGTGCAGCTCAAAATTGACTTCAGCTGAGTTGTTCAGAGGATAGATGTGGAATCGGTTTGATTTTGAGTGAGATGACCTCGTTGAAGTTCTCGGCCAGAGAGTGAACGGGAAGAGCTTCGAGTGGCTGCGAAGACAAATATAGAATCTAAGAAGGAATGAATATGCTGGTATGGGAACACGGTTTGATGCAGAGCATCTATTTTTTAAGAACAGGGGGGGATCGTGGGCCAATCTGAACGGCAGATGGCTCACGTGTCTTCCAACCAGCGTAAGACATCTTCCCGCTTATAAGATGTTATACGACAGTCTCTGGCAACAAGATTCGAAGCTGAAGTTCACAGAATAGTTTTGGATATGGAGATGGAGAGAGCAGTGAATCACTTCGATTTGAGCTGCATGGATGTTTTCGTTTCCTAGGGCATCTGATAGTACACACTCATTAAATTTTGGATGACTGCGGTTGCGGTTTACAATCAAAGTGCAAGTGGCCAATGCAGATATAAGGAGGATGGTTGAATGGGAAGGGGTGTTTTAATTTTAAGTTGATGAAGATGGATGTAGGGTGGTGGCGGAGAACGGTTTGTGGCATCTCTTCTGTCCCTGGATCCTTCTTCTTCTTCCTGTTTTGGTATATCTATTCCACGCTAGTTCTGTTGACCTGAAAAGAGGCAGAAGAGCTCATTCTCGTCACATCGTTGCAAGGAAATTTGAGAGAGCTACCGGGTATTGCAACTGGCATCATCCTTTCCAGTGACATCCGAGAGCCACCGTTTGGGTAGGAGTATATGCAAGTCTATGTTTAACATCACACCTAAAACATCATTCCCATTTTAACTGACGACAGCAATTCGACTCCTGAAATAAGAAGGTGGTTGACTCGAATTTGTCGTACCCTTCAGCAAGTTGTTGATCACCATGCACTGCTTTGTTTTCTTCTTGGCAGAGCGATATTCCATCGAGTGGGTTGCGAAGTTACGAAACGCTGCTTTTTTTTATCGTGAGCCTTAATATGAGACCCGATCTCCATTTGAGTGGATAGAGTTCATCCTTTTGCTCTGTGTCTGGAACGGGCACTTACCTGCTGTCCACGGCTTGTCTTCAATATTCGTAGTGGACGGCCAAGCAACGAGACGAATTCGCGGATCAAGGTGTAGTTGGTCTTCAGCTGTCATCCTCGTCGAAGAATTTCCTTCTAACATCTGAAATAGGAATCGTCAGGAGATTTCGGTTATCTTCCATTTATCCACGGATACTTCTTTGCATACCGAGATCGACGACGGCAGGTTGGACAGACAGCTTCTTTCGTTCTGATGCACAACCACCACGGGACTTATGTAGCACTGCAGCAGATATTCTGAAAATGAAGCATCCAGATGATGTAGACCTATGCATACTATGGAGGATACCTGGCTGCTAGGCTTCCTGATGTAGTTGGTGGACGGTGGCAGTTGGATCAGTTGTTGGTCATCGGTCGAAACACCTTCAATGCAATATTTAGTTGTGATCAATTAGCGTTATCCACTACAGTTATATTATACAGGGATGGTAGCACTGATATGTGAAAGGTAGGTAGATATCGGATCCAATGGTGGGTAGGTATGGTAAGGTGAGGTGAGGTCAAGTGAGGTGCGGTAAGGTTAGGAGGAGGAGAGCTGTGGAGGAGGAGAGGTTAGGAGGAGAGCTGAGGAGAGCCGACCGCTCAGAGTGAAGAATGGAAACCGAACTGACCAGAAAAATGATTCTGGTGGGCGGGGCTCGTTAAGCTGACGTAGCTTAAGCTCCTTAATAGCCAATCAGAATCATACTTCCTAACATGTTTTAACATGTGTACCGATATGAAGAATGTGGTATGAAGTGACGTAGTGGCCTAACAGGGCTTAACATGTCAGGTTCAGATTTGTGGTGGGGCCTGCTGTTCAGCGCTAGGGACCACTATAATAACAGTTGCTATAGCGTATCCATCTGATTTGTAAACATTCCGATGAAGCTTTGAAGGAGAACTCTGTACATATCTCAAGAAAAAGCGGCATCATAGCACTTGTTTGCACTCTCATGATTAAGGGGAAATTTTTTCATTCATTCTTGGATAACCTTCGTCTAGGGGTGTTATTTGGTGTGATCACGGTGCTTATCCCGTTTCTGGAATTTTGTCTGATTTCCGTGTCCGAGCCAACTTTAGAATAAGGTGGAACTTGATAATAGAATAAGGTGGAAGGGGTGTTTCTAACAATCTGATACCTATTTTTCGAATTTCGTCCAGGCCGTCACAGATTGGGTTGGCCACTGATCTTGCTTAAACTTGGTCTATGAGGAGGATTTGGTGTGTTACTCGCGAATTTGATGAATATTTCGAGACTTTTGATCGACTTTCGTAGAAAAACCAACGTCAAAATCACGATCAGAATTCGAAGTAATCTCAGTACAAGAGATTTGACCAATGAGATGAGTTGTGTAGTCAAATCTTGCTAATTATATGTGTGGGCTCCGACGAAACTCGAAAAATATACGTCAGATGCATGAGCAGCAGTTTACCTTACTTCACCAATTCATCCGAAAAATTAGACGAACCTGAAGGCAGGAAATTCATATTGTGGGGAAATATCAGGCGTTTAAACAGGATTAACTCACGGAGTTTACAGTGTTTTTGCTGAGTTGACTCTGAAGTTGGTTCAAACTGCTACGGTTGAGGAAGTTTTTTTTCACCCAATCCTGAACAACGTTCGTCTATGGTTCTAATTTGGGGTGTTTCTAACAATCTGATACCTATTTTTCGAATTTCGTCCAGGCCGTCACAGATTGGGTTGGCCACTGATCTTGCTTAAACTTGGTCTATGAGGAGGATTTGGTGTGTTACTCGCGAATTTGATGAATATTTCGAGACTTTTGATCGACTTTCGTAGAAAAACCAACGTCAAAATCACGATCAGAATTCGAAGTAATCTCAGTACAAGAGATTTGACCAATGAGATGAGTTGTGTAGTCAAATCTTGCTAATTATATGTGTGGGCTCCGACGAAACTCGAAAAATATACGTCAGATGCATGAGCAGCAGTTTACCTTACTTCACCAATTCATCCGAAAAATTAGACGAACCTGAAGGCAGGAAATTCATATTGTGGGGAAATATCAGGCAATAATATGAGGCAGATTTTTCTTTGTGTGGTTATCTGGAAGGTGCTTTTCCCTACCTTCACACTCTCTTTATAAGTTAGTGGTCGATAAGAGTATGTTACCCTTGATCATCGAATTCCGTAATAGAAGTGAAGATTTAAAATTTGAAATTCTTACAAGGGCAGTTCTTTATCAGAATATGATTACGAAAATAGCGACATTTTGTTTAAGAACTATTAAACATTCTGAGTGGGAGCCTCGATAGATTTTCATCCGACTAGACGTCGCTCCAGTCCAAGTTTTATTTGCATTTCTTAGTCATCGTTGTTAAAGTCTCGAGACGCCCACGTCGAATATATGGACATTCATCGTTTCGCACAATTGTTGTTGTTTCTCTCGCATTCTACTCCTATTTTTCTATTTGCGCGTTTAAAGTAATAGTTTCTTCATTCTACCGTAATCGGCAGCAGTAATGTTCCCTAAAACGACTCTTAGTTATGTCATTCAAGTTGGTAGTTTATGAATAATGTAAAAGCTCCCGATATCGCTCTCTTCCTCTTCATTCAATTGCTTCGTTTTTGGCATTAATTATTAAGACCATGATGGTAGGGAGAAGAAAAAGGTAAGAGATGAAGAGTAGAGGTGTCGGGTTTGATTATACCTCTAAGGATGCGCCCCGCATTCGTTTTCCATTCAGAAACGTAGAGGAATGATGAGTGCGTTATTGCTCTATACAATTACTTGTGGGGGCCAGACACTTCACCAAATCAGTGTCTTTCCCTTCCCAGACAAGTCTGGTACCAATTTACCCGACCCCAGTGGGTCGTAGGGCCTGGTCAGCCGGGCGAGGATTGATCGCTCGACCGTGCTGGTGTTAGCAGCGCCGTTTACTACCGAACAACGCGCGCCCAGGAAGATTAACATACTGGTCGAAATCAGAGAAGAGATCGGTGAACGGTGTTCTTTCTACTTTCCTATTTCCACGTAAAAAATCCCACAATTTTTGCTAAAATCACCGACATATACGTCCGATATCAGCATGTCCATCTGTACACGAAGTAAGGTCACCATCACCGCAATAGCCGTCCATCATCCTCCGTAACGCCAATCTTCTCCACTTTGGAGATGCCACGCCTGTACAGTTTATCTAACTCGATTGGAACGTTGTTTTCTTCAAATAATATTCTAATAACATCTTTAATCCAACCGCACTTCTTCCCCTTATTTGAAAATTTAGATTGAAATCGGACCTTATCAAGCGACGATTTTTTTCTAGTGTTTGACCGAACAAATAGTCTCTTTGCAAAACACGCGAAAAAAAAGCGGAAAAAAACAGGGTGCACTTTCAGCGAATCGTTTTTTAGCAGTTTTTCCACCGCAGCAAAAAATGGTCACCTTCTTTCTCTGCACTAATTTTCGAGAAAGAGAAGAAGAAAAGTCTCCATGTCTCATGCTGTCATCAAAGAGAAAGTTTTGTGATGGAAGTGTGTCAGTTTCTTACGAATTTCGGTATAAGCCTTATTGATTGACATCTTGTACAAATTTTCATTACATATATTTTATAAATTTTTTGCATTTTCATGGATCAGTGTTTTTTAGTACTACTATAACTTAACAAATCACCGAGTTTTTGTAATTCTGAACAACCCAGAACTTAGGATACTTGACACATGGAATTATTCTGCACACGCCTTTTTCTGAATAAGGTGAACTTAAATTGTTTATTTAATGGAGTGCAGTTTTTCTTCTATGATTGCATTATCACTATCAGAGTCTTATCTTCAACGTCTCGCGTTTGTTTGAAAATGACTCAGCCGGTAGTGATGGACACATCTACGAAAACGACCTTTTCCCCACTTTTTTTTTTACAATTTTTGGAATTACAATTGTTCTCGATCAAATGCGTACACAACCTATCAAAGGGTTGTCTTGTTCGACCCCTACCCATTCGGATTGTAAAATTCGGTTCTTCTTCGTCCTTTTCGTCTTCTTTTTCGTCTTTTTCGTCTTCTTCGTTGTCGTCTTCTTCGTCTTCTTCTTCGTCTTCTTCGTCGTCTTCTTTTTAACTCTGACAACTACCTCATTTGCATCATATTTAGTTTCATATTAAAATTGATAATATCGACCTCCTGGTGGCCAATCTGGGCGATTTGTAGTTGTGCAAATCGAGTGGACAGCGATTTATCACCTCCCGACCCGGATTCGTTCGGCTCGAATTCGACTGACCATATGGGGGATGCATGGGATCAGTCAGTGATTTGCTGCCTTTTCCTTTTCACCGGAGGATTCGTATCGCCTCTCTTCCATATCATTGTGACCTTTTCTTCACCTGAGATGTAGCTGGATAAATCGCTGGTATCTGCCGAGAAGGTTAGGTATCTGTAGTTGCGCTTCTATCGTGAAAGGCCTCTAGCAGCTTTGAAACTTCTTAAATAACGTTTCTTCGTCCCTTTCACTTCTATGTCTCTTTCCTAGGCTTTCTTTTGTCTCGTTTTCTCTTTTCCTTCTGTAATGTGATGAAATTATTTCATTGATAGGCAAATAATCAGGCTGAAAACTTTGAATAGACACCATACAAAACCTAGTTAGTAATGCGATATTTTGAAGTTCCTTTAGGGTCCCAATCCTAAAAACAGTTATGTGAAAGAGAAGCAAGTGTCAACCTTGTCGAACAGAAAGCCCACCAGCAGTGACTCAAAAGAACTTGAAATCCAATTTTTGAATACTTCCCATTTAAAAGCCCATGTCCAACTTTCTCTATCCGTTTCTCTTGCCTCTAAAATATGGCTTGCAGCTTCCATAAATTATTAGTGACTTATATTTAAGGCTTTCAACGACCAATTTTCAACGAATACGTGCCCCAGTGGGTCACAGTGATATCTGACGTCTTTTCTCTTCGAAAATGAAAATGCAAAAGATATTTCGATCCTAGTTGCTAGTTTCGATCTTTAGCGGCTGCGGGAAACTAGTCGGGTTGCAGCAAATGCTGTCCATGGGGAAAGCTTCTGCTGCAGAACTTTCCGTTTGTGAATTTTTACAGCAATATCCATGGAATGTAAAGATAAAATCTTGTGGAAAAAATTCTCTAAAAATGTCAGGGCGCTCAAGGTTCAGTGGTAAGAGGCGCCACTGACACCAGCACAGTCGAGCGATCGGTCTCTTCTCAGCTTAACGGTGCCTCCATCGCTCCGGAGTTCGGGTAAATTGATACCAGACATATCCGGGAAAGTAAAGACATCGACATGGTATAGCGGCTGGCCTCCGTAAGTCATTGTATTAGCCGAACACCCATTCACCAGGCCTCTGCGATTCTGAATCTAGCACGAATGCGTGGCGTGTACTTACTTGGGGCTGATCAGCGCCAATCCTATTATCTCTTACTTTTTACCCATGAGCTCCTTATCACTTTTCATAGTTCTTTGACTTCTATGCACTCTAAAATATTGGTGTTTGCTTCTTTGGTACGTTTCAACATTCTAAGTTCTAATAGTCAGCATTTTGTCCTTGACACTCGTCCTAAAGAACGCTGTTCCGAGGTGGCACTTTGTTGACGGAACGGGATTTGACATCTCTTCTTCTATGCATGCGCTTGTCCGCTCGACTCGTGTTCGTTTCCGGTCCTTCTACTAGGTACAGAATTCTCATTGTTTTTTGTCTTTTTTCCATCTCATCTCGAAATATTCATATAGCTTTCAACTTCAATTAAGAGTAGGCGGACTTTTGGCAGCTAATCAAGGCTTCTTAGCGTCTTCACAAGAGTGCTCCTCAAGAGTTTCCTCTGAAAATTTTATGTAGAAACAGACCGTCCTCTGCATGCTTCACTACTATTGCCATTATCTTCTCATGGACATATTTCCCGGACTTTCTCTCGAAAGCTTTCATCGTTTGATATTTTGTTCTTCCTCTGTTAGTGAACGAAACCCAATGGACGTAGTGGAAAAATCTTCTCAGCGGCGGTTTTCTAATATTTTACCTCGATTACCGTACTTTTCGGGTCACTGCTGTGTATTGTACATAGCAGTGAATTTCGTTCAAGATCATCTTCTTATACTATACATAGCTAATATCAAACACTGGAAACTAAAATAGAAGTTCTCTGGCAAGATAAATACTTAGGATAACCGTTGTATAAGTGCTGTTGGGCCGAAGGAAGTTATAAGGTTGACCCAAAAGTTCGTGAGAATTTCAGATTCTGATTTCCCTTATTCACAACTATAGAAAACAATTAAATGTCCAATAAGGATAGCATGGTTGAGCACGATTCTTTAACGGATCGCTGGCAATGAATTCTGCGTAATCGTGATACCCTATTTGAATATTTAACTGTTTTTTCCGATTATGAGTAAAGGAAGTCAGAATCCGAAATGCACGGGAATTTTTGGGTCACCCTAATAGTAGGTGGATCAGAATTTTTTCGCCTGAGGTTTCAAATTTAAGATTAACCGCGCTCGACACAGCAACACATGCCCAATAACTCAACATCATGTCGAGTTTCGAGAAGAAAAAATACTGCTTTGACTATTCGAAAAGAATTTCACTTAAGTTAATTTTTGTACATTTACTATTAATTGTCAAAGTTTAATACCTGACAAGCGTGATCTCAAGAAGCTTCTCAGCAAAAACTTCATCCTTTCAGAACGGCGACAATTCAAAGATCGTTTTTCGTTTCCGTTGCACTTTGCCGTTCAACCAGAATGAAGTTGGCTGAGCTCATCACTTGTCATCCGATCATAAATCAACCGCCTTCCAAGGCAAATGGAATTGGCAATTTGACTTTTTTAAAACTTCCTACATTTGCGTTCAGCATTCTTATTCTAGTCGGCATGACGTCTAGTCGTATTCATTTTTCTATGCAGATTTCGGTGAACTGGTCAGTGAATCATTCTTTCCTTTCTCTTCTCCACAGTATTTAATCTTCTGCACTTCAATGCCTATAATAGTCGTCATTTTTCTACATTCAAGGCTTCCTCTCCTGTAGCTCCTCTTCATTTCGAATCCTTTTTCATGAAATCTGATATTTTCCTCAGCTGCCCTGTTTTTGCTAAACAAAGACCTTAAAGGTAGCACTTCAATTCTCGTTAAATTCTGCTCATCACCAGAAATAAGTCCATTTTCAAAGAAGGTCTCTCGATGTGCAGTTTTTGAATTTCTAATAAGGAGAATAGTGATAGTTTTGTAGCCCTGAAATCAGGAAAAAGGAAAAAAAGGAAACAGAGAGGTAAAGTTAATCGATAAATTGGGGGGGGGCATACATAGAAAGGGCGTATCACGAAATTCTTTAGGTATCTTACCTGATTGCAAGAAGAGTATCTCATTTAGTGGGTCTCGTCTACACTCTGCTGCGCAGCAGAGCGATCATGCTTTCCGCCGGCCTATCGTGGTATGTTTATGGTCTAATGAGGAATTGCTCACTCGTGACTTTTGCCCCTGCTGAACCTATCCGTACTTCAGGTGCACTAGGATTATTTCACGATCAACTATTTAGTCTGGAGTATCCGATATCCACGGGGGTAGGCTGACGGTTTGTAAAGCAATGGCTGAGCCATGTACTCGAATAGAAATTAGCAATGGACCACTTTTACTACAGGGTGGTATCGGATACCTAGTCGCGTCACTGAAGTGGATAATACTTCGTAATAAAATCCGTGGTTGTGGGAAGGTCAATTGGGCTGTACAGTCGGAGTTCTTTTCAACTAATTTTTCGACCGTTAACCTTTTCTCTGCTATGATTATTTGTACTTCATCAGCACCTCGTCTACTCACCTGATCACCTAGTCATTTCGTCCACCTCCGCAGCGTCAGTTCGGCTACATGACTCATTCTCGTATCCAAATCGGAGCCAAAGAGAGCACTTCCAGATGGCGCTGGGTACGTCGCGAAATGGTCATTGCTCATCAGCCGGCTTCTGATGAATGATTGTCGAAATGAGAATTTCCCGTCTTTCGGCATATTCGACATCAAGCCATTTGATAGTCATTGGTTCACCGCCTAATTGTCCGAATTTGCCGCCGCCCTTTACATTCGTCGGGACCACCACCACGATGCTAATCAGGCGGGTGCGGGGGCTCTCATGGTTCCGTTCGAGCCCACCACCAGGACGTCAGTGGCAGATTCGATGACTGGTCGCATTCCGTCGATGCATATCTAATTCATTCTTTTCCATTTTCGCCGGCCATTCCAAGGGCACTAGCGCCGACATTCAATCAGCTGTTTCTGCGGCAGAAGGTTATTTCTTCAACCGACGCTAGCCTTCGTTATAGATGAGATCTCCACTGCTCCCATCCAGACGGTTTTTTGCAAGAAACAGACACGTTTCGTCGATTCTCGAGCCATTTCTCTTTCTTTCAATCTTCTTTTTGATTTACAAATGAGGAATGTATGCGTGATTTCCCACAATTTTGTTGGATCACTTGGATGAGATTAAATGTTGCCGCTGCAACATCATTGCATGCATGATTTAACCTACTAGTCGATTTTGAAATTTCGAAAATTTCCAAAAAATCAGTATCAGTCGATAGACCTCGACGAGCTGACTTTAAAATTTATGAAAACCTTGAAAGTTTTCCCACGGAGAACAGTGAAAATCGATTTTAAAATTTCGTAGTTCCCCAAAAAATCAAGAAGGTAAAAATCGCTTCATTTTGAATATTTCTCGTCGTTCTCGCATCCATTCGATAGATCTCGACAAGCTGATAGGCTACTACTTCGGTATACTCTACTAATATATCTAACTATTTCTTTGAATGATGGTCCACTATCTGCGTATTTTTTTAAATGGCCGTCTGGTCAGGTCGAAATCATTGAACGCTTGACTGAGTGGGTAAGTGGGTTAGGAGAGAGCGATTTGTTGAGGATTTCTAAGAGGTAGCGAGCCTCATTGACCTCATTGAAACTGACGTCTGAACGAGTCTTCTGTTCATTTTGGCCTCTAACGCGTTTTTCAAGAAATCTAAACATGTACCAAAGGGTAAGTGGCCATTCATGTGTGTCACTTGGCGAAATAAGTTTCCGATCCACATATGACAACTGTGTGGTATGACTGCACCCGTTCAGACGCAAAAATTGCTAATAATCTACGTTTTATTGCGGGATCGAAGAGGAGAAGAAGCGATTCATAGAACAAATAAATTTGTACCTTTATTTGTACCTTACAAGTGCGTATAAGACTACTGTTCGGTCTCATCACATGGATGTATTATGACGGAGGAATGATCCTATCAGAATCGATCAATTGACCTTTACCTAAGTAGAACTGGGTAGAATACCCATCAAATTGAATTTCAAGAAAAAAGTGTGCAATTGAACCCCACCAATTCTATCTTCTTCTCATACCAAAGGTCAGTCGTGCCAATGGCACCACCCCGTCTCACGTTCTGTCGCTAGCAGTCAAAACAACTGATGTTCTGGTGTTTTCGAAGTTTTTTTGAGCATTTTTTTATGTCGAATATCGCGAACAGACTCGAAATGCACCTCATTTATCTACGCCGAGCAGCACAATCTAACATCGGTTCGTTGTGTCTTGCACGTTTTTACGTGAAAATCGCGGGGTTTTCGATTGGCGTCAGATCGAGCGATTACCGGCGTTCTATTCAGCAAAGAAACGCTCTGGTAGAACGGCTCTTCATCGCTTTCTGATTGTTTTCTAAGCCTTCAGGGGGTGCTTTCCGGTCCGGTTTGGTTTGTTGTAGTGATTTCCCACACGAGAAGCTTCGCTATGACATGTGAGTTGTCGTGTTGGAGTTTTTGACGTATGTTAGCGTTGTGTCCAGCGATGGATCATCACTAATCCGTACGAATGATACTGGCTGCCCGACTAGCCGAACGGTGTTCTATGAGAGCGATGTTGCCATTTGTCAAGCTGAAACGACGCGAATGTCGTTGAAGGCGGAGGGGGGAAGATGCCGAGCGAACCCCGGCCAGATTGCACCGCACCTTTTTCTGCGAAAATGTGCCGCCTGTCTCTTGTTTTTTCCAACTCCTTGGGGTTCTTTTTCTAAGTCCATTCACTGAGCGATTCATCCTCGTTCTTATTCTCTTTCTTTGACTGCAGCCATCGCGTTTTTCTGTCTTTTTCACGCTTTTTGCACAGGGACGTCTCTGCATTCCACTTCCTCGTTTTCGGAGAGTTCAATAGATCTTGAGCGAATTGGCGAATTTCAATCTTTTTGTTGCCGAGCCCACTGCGCGAACATTTTCTCCTTGTTCCTCAAATTTTATGTCGTTTGCGGGTGTTTAGCACATGGACGTATATAATTCTTCGGTTAAATTTGATAGAGAATACTTGAAAGATCGCCGTAAAATTCCTTTGGTAAAAAGTCGGTGCTCTTCCTGAGTTTCAAAATCCGAATCAGCACCTTTGGTCAGCCACTAGCGGAACGAAGTTTTAAGAGGGTTTTTCTCTTCCACTGAGACCATTTTTGACGGAACATTTTCGTTTTGTGTTATCTATAGTACTGGTGAATGGACCCGTTGTTGACGTGAGCAATAAAATTTCAAGGAAACGATCAAAAAGAAAGGTCTTCCTCTAATGATGAGAAGTTCCGATTTGTATTATAGAATGTCTTCTAGGTCGATATTGGTTGTAAGCGTACATATTATATTAAGTGTTCGAAATGCTGCTTTAGCCGGAATACCACATCATACATATCTCAGCATTGATTCGGACTTGAAATTGAGTATTATTAAATTCTGTGCACAATATTTTAAAACACGTTAGACATGCTATCAGTGCCAATTTCGAAAAATATCCTACAAAGACAGATCTGACTCGATTCCGTTTTGATAGGGTACAGCTCCTCTGAAGATATCAGATTTTTTTTCTCCAATGGGATTGAATCGGTGATGGAAATGGCCAAATTGCATCTACCTTAATACAAGTACTATGCAGTGATTTTCTTGATCAAGAAAATGACTGCATAGTACTTCTATTAAGGTAGATGGAATTTGACTATTTCCATCACCGATTCAATTCCATTGGAGATGATATCTAAGAAATAACCTCAGAAATTTGAAATGTTCTCCAACAGAGTGGGAATCAAAACAGTGGATGTTGTGCAATTCAGTTTGCTATGTCTGGAGGTACGGTTTCATTTCAGCCCTTGAAGATGGGTTTCTAGAAAGTAAATCCTTCTCAAAAGATGATTCAATACATACACCTGTTAACCAAGGCAGGTGAAGTGCGGTATTCTATGTTTCAAATTTATGTCTGATGAGTCAATCCACCTGTTAACCAAGGCAGGTGATGTGCAATATTCTATGTTTCAAATTTACGCCTAATATAGAAAACTCGCTATTTCTGAGCGTACCATCCAGTGTTTCTAATCCCCCTTCGCTAGAGATGATTTCAAATTTCTGAACTATTATAGTTTGTTTTGAACTAGTTGTTATGTTTTTTCCTCGGAGGATTTGATGGGTACATATCTCACATAAGCACGCTTGTGTAATAAATAATAAATAATAAATAATAAATTTCCAAAATATCATCTTCGTCAGCAAGAAAAGTTATGCAAAGTACGCGCTTCCAAGTCGAAGTGCCAATTTGGTCAGTTCCGTCAACTGGTTCAATCTGTATTCTGTATGTATTCTGTATTCTGCATGTATTCTAAGCGTTGCAGCAAACGTTTCACATCCTCGGGGGAACTGGAAACTGTCGAAGCGAAGAGATTTTTTCTTACCCCACTTTGGAAGAAACTAGTTGATACAAACGCTAATATAAGTTACATACTAATCTAAAGCGCTCGGTTTCTCTTATCTTCAGTAGCATCGTATCAGTTGTGAATCGGCGCTTCTGAAATGCAATTCGACTGACCTTTAAGCGCTTCACCTTATCGCAATCAAATGCCTTCCTTGTAATCCGTGTTCAACAGTGTTTGCTCACTTCTGCCCGCCCCCGTCCCCCTAGACCAACCCCCGTGAACTGATTGGTGCAGCGGCGGTTGTCGTCTGTACTTCTGATTTCAGCTCTACCAGATTACATTTATAGTAAAATTCATTTCATTTCTAGTAAAGTTCGTCGAAACGTTGGCTGAGTAAAGTAGTATATCAATCTTGGTTATCTGAAAAAGTTGCCATCAGCAAATTCCAATGCTGAGATTCACTGAAAGTCGCACAAAGGATTCCCAAGTTTTCTTTTTTTTTTGAACTTCGGCATCATGATGCTAATTGTTGGGTTTAATCCTTCTGTCTTATGAGGATGTTATGTGGAACATTTATTAGACTAACAGTAAGCGTTAGGCAGTTCCATTTACCTTCGAAATGCAGGAGAATCAAACACAACAAATCTGTGTCTTTTCCCACGCCTTCTATTTCCCTTTCCCACGGTCGATCCTTTCACTTTTCTGCTCACAGTATTGCGCCGTGCGTTACTATTGCGCAACTATCGTGGCTGTCGGAAAACATTGTTCGTGCGTTTTTAACAACTTTTTCTTTCAGAGGAACTTTAAATGTGGTATTTGATTGATTTTGGCATTCAAAAAATAAGAGAAGAAGAAAGCTAGTAAGTTACGGATAGGACCAACTTCACTTGTTTACCTGTATTAGTCACTCCCTCACTCAACATGACTTTCTTTGGCATATTCTTACTTTTTTCTACAATTCGAGCATTAAAGAGAGGTTTGAAGACAATGGAGGAATGTTGCACTGCTTTCAAGAAAATTGGATGCACTATCAGTGGCTCATTGTAGGAGAAGTATCCATTTCTTCTCTAAAAATCATCTCATCTGCTTTGAAATCAGGCAAGTATCTAAATAAAACACCTGAATAAAAAATAAAGTAACTGAACTACATAGAGCCCCTAGATACCTCAATGGACCTGAGAAAAAGGAAATTTCTCAAAACCGCTGTTTCTGTGTTCAGTCAGAGTCTCACTACAAAGCTCCATCCATTTCAATGAATCCGGTTCAAAATTGAGTGACCTGTAGCGGCCTGGAGGCTCTACATTACCCTGTTTTCCAAAATGGATCCTTTTTCTCTCAATTCTCACTTTTCAACCATCTGTCTAATTTTCTGGAATCATCTCGAAGCTTAAAAGGTCTTCTCTCTTTTTGTTGTACCGGAAGTATCGAATTTTCAAGCTAATAGAACTGGAAAACTTGTTCTGCATTAGCTGCAGTGTTGAAATGACGACACTTTTTGCTGAACTCATTGTAAGCGGAGGGTGCCAAAATCAGCTTAATAATTGATGATTTTTTTTACAATTTTTGAAAAGCTTTGACAATTAAATCGACCGAGTTTATTAGGTAGAAAACAAGTAATGACCAGTACAACAAGTACAATGGAGGTATGTTTCCGGCCGAGATCAGCTACATTGGTCTCATTAGCATAGAAATGAGTTCGGCTAGGGCAGCAGCCAGCCAGTAGCGGTCGGATTTAGAGCGCCGGAAATCGCTCCCCACCCCACCAACCACCACCAACAAAGCGACATCTGTTTGGGTCACGCAAAACACTTATGCATGATGATGATGATGATAGAGGCCCCCTTCGATCATGACCCGTGTCGGGATTGTGGTAGGATGTCTACCTTTCCTCCTTCCCACTTTTTTAGTCGCACTTTCTTTCGTTTTGCTAGAGTAAACTACACTGAATTTCAGTATTTTATTCTTCTGCTTAATCAAGTTATTAGGTGGAAGTTTTTAATTATGGTGTAAAGTTTCGACCTTCCAGTCGTCTTCAAAGGTTCTAAAATTTCACTATTGAACTTGCCTCACGAAGACGACGGGAAGCTCGAAAGGTTAGGCCGTAAATAAAAACTTCCACCTAACAACCTGTGTGAACCAGAAGATTGACATATTGAAATCATCACTTACGACACCGAGGTTTAGAGATGATAGAACTTGGACACTACCCTAGAATTCTTTAGATCTGTGTCCACTATATCCCATGACCTTTTATGGGGTGGGACGTTGGTAGGACTCTAACCCTAGAACCTCTTATGATCAGCACTTTAAACTGTCCTTACACCCAAGGTTTAAGCAGAATTAGGTGAAAAAAGTTGAAATTAAAGCGGAGTTAGTTGTGGGATTCTATGATATTGAGGAATTTCCATTCTACGAGTTTGATTTCGATCAAAAGTGCTTTTTCATAGGAACGCTGTCTAGCAGCGTAATGTGTGGGCACCCGCGGCGAATTCAATGTCCGTTTTTGAAATTTCGGTTGAAAACCTCCGATGTCGTTAACCAAAGCTGGTCATTCGGGTCAGAATCACCGGTTTCTTTGAAAACAATGATTTTTTTCATATTTCGGAAAGTTCGGGAAGGTACGGCACAGGTGAAGGGGCATTGGAACTGAAGTCACCAATATCGCTGATCACTTTCATTAAAGGGGTTATTCAGGGTACTAATGAAGAATATGGCACTGAATCACAGAAATTTGATCGATTAGGTAAAAATCGAGGGCACATCTACCGTACAAGCCGCCGCGCGCGGCGTGCATGAGGCCAACGCGACGCCGCACGTGCGCAATCCCACAGTCTACCAAGTGACCATCAATCGTGAGGAAAAAAATCAATAATCCTCTTTGCCCTGGTTTTCATTGTAACCAGAAAATCTCAAAACGGTCCGACGTTCTCAAGGATGGCAGGCAATTATCGTGTGAGTCTGAGGTGCATGAAGAGTGCCACTTTTTTCCGCTACAGAGAACGGCGAACAGGTTGGAAATCCATTTGAATGGAAATCGCCGCACGGCGCAACCTCGTTTGGAACACCGCTAGAGAAGAAAATGTTCCTCATAGTCTACTTCCTCAAACTTCGTTCTCACATGTGAACTCATCATTCTCCCTACGATTACTACAAAGCCTCATCGATCATATTCATCATTTCTGTCTTCTATTTGTACAACGTCCGCTTCGTAATCATTTCTCAACCATTTCTCTTCATTTTGCAGTTGTGACGCTCTTGGCATCGAGTTTAATTTCGCCAGAAGTCGAGTGCCAGCAGATTCCGTGGATAGTCTTGAAGCTTGTATGAGGAAAATGGGTGAATTTCGTTTTTGCGCTACATACTTTGTGAAGTGGCTTGGCTCATTCGCATCGCTCATGAATTACTGAGACTGATCTCGGATCGTAAAATTTTTAGCCTCCAATTATGTTATTTTTTAATTGCATTGGAGACGCGCCGTTACTTTCACCGCATTTGCGACCGCGCGACGTCGCGTTTTGAACTTTCATCCGCTTTAGTTCTTTTCACTTTTTTCTTTTTCTCTCATTTTCATTGCTTCCTGTCACCTCTGTGCTCTGGAAGTTCTTCTCTAATATTTAAGCAGTCAGAGTTCTAAAGGTTGCAAAGTAATCCAATAAGACACCATTTATCATGTGGTTTTTCGAGCTGTCGGGATATAACAACTGCGAACCGCCACTCCACTTTGCTTCCTCCTCGTCTTTCCTTCATTTTTTCTTATATTTTCGAAGCTTTCTGCATCAGTAGGCTGTCAGAGGTCCATAACTTCCAGAGGATCTAATCTTAGCCAATTTCACCAAAGCTTTTTTTTATTTGTCGAAGCGATACTACTGCTTTCACCACATCCGCGATGTGCGCGACGTCGCGCTTGACCTTTTGATCATTATTGTGTGTTGCAGCTGTAAAAACGTTTCTGCATAATGTTTTCTTACAAAATTTCGAATTTTCTTTCACTTCTCTAATTTTTCCGAGTTCTGAATGTTCTCTCGTCTTCAATTATCCGTAGGCAGTCAAGGTTGCGCAACTCTTTCTCAGAGTTTTGTTTGACCTAACCATTTTCCACGTACAGCATCGCTGGTAAACGTCCGCCAAAACAAATGAAACAAACTGCTTTTATAGTCGCCCTGCCTGAATCACTTTGAAATTATTTCTATCGGAATTAGAAGTGCGTGATCTCACCAATGGTGAAAAACCGTAGTCAGAATTTCAAATTTTCGATTTTAATGTGTAGTTTATAGTGCTCTGAATTGAACAGATGATAGCACTGCTACTGTTTTATGGAACATCAATGCATAAATTGTACAAGTACGAGAATTTAGTGCCGAATGCTATTTTCGGACGGAACCCGCCGACGGAACGGATGGTGATTCAAAATGCGGCGACGGTTGTTGTACGTTTGTCGCTTCCGCCCGTCGGTGTCTGGGCCGTTCAAACATTGGCGCCTGATAAGGAGTTTACAGTGATGACTCGTACCGTCAAGACATCTCCCGGCCGTTCAGCAAACAGTTCAGCCAACCGCTTAGGCTCGGTTGGGTCCGACCGACTGCACTGACTTGGAACTTGGTCCATCGTCGTTGTCCGCCAGAGTGACAGATCGACGACATTCGCGCAGTAACATTCACGCACCTGTTGGAAATCGAGTTGGTTCGTGTCGAACGTCGGCCAGTTAATTGCCACGATGGCAATTTAGACTAGGTGGAGACAATGTTCGAAGATCGATAATTATGGCGATTGTGACAGAAAATTTACGATTTTGAAAAGAATTTTGCAGTTTTATCCGCAAGTGGCAGTCCATCTCTGCCGAAAAGTACTTCTCCGAAAAATACAGAGAACTTACAATTTCAGAAAGAATTTTGCATAGCTTTGTCCTGGAAACTGAAATACGTCTCGTTACGAAAAATCGAAGGATTCCTCCAAGCCGTCACCGATACCTCCTCCGCAAGTGGCAGTCCAGTACTTCTCTACCGAAAAGTACTTCTCCGAATGGTAGTCATTGGATTAGACTACAATCGTTCTCCACTACAGGCAGCCAGATTCACGACTGACAAACTACTAAACGCAATTTATTATACAATATGCAAAATATGTAAATCAGTATGCATTTATATAGGTTTTCCCCTGCTACACACTGTTAGAATTCCTAGGCCTTCCATCCGTTGTATACATATACTTTCCCCAGAATGTTTCCCAGAATGGCCCACTTCGCCTTTTTTTCTTGTTTTCTTCTTTTTCATTAAGTTGTTCTCTGACTGCTCCTGTTCTTTGACCTATCACATGTTTTTATGCGGCACCGACTCACGTTCAATGTTGTGTTTTCAAGTTCATGGCGCGTCCTTGAACGCAAATAATAAATAAATAAATAAATACTTCCTGCATGTAAATCAAAAAAAATGTAACTGTAAAATGATAAATCTACCCCTATTTTTGCCTTTATTTTTATTTAAGCCTTCCATCCCTCCGGGGTCGGGTAAATTGGTACCAGACTAGTCTGGGAAGGTAAAGACAATGACCTGGCATAGCGGCTGGCCCCCGCAGGTCATTGTATAGGCCAAATACGCATTCACCAAGCCTCTACGACTTGAATGGAACACGAATGCGGCGGCGCGTCCTTCGGGGACTGATCAACGCCGACACCTTTACCTTTACCTTTACCTTTTTACCCCTATTTTTGCATAATTTCCTATATTTTCCCACTTGAAAAAAGCTCATATCGATAAGACTGCTTCAAGCAAAGTGGGTGGAGTTACTCCGAATTGGGCGGGTTCCATCAAAGAGCTAAATGTTGTAGTCCTGTGTTTGCCCTCCTCTGTTTTGCCCTTACCTTTTTCCGTCCCTTTTTTATTCTTTCCCTGCCTATGGGCCCTACCCTAGTGGAGATGTTGAGGTGCATAACTGTACTCCTAGGAAATCTTTACTGAGATCCTGGTCCATACCAATACGATGGATGAAAATTTTCATAGCGAGGTGATTCTCTCAGTAATTTTTTACATTGTCCTCCCTTGTTTGTTACCTTGTGGTGCCATTATATTCCTATTCTTCTACTTTTCCTTTGCTTCAGCCTATCTAAAACTGGTTAGCAGGGTCCCAATAGTATAGATCCTAGGGTGGATATTTTGAAATTCATTATTCTATAATTTTCATGAATTGTTTTACCAGATTCTCGTTCTCACTCACGCGCTCCATTGGAATTTCCATTGCAACATGGTTTCCACGGTGGTTTTTACATACATTGTTTACCTTTGTGGTGCTCTGCTATTCCTATCATTCCTCATCTTTATGTAATTCAGAGCTTCCGGGATTCATTTTAACGAAATGGAGGGCATAGGTGGTGTACAGCTTGAGGTAGCTATCTCACCAGGTGCTACCCGTGAGAGATGAGCACTTTCTCAGCTATTTACGGCTAGCAAATTGGTAGTGATTACGCGCTAGCCAATGGCGATGTATCAACACCTCAAATCGTAACAAAGCCGATTTGGGGCCGATGTGTTGTGCGTGGCGTAATCGAATTGTCGACACCCTGACAGCCGACGAGCCAGTAGCTACTATCAATCGCTGGACCCGATCGGCTGGGGTCCGCCTTCGCCTAATAGGTTAATTACGGCAATGTCTACGAGTGGTCCGTCGGGCGAGCCTCGTTTACCCTCGTTTAGCCCTCATCTGGACCACAGTTATGACTGAAATCATTTGCATAAATGATGCGACGTTCCGCTTAGCCTACCATCGTCTGTTCGGTCGCTAGACAGCTTCATCGACCACGTAAACACTGCTGATCTCTGCTGACCACCACATTAGCTACCCGACCATACGTGCTTAATATTTATCGCCCATATCTGATGAACTTCTTTCTAGCTACTCTTTATTTATTGATTTATTTTAGTTATTTTCTTACGATTTGAAAGCTCCATGCACGTAATGCAAAACTTGTCTTTAAAACAAGTTAAAACTCTGAGTCAGAAGACAGCAAGCACTCCTTTTAACAGCAGCTCACTTAATTGAAATTCGACCTAAATACACCTTATGATATGACTGAGATATTGATGACGTCATCGCAGTTACCCTGGTGTAGTATTGGAATCTTTCATATATTTATCTCGATCTTTATCTCTTACATTCAAGAATTTGTGAATTTTTCATTTATGAAACTCTTCTAATATTTAATGAATTTTATGCATCGCACACGTTGTTCACCGTTCACTTATTTTTTTTTCAAATTTTATCACTGGACATGAGCCTACATTTTTGTCATAATAAAAAGATTTTGAACCCAAAACTTCATGGAAGGATATTGTAATATTTGGAAAGCTCTCAAATTCTCGGCTCATTCATACCGTTCCCGTTCATGAAAAAAATGCAAAAATTCTTGCAAAATGGTTCTCTCAATGAACTTTACTTTTATCCTCTCTTTCGTCTATTGAAAAATTCGCTGTCCAACTTCCAGATCTAACAGTAGTTTGTGGTATTAGAAAAATGGGGTGCTGGTCTATTCTGAGTTTCTGAGCTTTGTCTTGTTTCTTTCTTGCTTTTTCCCACTTTGCTTCAATAGCCATAGGTCCCCTATTATTTCACGTAAATCACCGCTCGATCCCTTCTTCATGCTTTAGTTATGTAACTTTAATCACTTTATACTATATAATATACTTTATAATGAAAGAAATTTTCATAATGAATTTTGCAGTCCTTCTATCATTTACTCCTACTTTACAGAATGTTTCTTGATGATTTCCTGTCCATAATAAATTTCTAAAGATTTTTTAATCTTACAAATCAAGCTCGAATAAGAATAAGTTGATAGTATTGACTGTGAACGATGACTTTTTTATGCGCCTTTTTCGTTTTTGTTCGATAAACGGAAGCAATGGCAAAATCTTTGCCACCGTTCAGTCTCCAGCGCTCCTATGTCTGAGTTTTCTTTTTTTATTCTTGAGAAACTGGCGCTATCTATTTGCTTTTGTTTTGTTATCGATGTGAATCCATTACGCTAGAGCAACGAAGGCGGAGTAGCATCTTCCTACGTTCATCATTTATCATCCTATAGTCAGAGCATTTAGTGCCGCTATTTCAATAATCTTCTGACCAGTCTCTTTTCATGTGTAGATTTCCTCTGTATCAAAAATTTCTTTCATAATAGGTGCTTTTTTAGAAAACATTGATAACTTCCGGTGACAATTCCGGTCGTTAGCTCAATTGTCGACATTAATCCAACGTTCCCGTTTCTAAAAAATGGTGTCATGAATTTCATTCTTTATCGATTTTCCAGCTTCTTCCCATTCTCTCTATGTTCATTCATATTCGTATGCTACATGAGTCATCGGAATGCACAACACCCCCATCGCGTTACTCAATGCTGTAGCTTCCTACTGTTGGATGACTAGGTAGAGCTGACCGATGACTATTCTGTAAACATTTTAGTTGTTCTCTTTTTTTGTTGGTTTTATTCAGCCTTTGAGAGGTCTCGCGGTCCACCCTGTAAACACTGAAAACTACCTGCAGCTTCATGAACACTCCTCTACATATGTTAATTTATATGTGGTTGGCCGATCCCTCAGCTGCGCCGCTATTTGGAGCAAAATCATTGAATAGAGATTATTTTGAGCATTGGTGTACTAAAATGTGCAATAGTGGTCCCACTTTATAGCTCTAACGTTGCTACGGACCACGCCATTTGCCAGTTTAACTTTTGTATAGATGTGTTATGAAATAGACTCTTTGCAAACCGATATCATCTGCTTTTTCGTCATTACGAGACTAATTTGCATTAGATCCTGCACTTTCTTTTTAAAACCCAACTTTTCGATGCCTTTGTGCTGCATCGTCTACGTCTGTAGCCTGCTACCTGGCGATCAAGGCGCTGCTCTGCTGCAGAGTATGAACACGTCGAAGGCGTAGTCATGCTGACCTCTGAATGTTTGATTTGGAGATTTCTGCTCTTTGTCCACCGGTTTCTCTAGAGCGTAGATTATGCCTCAGACAGTTGGGTGCTGCAGTGCCAGTCATTATCTTCTCGTCCACTCATCAGATCTTTTAGTAGGATTCAATAAGTCAGTCAGGAATGGATTATGTTGCTGGGTCGGACAGATCAAGGGTCAGGAACAAAATGAAGCCATACACAACAGGTCTAGGATCATCAAGAAGAGAGAACTTGGAGAATGCTTCAAACAGTGCTTTTCTTACTTATCCTAAATTCTTTCTTTCGTATACTTAATTCTTATCCTTAATAGTTCCTTTGGCTCACTAGAGCGGAAAACGACTTTAGTAAGAAAGAGATGTTCGGAAACAGGAAAGGTATATATTTATTTGAGAATAAGAAGAGAGAAAAGGACGCCTGTTTTGCCTCTGAAGCCTAAACAGGCAAGAAATCTAAGAGAAAGTGCACTCCTAGAGGCTTATCGGTAGGGTAAGAAGTGTGTTGAAAGGCAATGTAGTCAACGGTTTATATACACCCTAAAGATCAAAGGAAGGGTTGGTAGGAGTGATCAAATAGGTAGGAGATGATCAAAGAAAAGATCAAGAAAACTTATTATAAATGAATAGGAGTAGGTCGCGAACTAAGGTTTCTATGTTTCTATTTTGTAGATGTGCATAGAATTTATAAGTAAGTAAGTAAGTATAAGTATAAGTAGGTCTAGGGTTAGTAGCTACTGAGCGGGTGAGGTCAGGTGCCGGGAAACCCGCCAGATCGGTCGGGCCTGAATGGGATGGGCATAGGCGAGCCGTCGTCGTTACCGCAACAGCGGTGCGGGTTCGATGTCGGCGAGTGCTTTCGCTTACCCACGAAACCCCGTTGCGTAAGCGATCAAACGAACAACGCCCTCGTCCGACCCGTCCAGATGCAATCCGATAGCCGTATCCATATACCCCTATACCCACACCGGCTACCGCCTGTTCACCCCACCGCCGATCGGGCTCATCGAACTGTTCACCTTGTTACGGTGTCATCGATACGCCGACAGATAAACGGCTTACCTGTGTCCAAGGATTATACCTGCACCTGTAGAAAAATGCGGACATCTAGAAAGGACCAAACGTTACCTGTCAACGATAGACCCTAAAACCACCCTGCTCAGGTGGAGACCAGACCAACACCGTCCTGTTACCTGTTTTACGACCTTCTATGACCAGACTATTCCGTGATCTGCTCCATTCCATTCGTAACCAGCACGCAATCGATCCGTGTTGCTTTTTCTTATGGATTTAACCTCATTTCTTCAAAAATTCCTTGCTTGTTCTCTTTTTTCTTATTCTAATGGAATGTTTTGCCACTTTAATTTTTGTGTCGGATGCAGTTGTCGGATGAATTAGGTTCCTGTTCTCGTTATCCGCTCGTTTCTTGCTCATTCAGCGAAAACTTGAGTTTAACCGTGTACTTTCATTGCTTTTTATATCACACCTATTCAGATTCATTTTGTACGTTCTTAACAACGCTGAAACATGACCATCTGAAGCTCGTCTTTCCCTTCAATATCGAAAATAGCGCACTTCCTCCAACTCACCGCATGAAACCTCTTAACTTTTCTTTTGGGAATTTTATTGAAATTCCTCTCTGTTGAGACCGTTCTGAAGTTGCTAGTTTCACTTTCTGCCCTCTCTTTCCGAATGTTTTTTCGCTTTTTTCTAGCTTTGTTTGAAGGCAACTTGTGCAGTTTTCGAATTAATGCAGCAATTGTAATTTATTACCGTTCTCTTCAAACGAATTCTTCTTTTCTGTGAGCTTTAAGGGCGCTCGCAGACGGAATAGCTTATAAATTTTAAACCATAAAGACACGAAGGTCCAAATGGAAGCGAAAGACAACGAAACGCTTCTTGTCTTTTGATGCGGGCTCATTTGTTATCCACTGATGACCCATTTCCGCCATCTGCTCATTCTCTTTTCTCAGAAAGTATAAAGTGAACCAAACACTAGCGGTATAGCATATACGTTGCCTACATAACAACGAAACTCGGCGTTTTAGTTAAAAAAATGCTTGGCATTTTTTTCAACTATCCTTTTTAGTGAATTTTTACAAGTAAGTTCTTAACTATGTAGGTCCTCTGAAAAGTTATGACAGAGAAGACCGGAGAGATTCTCAAAGGTTGTGATGCCTGAGAATTGTGATGATTTTGATTCAGTTTCATAATTTAAATGGGACACTAAAACTTAGGCTGCAGAGAAACATCGCCGATCGAAAATGGACGAGTTTTCATACTTCAAATCTGCTCGCTGCGATTTTTCCCACGCTCCATTGTTATCGTGCTGTTAAGAAAATGGAGTTCAGGGTGTTGTATACCTAGCATTGACCAGCCCCAAACGTTTGTTAGGATCGTCCTTTTTTTTTCAAGAAAGATATCGATTTTCTCAAAATTTCCGATCAATATTCGAAAAAACGGAGATGTGTGCAAAATTGCCTTTGTTCTAGACGAAAATGTTGAGAAAAAGTCGTAAATTAAGCGGACCCGAGTTGCAGAAGTTTTTTTTTCGATGGGAATTTCCTCCGAAAATGTTCACGCCTTATTGAATGGTGCTGTAAAGAGCGTTTCCAAAAGGAAGTATGATCGAATTTTTCTGAATTCCTGAACAACATCAGAAGATGTTTGCAAAATTGCCTTTGTTCGAGTGGAAGACTTTGAGAAAAAGCTGTAAATTGAGCGCCGACGTTGAAGAATTTCCCTTTCTTTCGGGAAACGAGGAATTGTCCTGTCTTTTGAGAAACGAGGGGATGGGAAAACTTAACATCCGCGTCGTTCCCACCCCTAGATATTTACAAAGAGTGAGATCATCCCCGGAACTTCTCAGTAAGAAGGTATGTATGATCTCAGTAAGTTGTGATATTCCCTCGAAGCGTACCTTAATCATCGAATATCTTCCCAATAGGGGTTAATATCCTCCTCGGCTCAAACTTTTCTTGAAGTTTCTAATCGATAACGCGAAGAAAGCGAATGTGCGTGCAAAATTGCCTTTGTTCTGGTGGAAGACGCTGAGAAAAAGCTGTAAATTGTCTTTCGATGCAAAAATTCTCGTGGAAGATGAACATTCCAGTTTCGGTCAGACATCTCGAAACAACGGGGAGTAGTTGTTCCGAGCGCTGCTGTTCTCTAAGGACACTTGGTCAGTGGTGGTCGTAAAGATGTACCCGTGGTCGGCCGAAAGTGTCCATTTCAATGATTGCGACGTATTTCATGTGATGCATATATTTCATGTTGGTCGCAGATTGTTGCGTCCGGACGTTTTATTGCTATTTCGTCGCTAGTCTACTGATGCTGATGGTGGATAATGAGCGAATCTTCTCGAATGAACGCAAATGACCACAAGTGCTGCTGCTGCTGCTCACTTGAGATGATGCTGCACTTCTGATGAGCTCGCCAGATATCCCCATCCATCCCTTTGCCAATCTAAGCACACCAGCCTCTGAACCCCAGAACCCTAATCCCACTTCATATAAACATGTCTGGCCCGTTTATCGAAAAGGAAAAACCGCTGCCGCGTTCGTCGAATACGATTGTTTTACCCTTGCATATGTACAGGTCCTCCAAAAAGGTTCTCAACGATTCTGGGGTCTTTTTGAAAGTTGAATGTGAGATAATAACAATAGTTAAGCTGGTAGCCATTGTTGTAGTCGTCTTGGTTAGAGCCTGAAAGTTGAGTATTTAAACCAACTTGCCTAATGTTCCTAAAAGTCAGTTCACTTTTGGCTCTTCTATGGAGACTTCTCAAGCATCAAGCTTTTGCTCACTATATACTTACAACAAATATCTGTGTTTACGCCTGTTTTACTCTAGTGAAGGTAAGTATGAATAAGTGAGAAGTGGAAGGTCAATAGAAGAGCAAATAGGGGTGGTCGGGTATGCAGAAGATCAAAGAAACAGAGCAAGACAATTCAGCTACTAATAGATTAGAGCAGGTCACGAACTATGGTTTTAATGCTTTTATTTTCAAAATTTTGATAGTATTTATAGATGATGCACAAAGTTTAATTCCGGTTATCACAGAAAATCAGTCCGCTCAATTTTTCATTTATCTGATCTAAATGTGGGTATGGTGGCTGACGATAATCGCGGATATGCTATTTTTTTAAAGATTTTTTTTCGGTTTTTATCGTTTCGGGAGCACGGTTCTACTTTTGGAAGTTTCTTTTCGGCTTGAACTGTGCGTGAAAAGGCGTCTTCTCCACATCTATGCCACGCCTTGTTTTGTCATCCTAACTTTTTCAATGGGAAAAATTTTACATATTTTTTCATGAAAACGTATTTTTATTACATACGATATGCATATAACTGTAATATCGCCTAACTTCTTATCTGTTTCATAGAGATGCACGCACAACGTCTTCCATTTTTGAACAATTTCTACCTGTGCTTATAACACTTCCCTTTCTTCCGTCAATGGAAAGAAAGTTCTTTTAACAACGGATATCAACACCGTTTCGTAAAACCCCATCAGTGTAATCCCAAAGGACATGCAACTTCAAAGGCTGCTTTTGGAACATTTTATTTTCTGGGCGTTCTTTTACTAGACTTATATGATCTGTAAGATAAGTGTTGTCAGTCTCAAGACAGGTTCTCTATGAATAGGCGCAGTGTGTACTCTTGTCCTGACTGTTGTTGTGAAGCATATTATTGTTTGTCTTTGGACTTGTTCTGGCTTGTGAGATCTCTAGATTGCAGAGATTTGCCTGTAGATTGCGTGAAAATCTTCTATATGTTTTTATTGGTTCAATTGAGAGGCGACAAGACAATGTTCTGCTTTGAGATGTGGGCGTATTATTCAATTGTTGCTTATCTTGAAAGTTGTTCTTGCTATGTCCTTTGTCTCCTTTTATGGATTTATGTAAGAAAAATAAACGGAGTTTGCTTAGTGTCCAGCTGAAATTTGGTTTCCCAATGTTCTCCGCTAAAGAGCCGGTGATATTCGTGGTGGTCTTGGACAGCGATCGAAGCTGTTTTTCATTCTTCTCATTCGAAACTATGAATGCTGATGTGCTAGACGAAATGTCGTCGAGTTTTCACGAGTTGCTCATCGTTTTCGATTCGGATTCTCTGGTCGTCGTCTTCCTCGTGCTTTCGGATAAGACTGACTCATTTTCATCGATAAATTCTCGCATGACAATCAGTCGTTTGCCTCGTTACGAGTCGGGTTTAGTGCGTTGCGACACTGGAATCCACGAAATGGCCACCATTGTTTAGCTTTGGATTGTTCTTTCTGAGTTCCAATCCATAGCCATGAATGAGCTATCGCTTATCTCGTGAACCCTAAGTTTTTGAAAAGAGAAAATTCTATCTTCACATAAATCACAGCCTTTCTTGCATCGGTCGCTTATCTACACTCTTTCATTTGTAATCGCCCTTGCTATATTGCGGTCCTCGGACTTCTCTTAGACGTGAAGTTTAGATTTTTTATAATTCGAATTTGGTTTAGAATATGTCGGACTACGACTGTCCGACCACCAGCGTTCACAACCTCAAAGAGCAGGTCTGGTATCGTGGTATGCTGACCCGTGTCAAGTCTGAGCAATTATTAAGAGAAGATGGAGAATTTCTGGTGAGTCTCGGCGTCAATTCCACATATTTTTCCATAATTCTTCTAGAGATTTCGCCTTTTATGGCATTTTTATACGATATGAAAATTGTCCGTGAGGAAGTGCAGGTGCAAAATGTGCTGAATAATCGCATTAGTTGGAGGGTGCCATGCGCGTATTATCGATTGGGCTCCTTGGTGATTTGCTGGTCACTAGTGACGTTTTTCGAGTAGCACAGCTATTTCTAGAAATCGCAATTTGTAGTGGTATATAACTCGTTTGTAGGAAAGTGCAGAGCACAGTGATCTATTAATTGAACAGTGACGCGCGCATATTATCGATTGGGTTCCTTGACGCGTCCGCGCGGGTGGACAGCCCGCCATTAGCTACATTTCCCGCGCAACTTTTTACGAATGATTCATTATTTTCTATAAAAACAAGCGGAAATCGTAATTTGTGGGTAGTTTCAGCGATGTATGAAGTGGAGGATGTCATGCGCGTATTATCGATTGGGCTCCTTGGTGATTTGCTGGTCACTAGTGACGTTTTTCGAGTAGCACAGCTATTTCTAGAAATCGCAATTTGTAGTGGTATATAACTCGTTTGTAGGAAAGTGCAGAGCACAGTGATCTATTAATTGAACAGTGACGCGCGCATATTATCGATTGGGTTCCTTGACGCGTCCGCGCGGGTGGACAGCCCGCCGTAAGCTACATTTCCCGCGCAACTTTTTACGAATAATTCATTCTTTTCTATAGAAACAAACAGAAATCGTAGCTTGTGGGTAGTTTTAGCGATGTCTTAAGATTTCTGATAAGGTCGCGATATCCGACACTGTTTTTCGTAGCGTTTTGCGCGAATATCTTCCGCCTAATCGGATTAAGTGCGGGCGTTCACTAGCGGGACTACCGAACCGAACGTGGGTCAACATGACAGCTGTGTCGTCTTCCTATTACACATGTCTATTAATTGTTGAGTACACTATATCCTCATTGTCCTCATTGTCCTCTCACCACGCTGTGACGACAACAAACATGAGCATCGGAACTTGTAACGTGATCTTCGACAACGACAAAGAATGTTACGCTACCAGGATGACTGTCATATTTCGGTGTCATTGAATTGACACGGTGAATTAATGCCGAATAAACCATAAAATTGAGCGATCGCTGACGCTGAAACACTGTTCGGCTAATAATCGTCCATCGGTTACTGGGGAGAACTAAGGGAAAAGGAATCAACGCGAGTATGAAAATAGTGTATTATTTTGATTTTTACGTTACTGAAATTAAATTCGACGTTTTTCAAAGCAATTTTGTCGTTTCTAAGTGCCGATCAAAACGAAAGATTTTCGAGCTCTTTCGAAAGCGTCAATTTCAATTTGAAAAACACCCATACGTAAATGAAAATGGTATACAACATCAAATTGATTGTCATCTTTTCAACACCGTATGAATATGGCTTCTAGAATAGGTTATTTCGTGACTGTTGAGTAGGAAAATGAAAAGTTTTTTTTTTTCAAAAACGAGCTGCCTTAACGATCAGATGAGAATTTTTAACGATTCCGGATGGCTAAAAAGAAGCTAGTCGATTGGTTGTTTAATAAGTGTTTGCCTTCTGCTTTGAAGGTGAAATTTGACGCTAAAAGAGTTGAAACGCCCTATTGACAGTGCTTCTCTGACTTTTGATCACTTTTGATTTGTATTGTGAAGAATTCAAAAGGATAGTGTGGTAAGCACATCTGTAGAGGGTCTGCAGCAGTTGAAAAAGTGAAGTGAGAAACGTTCTAGGTTATTTTCTGCATTCACAAATTGACTAGCACCTTCTATGTATGTAGATAAGTGTGACAAATGTATTTATACCAGCCGCACTTTTAATATTTCCAATGAATTTGTATTTGATGAAAAAATTGAAGGTAAAATGTTGTATAGCAAGATGCTGTTCAGGTCCGCGACTCGATATCAATGCCGGGTGAATATGTGCTGACAGCGATGTGGAAAGGACGAGCTCTTCATTTTCAAATCAACACCGCCTATGAAAATGGCAAGAAAGAATTCCATGTAGGCTTCTTCATCCATACCTTGCCTTTACCTTGAGAGAACCAGTTTAGTGATGATCCGATTTTATGCATTTCATTTATTCGCGCATCTTTCTGAAAGCCGAAATCGAGCCGCTTTCAACTGACATTTCAATATGCTAAGCATGTCATGGCGGTGGTCATTAATTCCGAAGCGTGTCGACCTCGTCCGTCAACGGCGCTTTCGGAGATCGTCGATGCCCACAAAGCACCTCAGAGATTGCCAGGTGCTTGCTGCTGCGGCTCTCCGAACGACCACCTCATTGCTCAAACGGTCCTTTTCCTGCCTCCGATTGCGATCAATTCGTCAATTTCTGTTCGAACAAAGCGAACAACATTAACAATCCACGGTTAAGAATCTGCGGGGCGGTTCATCCGTTGGTAGACTTCCCCAGCACCAGGCCAGATGTAGCATTTAAGGTCTTAGTTTCCTCTTGCTCTCGTTCATTACCATCTGGCTCGGTTTGGTGGTCGGCTCGGCACGATTTCAGACGGGTCGGAGCGTCGACTAATTGTAGGGTTACTGTTATGACCGCACATCCTCAACTAATGGTGTACACGTAGGGCGATGACCCGATGACGTGGGTAAAGGACAGTGAGGAGGGGTAAGAGAGATGAGTGAGAAAGTTGAGGCGCCTGCTGCTGTTCGGCGACACCCTCGAACAGATCTTATCCGAAGTTTCACACAAAAGTCGTTAAGGTGATTTATGTGAACGGTGATAAGTGATCGCCTCTTCGATGGCTGCCATTTGGCGAGTGAAATTACCCCAGAGCCGCACCACTAATAATCTCCAGGTTCTCGGTAAACATCGAAATCGCATCGAAATTTGACCCCTTTACCCAGCGTGTGCTTATCGCCGTCGATTGCCAAAGCACACAGAGACCTGGAGAGCGATTGAAATCATCGGCTCGATTAAATATCAGGTCAACCCATCGTCGATAGGGAGATATTGCCGAACGACTTTTCAAAATATTCCATCAGAACTGTTGGTGCTTTCCCACTTCATCGACCCGGATTTAGCAAATTTGTTCGGAAAAAAAGTCGAGATAAGAGTTAGTCCCGTTGAACTCTACACAATTTATTACCATTAAAAAGGTAAGCGTGGGGAAAATCAAAGTCAAGTAGAAGTGAAATTTTATTGAAGAAACTTGAAAAATCGAGGGAGAACATATCTAGTGATTCGTTCCAACTTTCCGCAAAGTTCTAACCAGTAGCCTGACCTTGTCTCAAAGCCAACTACATACCTTAATGAAGTCCTTACTGCACTCTGTGTTTCATTTTTTGTCTTTGGCTAAAATCATATATTGATGACAGCTGCTCAAAAAATTTGAGGGGAATTATGTTTATACATGTTCGCCTCAGTTTAGTTTCCCAGTTTGGAAGTTTTGACAGTGCTGTTTGAAATGAAAAACTCAATTTGTTTTGGAAAACGTGTTACTTGCTACGCATGTTGTCCATTCTTAGCCGAAAATTGTTTAGAATTTCGTTTATGCTAGGGTCTCTGCTTAAAATGCTTGCAATTATGTGTATCGATTACATAATCGATTACCTGGCCGAATGCTCGCTCTCGATCGATATACCTTTTGCGCGAAGCACGAACCGCGATATCGTTTTGAATATTGTTTTTTTTTCGCAAATATATCAAATGTTGGTTTGAATTTTGTTGTTTTTTTTTCAGTTAGAAGAGGAGTCTTTCGCATCGGTACCATCCCTGGTGAACTTCTACAAGAGTCATCGACGACCGGTTACCGCTGCATCAGGTTGTATTATCTCAACACCAGTTGATCGAGATCGGGAAAGTGGATCAGGTGGTGCAGAAATACGGGAACTGGAGGCCAGCTACATGCACGTTCTCAAGCCACACATGAGTCAAGGTAGCTAAATTTTTTTTCGAAATTTGAAACTCTTACAAGCTTGGAAAAGCTCATGCTTCAAAAAAGGACCAAAGTGGGCATAATGTCAGTGTATGTAGGATTCTAGTAAAGTGGGTAGGAAAAATGCGTATGTTTGACTTTTTTACTGAATTTTTTGATTGAAAATCCATTTTTTAGCACCGGTGCCAAGATCGTTATCTCAACGTGTACTACTGAATCAGACCGCGCTTCGTCAATATGCAGCCGATCGACAGCAACGTCCAAAATCCAGCATTAGCCAGCATCAAATGAGGTTATTGATTGAAAACTGAAAGTTTCGAATTTTTGAAAAGAATAAACAAAATTTTTATCTATTCAGTATCGCCTCTGAACCCGTATCTGTTCCGCCGGTACCAGCCGCTTTGGCGAATCGTCCACTTCCGCTTCCTATTCGGTCTCCGAGGAACACGCATGACGATGATGAAGATGTGAGGGATAATATTAATAATTATTTAGGTGGCAATTAGTATTCAAGACTTTTCCTGTACTCATGCAAACCTTACCCCATTGTAGTAAAGTAAATAATTAGATATCTGGTCCGAATTTTGGGGTAGAATTTCAACTCCTTTGTCATTTCAGTCATTTTCTTTCTCTCAATTTATTTTCCGCTACGGTTCTGAAAACAGTAGGCATTTTCTGGTTTTCTTCAATTTCTTTTTCCAATTTCTTCCTTTTACAGTATTCCGAGATGGACTACGATGCCATGGATGGTATTCTTGACGCTTGTTCTTTGTCAAATACTGATCGTGCCCGAAGTTCCAGCACCAATTCGATACCAAGTACGATTTAGAACCTCTTTCCACGAGTAGTTTTGTATCCTGATTCATCAACAAAGTATGAATAGGTGTAAAGAACTCACACTTGAATTTAGGTATGATGTCACGACAGTTCCAATCGTGTCAGAATCTCAGCTATCGTTCACTTTCACCGTGTACAGTGGCAAAGGTTCCTCCTCCGCTTCCAGCACGACCTCCACTTCCGCCGCGACCCAACTTTAAAATGGACACGGTAATGAACTTTATGCTCATATTTTCAGATAAATTGAATATGAGCAGGATTTTTTCAGAGCACGGTTGCCGATGAAGGTGATCACTCACAACCGGAGGATGCCAGAGACAGTGCTTTTGTAGACTATGACGAGCCGCGTACGAAGCTTAATGAGGACGACTACGATAAGGTGAAGCTTTTCCCTAGATGTTGGCACATTTTTCAATTTATTTTTCGCTGATGACTTTCTTAACTTTTCGATAGTAATGAGTGAAACTTTCTACCTATGTAAAAGAACGTTTTGAGGAAATTTACATCCAAAAACCTAGAAAGAGAAGGAATTGTTCAGCAATTCAGCAAAATCAAATTTGAGGCGGCTGCCATCATTTTAGGGTTGTGAATATTGAAATTGGAGAATTGTATTACTATCTAAAGGATAAAATATGATAGTTTTAGTTGCCCTCGACCCGGCCATGCAGTTCTGAACCGGAACGAAATCGCTTGAGTGGTTCGAGCGATTGTGACAGTGCAGATAGCGGTGTCAGGGATTCTCGCGATTCCGGAATTTATAGGTGCATTCAGTTGTTGTTTTAGATATTTATTTTTCATTTATTCTGTTGTGTTTACTACTTTATAACTGTTTGAATATTCAAATACAGCTGATGTTTGATATCTGATAGATGATTCAACAAATTTACCCTGTTCAGCTCTCCTTCACCTCCGGACGAACATCACGCATCACTGTCCCAGGTTCATCTAATGCAACTCAAACAGTTCCTACTTGCTAAACAACCCGAGGAAGTCGCACTGGCTATATCTCACGAGAATGCGAGGATTCTGCGATTCTTCCAATCGACTGAGGTAATACATACATACTAGAAAATTATTGTCTATTATCACATGTATCACTATATATTACCTACAATTGAATTTTTTCTTGTCGTATATACCGAAGAGCTTGTTTCTTTGTCACTCTAACTATCGAGATGTTAAGACGATAGATTAGATTTTGGGGAACCCCGGTGGCTTACAAGCAGCTTTCATCTCTTTTTGGATGTTTCTGTAGCATACTCGCCAAGCTACCCCTTTATCAAAAGTTTGATTTTCTCAAATGTTCTTGGAAATCTCGGGTTGTGATTCGGTAAGGGTCATGAGCAGTACTTGCTCGGATTAGAATTTTATTTTCTCCAAAGAAGCCCTTGTTGCACATTTTTCTCTTTTAGGCACTTCTAGGTGTTGACTAGGTATTGCCTTACGTAATACGTGATTTTGCGCGGTGTTTTTGTTATACAAAAAAAGATAGTGAAGAATTGTTTCTGGTCTCGAACTCTTCCTCTTGGGTAGAAACACTACCGCTCCGTCGTCACCCATGGTTACTTTTTCTAGCAAAAAATGATGCTGGGTTTAGGAAGTTCTGCGTTAAATATTTCAATTTATACTTGATAGTAGTAATCACCTTACTGGCAAAAAAATCATCACTTTTATTTGTTGTATAGCGGCTTGAAGGACGCGCGTGTTTCAGCAGTAAGAGGCGCTACTGACACCCACTGTCGGGCGATCGATCCCTGCCCTGGCTATTAGGTTGGTGCAAAAGTTCTCGGACGTTTGGGATACGAAACAGTTTATTTTATAATATCTGAACAATAGCTAGAAGTCATTCAAAGTAGGCACCGTAAATATCAATGGTCTTCTCTTCTCTATTTTTGACCGGAGCCGAAAATACCGGAGAAATCCTTTTCAAATTCTAGAAGTCGCAAATGTCCGAGGACTTTTGCACCAACCTAATAACTAAGCCTTTCATGCCTCCGGGGTCGGCTAAATTGGTACTAGAGTTGTCTGGGAAAGTAAAGACACTGACTTGATGTAGCGACTAGCTCCCGCAAATGAGTGTATAGGCCAAATACGCATTCTCTATGTCTTTATGATTTTATATGAAAGACAAATGCGTGGCGCGTTCTTAGAGGACTGATCAACACCGATAACTCCACCATTATAGTAACTGTTACAGAAGCAACAATGCAAAACAAACAACGGCCTTCGTCTCATCCTCCTTCCGAGTGGCTCGACTCTGCGACGAGAATTAGTAGAGAGGTTAGTACCCCATTAATCCAAATGATCTCTTTTTCATTTATTGTTTTTTTTTCAATTTTTAGGACGACCGTTCTGCGCTACGCTTGTCTCTTGTCGATTCTTTACGGAGCTCGAAAAGATGCACATTTGATGCTGAAGAAATGGATTCTTGTCGGCGTATCACTTGCTCGGCATGGTGACGCTTTCGCATGCGCCTGCATCGCCAACGTTTTGCTAGAAAGATCGGTACGAAATACTAAAATTCCTTTGGAAACTTCTTAAAAATAGCTCAAATGGAAGCAAATCATTAAATTTTCGGAAGAAGTGCTGTTGGTACAGTGGTAAGAGGCGCTACTGACACCCGCACTGTCGAGTGATCGATCCCCGCCCGGGTTAACCAAGCCTTCCATTCCTCCACGGTGGGGGTAACTTGGTACTACACCTGTCTGGGAGGGTGAAGACACTGACTTGGTACCGTGGCTAGCTACCGAAAGTCATTGTATTGGCCAAATACGCATTTACCATGCCTACACGATATGAATGGAACACGAATGCGGCCGAGCGTACTTAGCGGACTGATTTGCGCCGATACCTTTACCTTTACCTTACCTTTGGTTGAAAGTCGGGTGGCTGAACAACGTGAAAGGGATCCGTATTTGTCAAAGTCTTTGGCTTGGAATATGCCTTTATGTGGTCTACTCGCCTTGCCTACGCCATGATATCTCCGAAAATACTCGAAAAACTAGTTTGGAGACTCGGGTAACATTAACATCCATTAGTGGAAAATTTAAAATCAAAAATTTAAAAAATAATAAACAATTGACGTGACACATTTAGCGGGTATCTTGCGAAGTTTGAAATATCTAAACAGAATTTCCACAACTTCCCCAATTGGTCAGTTTTGTGTTTCGCTGGAATGGAACCTAGAACCTTGTTATTTTGAATGTATCAAAGTTTTGAATGCATCAAAGCTTGAAAAGGTGGAGCAAGTTGTTCACTCCACATTGATTTTAAGCTAGTGGCGATTTTTGGTTTCAAAAATTGATGATTTTTCCGAATGGCACTGGATTATCTTAAAATTCTAGGGAAATCCACATTTTTGCAGCAAAAAGTGCCTATTTCTGCATTACCAATTAATATATCTTAATTACTAAGCTGAATCGACCGATAGGTATTTGCAACTTTTGATGATTTTCAATTTCAGCTGAAGCAAATGACATGGCTGTGGAAATCGCTCGATCCTCATGCGAAGAGCGAACTTGCCGCGTTAAAAAGTATCAACGAGTCACTGTTACGAGGAGAAAAACTTGAAACCCACAACTATGCGACAGTGGTGCCATTTCTACAACCCGCACTTGAAATTATGTCCGGTCAGGACTCTCACTACCTGGACGGATCAAGTTTCGCCAGTGAAGTCGGTATGTTTGAGCTTAAAATGTAACATTTTACTCTCAAGTAGAAAACTAAGCAGTAGCCGATTAGTAATATCTATTGCTTTCCAACAGGAAAGGCTCTTGTTATTAAGATTTTTTGTTTAACCTCTAGTGAGAGGCGCAAATATGTAGCTCTGCCCATTTGAAACCCCCAATGGTCCGCACAGCACGCGCGAGAAGTTCGGCCTATTGTGACGTTATCACCCACCTGGCTTGGGTGATCCTTGTTCTAGCCCTGATCACACTGCCTTGACAATGAATTCAGAGTCAAGCAGTAGCTTAGCGTCTCATTTCCGCTGATACGGCAGCGAGACGGCACTGTCGCCGCGCTGCCCGCATCAAAAGTATGAACGCGACAGCGCCACTTACCCTACTGACTTGCCACGGTCTGTGCGTGTCTGCCCCGTTTTTGATTACGGCCACAGAGTGTGAAGCTGGAGATTCGATCGCAGCGGATTTTGCTTCAATACTTTCATTAGGGGCGCGCGCGGTACAGTGGTAAGAGGCGCTACTGACACCCGCACGATTGAACGATCGGTCCTCACCCCGGATAACTAAGCCTTCCATCCCTCCCGATTCGGGTGAATTGGAACCAGATTTGTCTGGAAAAGTGAAACACTGACTTTGTATAACGGCTGACCCCCGAGAGCCATCGTATAGGCCAAATACGCTTTCACCATGCTTCTGCGAATCTAAATTGAGCAAGATTGCGGCAGCGCGTCCTTCGAGGACTGATGAACGCCGACAACTTTACCTCTACTTTACCTTTCATTTTCGTTTAATATTCACTTTTCAGAATCTTTGTGGTTATGGCTGGACAGAGCTCGCGAATGGTGCATGACGGCCGACGAGTCGTGTCGAATAGCTCGAGTGAAATTCTCCCGAGCAGAAGGAAGTGTCATGACAAATTCGTTTCTATCTCGACTGTTTGTCGGTGGTGCTGCTCATGAAGATCGTCACGAAATTCTAAGAGGTGTTGTTCGACGAGTACTGGACGACTGCTAACGCGTTCTCCTACAAGAAGTTCTTGTCCGCTTACTTTGTATGTATTATATTTTCGAATTTGGCGGTGCGAGTGTGAAAAACGCTCATTTTCTCTTCATTTTTCAAGTCATACCAGTGATGACATTTATGCGTTATATGTGCATACTTGTCGGGTAGGCGTTAGAGTTTGATGTTGTTCAGGATCAGTTCCTTTCTGCTGTTGAAATGCTCCTCAAACATTATCTCAACCGATTGTTATCTCTATGTGCTCTCTGTTCTGAAAAGCTTTGCGGTGCGATAACCAGTCGGTTTTTTTTCTATTTAAAAAGTAGTAGGTAGTCGATCCACATTCCCTGCGAATTTTGTCGCCATTTTGTAATGCAAATGTGACTTTTCATGCTGATCAAAACCGCTGAAAGAACCGCAAGGTGAAATTGAATAGAGGGCGTTGCAGCTGCTCATTCTATCGCTGTGCATTTTCTTTTGATATTGTAAGATTGCTTGCCAGAAATATATTTATTTAGTGCTTGCTTTCTTGATAGCACGCAGATTAGCCTAAACTCAGGGCTACATCTCCCAAAGACCTTGAGTGGTGAGCGCAAACAGAACAAACTATTGCGGATCCGTACCATCGATCTCACGCACCTACAGTACCGGACGCGCCGCAACGATAAAGCGGCGGTAGCGGCGCTCGGGAGCGCCGAAATGCGCCGCTTCGGTGTCCACGCGTGGTGTCCCAAGAGGAGTCAACCACAGTTCATTCGCATCCCATGCCCAACGGGGGCCCCGCGGGGTAGCCTCTTCGAGCCACCTCGTGGAGCCCCTGCTCTTAGCTTGGGACGCTAGGAAAAGACGCGCCGCATACTTATAGGCGGCAAGGAGGAGGCGGAGCCAACTCGGTGGTGAGTCACCTAGCGAGGGACCGAAGCGGCAACGGGATCCGAAAATCGAGGGGTCAAAAAAATCGACCGAAAACAAGTTCCACGAATTTGTGAAAAATGCATATGGATGGATAGAGCTCAAGCTGCTGAGCTCGAATATATACTTATTTCTGCAAATAAACGAGTTTCAAAGAAGTTATTCGAAAGCGGCGGGTTTCGGCGCTCCGAGGCGCCGCTGCCGCCGTTTTATCGTTGCGGCGCGTCCGGTATTGTATGTAATTCCCCTCTACTAGCCCATTTATACTTCAGAGCGGTCGATTTGGTGATTCTCTTACAGCTTGTCGGTGTTAACCAACTCGACTGCTGAATTATGGTTTCGTTACAAATGCCATTTCGACGGTGACGCATTGTTTCATAAGAAAATTCGATTTAAAGTGAGTATTTATATCATATATTATAGCAAAATTCCGTCAGCATAGCTGATTCGAAAAAAACCTCTGACATACGTCATGTACACAGAACATTCAAGAAAAGCGTGTATGCAGCTGAAGAATGTTGGCGGTGAGCGACGTTGGCGATAATGTGTCCAAAAGATGTTTACGTAAAGTACAGCAATCATTTAGCAGGGACCATATAAGTGACAGATGGTCGGCAATTCGAGATGCGCCTTCTGATTGATATCTGAAATTATTGCTCATTACACATCGCTGTGAGTCCATCAGGAAAAAAAAAACGATTCGGTCGCTTGAATACTTTGTCGTTTCAGACCGGAATATGGGCCGGAAAATGTGCAAGAATAACAAACCACGCCACAGTAATAGAAAAACCCCATGTTGCGGTGAACGGCTTTGGTGTAACGTTCTGAGTACCTTGTGGTTATAGACAGTTTCCTAGTTCACCTGGTCATACCCTTCCGACGTTTAGTTTTTCACTCGTTTTAGTATTTTTAATGATGCCATTGTTTGTTTGTAAACTACATAAACACTGCTTTACAACTTTCGCGCCATTACGTTGCATAACGAATGAATGGAGAATCCTCAGTTTCGCCGACTACGATCACTGGGAAAAAGTACTCAACTTTGAACAGTCACTGAGGGAGCTCTAGTTCCTGACTCAAAATATTGGAACCTTTCTGAATACTGTATTTTGAACAAACAAATAGATTCGAGACATTACCCCACAGGCGCTTATCGAATTTTCCCTTTGAATTGACTCAATTTTTAGATACGAAATCACGACAAAATAGCAGCTCCACCGATTTGCTTTAGCTGAGAAGTTTTTCGGCATCAAGAAGGTCTCTCAGGAAGGTGGTCAAGCGAATATCTCCAGCACCCCAACTCCCAGTTAGGCATAGAGCACAACATTGTCATGATTATTCCACTCCTTTCTTACTCTTATTCTTCTAATCACAAAAGAGCAACAAGGTGATCCTAACCTTTCGAAAAGGTACAATCCAAGCGCATCGACATTCTTCTCTCGTTGCTCCCGCAGAGTGGCATTCGTGCGGTCACAGAAATGAGACGATGCTAAAAAAAACCACTTAATGTTCAGCAGCATTCATACTGATAATCATGGGAATTATTCTAAATAGCCTAACTAACAAGCTCTATATGTTGCAAAAGGATTTTATTTTAAAAAAAAAACGAACCACAATCGGTGAAGACTATCGCGTTTAGAAGGGCGAACGAAATCGGATCAAGGGCAAGTCGTCGAAACGAGGAGATGGTCGAACGAAGGCTGTAAATTTATAATGTTGGAACACGAACGGACCTAGCCGGTGCTATAACACCAAGAAAAGGAGATTTGAGTTACTCCGGTCTTCGTCACTTATTTTTCCACATTGCTACAAAACTTCCCAATTCGTTTATGATGTTTGTTTTGTAGCAACACCGTTACCAACCTGCACTCATTACTTCATAAGTCACAATGGAATCATTCAACCAAAAAAACTCACCATTCTATCGAACCTGAGTCCGTTTTCGAAAACTCGGCCGCCACATGCATCGCTGCTACATGGAATACCCGTCGTACAAGAAGAACTAACTAAAATACTAAAATTTAATGTAACTTTGAAGTAGAGTAACTTGAAGAACAACTAAAGTCCTATCATGTTCTGAAGACGTTACCCTAACGACCCAACATCTACTTGTTGACGTCTTTGAAGAAGTGCTTGGAGTCTAATTGCTCTAATTTTGTGAACACAAATGACTGGGGCAGACGCCTTCCAGCAGTTCTAGCCCGTAATTAAGAGTGATCAAGGAGTGAAAAGACGCAAACCTTTTCTTCAAGTTGCATTTCTTGAAACCATGGAAAAGCTTTCGCATACTCGGCCGCTAGACACATTTCCTCGTCCCAGTTGAGATGCGATGGACTTGGTCTAAGCTGAAAACAATTCGATGAGATAACGAGAAGTGAACAAAGTGGAGACTATAGCGAATGGAAATATATCGGTGGACAAAAATCGTGCTTAATACGTCATGCTATGATTATTACACAACAGATCACCCCAGGTGATAAAAAATAAACAGCAAAAAATAAATAACGGATGAAGTCCGCCAATTTCCTTCAACCTACGGGTGGAGTCACGTTCAACAGATGGGTGGCAACGCAAAAACCATAAAAAATGAGGTGAAGTAAAAGTATGGGACACTAAAGGTGTGGCTTTTTATACCTTTTTCTAGCCTTTTGGACAGGACTGTGATCCAAATTATCCCGTAGAACCGCTATAAATTGTGCCTTAAGGCTCTCACCTGTAATCTAATCGTTCCATTTTACTGAGCGGCTTTTACAAATTACAACAAGTCTGTACAAATGGAATTTTACTATCACGCACACCTATGGAGCACGAGAAAATGAGTAAGATACTCTTCATGCAAAAAGTCAGTAGCAGATAAGTTCTGATTCTACCGAATGCCATTTGGTTTCTTAAACTCTTTACTGCTCTCGCCAGCGCATACTTCTGATGCTGTTCTTCACCTTTTTGCTTTCAATACATAAAAAAAGATAAAAAAAGTTGAAAGTTGAGACTATTTCGGGCATTGCATGATGAGTGCTCCCAGCGGATATAATAAAGGAACCTTGGATAACAAAGTGAGAAAGTACTTCGCGAGCTAACGAATAACTTCTCACCTCAAACAATCTAGTCGTTTCCAGAGCACTGGGTGAAGTTAACAGCTCGACGAAGTCACCAGTTGGTTTGTACGTGGATTTTCTGAGACAGCTCAGTCTTTCCTCGATGCTCACAAGTTTTGCCGCTTGTTCAGCCTGAAAGAATTGGTACGGTATAGCTTAACCGGATTATATTTTGGACAGATCCGACCAGCTCCGAACCCTGAAAAACTATTACCATCATATTTATGATGTAGATATACAACAAGCTTTCTGGTCACACAATAAAAAAACAGACTTGAACATAGGAACCTAGCACATTCTCCAAAACAAATAAAACAAGAAATCTGAAATGGATCTGCGAGTGTACCGAAGAATTGGAGGCGTGAGGAACAATGATGTTTCTAGATTATTCCAGTTCTCCTCATGTACTATCTTCAGTATGAATTGATCGGCTTTCAAACCGAATAAGTTTTTTTTTAAAGCAACTCAGCGGTCAACAGAATAAAGAAGCGAATAAAGTAGAGAGTGATCGCTGCTGCACCATAAAGAACAACTGAAGCGACGATCGTCAAAATAGTGAAGATATGGTTCTCTTTACTCTCTACTATTTTTGTTTTAGGCACGTCATTTGACGTATTAAATAAATAAATAAATAAATGTGACGGGAGGCAAAAAGTTCTTACGTATTTCTTGCCAATAACCCATATAATTTCAACCAACCCGTTTCTGTTAAGAAGTCCCCGCTCAACCTCACGATTTTTTAGCCTGCTCCAATGAAAACAGCGGGCGGTGTTCACTGTTGTCATGGGCAGCGCGTTTTATTCTACAGAACCCTTCAAAATTCAGGTTTAAAATTAATAGGCGAGTTTATATAATCGCATTATGTAGTTTAGCCGACACAAAAATAAACGGCAACGATTCAAGTACAACAAAGTTGCTGACCAGTTCCTTCTGACACGATTTGGTCCTGAACGGGCACTGAACGGCTACATCCGTCGGTGTAGTGGAACGAGAGGTCATTGTAGAGCTTGCTGAAGGAATGTCAAGTAGCGATGATATGTCGTAACCTCGTTTACGATTGCACTGAAAGAGAAAATGTTTGAGATGGAAAAGATCAGAGCCAGTTGTGTGCAGTTATTGAGACACATCAATGCCAATTATCAAACATCACACATCTGTCACATGTGTGTTTGTTCTGAACGATTTCGAGTTAGGCATTGTTAAATAACAAACGAAAAAACGTTTGCCAATTATTCATTGAATTGTGGAACTCACCGTCTCTGAGTTGATCGACGAGACGGACACCGGCGACGATACCAAGACATGTCGTGATGCTTGTATTGCTGAAAAATAAGAGAATTTTATAGAACCGCTTTTTTGCCTTCAACACGTGAATGGTTACAGCGACAGGAAATATAGAGAAAGATTTGTACCGTTCGGATTCATTCCAACTTGTAGACATTTGTTAAACCGACAACTTCTGCAAGCGCATCGGTGCTCTGAAAATAGATGAAAAATTTTCTTAATAAGAAACTAATCTATAACAATTACTTCTAACCACTGTATTATAATTGGTGCGCGTTCTCACGGCGTAGTAAATAAATGAACATCCAAATAAATCCAGCATATTTTGAAGAAACTAAAGTACCACTACGTACAAAATTAAGCATGTCTTGAAAACTTTACGTATAGTGAAAAGCCGTTCGAATTTATGAAAAGCTTCGACAGATAGACAATCATTGGAGGAAAGAAAGCTCATTCGTTGGCAAGAAGTCCCATTCATGAAAAAAAACTTAATTTGTTCTCCAGAAACTAAGACAACCCAACTGTTATACGCAGGTATACCCAAAAGTGACCCTTTCATGCGAAATTGTACTAAATGTGGTTGAATTCACGAAGGATTATCCAATCCGTCTCTGTAAAACAGAACTTCCGGAGACTTTAGCGATTATTTGACTATTTTACTTTATGGCTTTTATTTGATTCTGATTCTTTGGTTTAATTACCCAAGTTTGAGGTACTTTTAAGATCCGACCCAATGAAAATTGTGGTTAGAGAAATTGTGGAAACCTCTCCCTAGTGGAGATGATTCATGTAATAAATGATGATGAAGATGATTCTCGAATAACTAGAAACTAAGCTACGGAGCAAGGGTATTTCGAGGGCAACAAACAACCTTTGGAAGAAAAAGGTGACGAAGCGTCAACAACAAAGCTGTGTGAAAAAAGCTGGTGAAGATTTCATCTCCAGAGAATCACTGTAAAAGTAGAAGTGCGAAGTACAATAGTTTTGTTAACGGCTTTTCTTACAACAGAATGCCAAACGAGACCGTTTATTTTCAAACAAATTATACCTAACAACATACCTTTGTTGAATTGACAATCTCCATTCTTGTGACATTTGAACGTTCGCTTCGTAACGATCGTCCGGCGGAAAAATGTTTTACTGAAGATAATGAAAATGGTGAATGTATAAAAATGACAGAAAGGTCTGCATTCACTAATTCGCGAACACAAAGGCAAATATAAAACTCGCCATCCGTTACAGCTAGGGACTTCATAGTGGTAACCGGACGAATCGTCTCCGCAAACCGCACAAAGGACTGGAATTGAAATTAAAATGAAGGATATTCCAATAACTACCATTGAGAATGATCGGACTTTTGTAGTGGATATGGACAACTATGTACTTCGGATTTTAACGCACCAAAAATGGCCAAAAGAAAAATGAAAAAATTGATAAACTATAAAATGCCAAAAGTTCCGGAAGGGATGTTCGATTCTTAATAAATGCCCTTGAGGGAAATTCCACAAGGAGCTCTGGTCAGGAGCTAGTATGTCAGCATCATTGACATCATCAGAGTTTAATTTTGTCACGAAAAAAATTGTCTAAAAACAACTGAAAAAGGTCGATGACCGTTGTGGTACTGGATTTAGGTGAAATTTATACTAAAGACACCTTACCCGTTGAGTAAGCTATGGAACATGAGTGGTATCCATAAGTGACAACAGAAGAACGACTTAGAGAATGACAATTTAAAAACAACAAGGAGTAACTCAAAAGTGATTCTGTAGTGTCCCCTTACTTTGTGCAAATGGGGCATGACACGAAGAATGACGACACGCCGTGACGCATTACAACGCGCCGCGGTATGTGACAGCAGGACGCGTTTGTTTATGTACTGTCAAGCCTGTCCCTACGGAAGGGAGTTTTATAAACTCGGGGAAGGAGAATCACTGGCGAGAATCACCACGTCAGTAAAAGGGCTGCCAAAGCTAAGTAGAAACGTCAATGACATGATAAATAGCGCTTTTCCGAAAAAAAGACGGACGTCACAACGAAGTGGATAATGAAGCTGCAGTGATGATATAGCGAAAAATACAATGCTTGGTAACGAAAGTTTAAAAAATAATAGTTAACAACGACAAAACCGTGGGCTTTGCGAACAAGGCTTTGCACAAGGTGACCACTACCGTCACAGTACCTATCCAGCAACACAAAATTTATCCTTGTGCGAGATCCTCAATAAATGGGGTCCTTTGATGGTCTATAGTACCAACGTCTATTATGAATAATTTTTTGAGACGAAATCATTTTTACTGTGTTTTTGACGGTGAAGATTAGGACAAATTCTACAATACTGGTTACAATAGTAACTCACGCTTTGGCTGAAATTCAGGAGCTGCATCAGCGAGAGATGAGGCCAACTTCATGTGGTTAAATGCGGCATGCGTCGGTAAAGGTATTGAACCGGCTAGAAGCATTGGTGTCTGGAATTGTAAACGTTATTTCATGACAAATGAAATTTAAAATCACCGACATGATTTATGTAAACCATTACGTACACGAGATCAATGGGTACGGAGTGGATGCTTTGAGTCGAATAGTTTTATGACCAGACTTGGTGTTTTTGGGACGTTCTATGTTGTATTTTGATCGAATTGACGTGCAGTACGCAATCACAATCTGCATTCTAAAGTTATCACGCTCATCCCCTCGGAAATGAATCACATTAGCATTAAGAGCTGATGATAAGATAAGAAGAGATGGAAGAAGGCAGAAAAGCAGCCAATGCGACGACCCGACTCTGCACTGTGAACGTGTTAAGTACCTATAGGAATGAGCCATAGCAAGCCACTGATGGATTCAGAATATGGCGATAAGGAGATGATAATCCCATCTGAGCTGAATTCAAATTCTGAGAAGAATCCGATCTTGAGGGTAGTTATTTAAAAAGCTCGAGCGTCATAGATTAGCTAGAAGCACTTCAGTGATGAATTTCTTGGAGACGTGGACGTCATTTCCAGATTTCAATCCCATAACGCTTCTGCAATGAACTCTTTGCGAAAACTTGCTGGAAAAATTTGAAAAATTTCTAAAGCTTGAAGTAGGAAGAGTGAATCTATTCGAAGTCGAGTTCCTATTTCTGAAACCATGGAGCACTATGACCTTTCTTCTTTGTGGTGGCGTTGCTCTCAAAAATAAATATATATAAAGCAAAAATGAGAATGAAAGTGCGCAAGCTCTCTAAGGCTCTCGTGAAGGTTATCAGTTTACCCTGAGGGCTCCAATGATTCAGGGTTCAGAGTTCAAAGTTTCCCAATGGAGCTTTAGTGGAATAAAAGTCAATAATGTACCCTATTATCATCCTACCACAATTCTTTCTAACACATCAGCTCATTCGAATGAGTAGCTAAAGATATTTATTGGTTCTTTCCTTTTATGTGAGTTTACTTGGTGATGCTCTGCTGCGATTTTTGAATGGTGTAAACCTAGTTGATCCCAATCTTACTACGATTTTCGGTTACATGCCCACTAACGCACCATGGAGTGAGATTAAAATGAAATAAAACTCGAATTCTGCAAAGGTTCCACTGCCCATCTCTGAATCAGGCCAGTTTACATCACAAATACATGAAAGGAGGGCGTCATTAAGAATGTTGATTAATGAGGTGCCAAGAAAGGTCGAAGTTGAAAATTTTTCGAAGATGTAGAGCTATCAGGTGAAGAGTCCTACTTTAGTCGTAGACAAAGCGAAAGAACGGAGGTGATAGCAAAAAATATGTGGGGATGGGTGCGGCGACGTCACCAATTCGACGACACGGGTAGCGGTCACAGCCAGCACGTGGTGACTGTACCCGAATCGGTGATGACGTTGTTTTACAGTATTTGCTCGAAAACCTTCTTTTCTGCATTAATGAACCCAGCGATTCGCTGTATCACTTTCACTAGTAACGTTTAGCGATCGATCGTCGATACTACCCAACGACAATCCCTAAGAACGGCTATTCATACTCGGTGGCAGAGCAGCGCGTTGGTTAAGTGCCGGTCAGAGACGCAGAGGACGCGACATTACAGCAGACGTAACAAACCGGATCCGTAGACTGTGTCGAAATCGCCTCAGCGAAATCGCCTCAGGGAGTTTCACCTTACTTCGGGTTGTTCCAAGAAATCTCGAATCCTAAACACGACGGATTCTTGACATCAGCGACCAAGTCCCATCAGTAGCGGCACCGCTTTTGCATAAATGGACCTTAAGGCCCTCTTTAATGTGCTCGAGACGATCAACGCGAACACATGCTAAAGATGCGAATCGACCATAGCGTGGGAATTCCCAAAGTTTAGCATCACTTCGACGACTCTCCTCGTAGGGGTCATCGAGGTAGGATTCAGCCTACCGACAGATTACGGAATTTCTGTTTTTCACGATAAGCACAGCAAAATTAGCCGACGTGTGTAGATGGTCCGATTCACATCCAGTGAAGATGGAGGACTTCAGCTTCACCACGTTCACAAATTCGTTCTTTAAACGGAACCTTTGAAGTCGAAATATGGTACACTTTTGCAAACCAAGTTCTCTCGCCTTTGAACTTTATCTCGATGACAAACTTCTCAGTTAGTCAATTTCTGTTTGCTTCTTCTCATAAAATCTGGGGTTGAATGGTTATGGTGAGCTAGCCTGGTATGTCATTAACCTCTAACTGTGTCCCGAAGACGATGGGAAAGTCGAAAAATTAGGCCGCTGAATGGAGAAATTGCAACTAACAGCCTCGGGAGGCAGAAGAAATTTATAATGAGAAGATCAATTTTCAATTTTATTCATATTTACACGAGTGAGACCATCTTCACGTTTCCCGGCAATTGGTAAATGCGGTGAAAACTCGATTCACTTTTCCTTTTCCTCTGCAAACAAGGACATATCCTCTGGTCTGCTTCTGATGGCACAAAAACTTTTTAACCAATCTTGTAATTTGGTTATGTTTCGGCTAACATTTATCTCGACTCCACTGCTGCACCTTTATTTTACAAGATTCGCCTGATTCAGTATGGTTGACATCGAAATACCTTTATCTAATCTATTCTTTGCCTACATTCCCCTTGAGTTATAACCATCTTTCTCGTGAACACCTTTGTAGAAAAATGATATCCTAAGACGCTGTGAGATATCTAAGATAAACAAAGTCCGGAAAGGGCTCTCTGGAGGAGAACAGTTCCAGAAATTTCGCTTCCCATTAAGAACTTCGAAAATAAATTGTATAGAGGATTCTTGTCACCCTATGAAGTGCTGTAGGCGGTTGGGACATCGGCGCTTGTACGAAGTTCACTGAGTACTGTCCTTGAAATGAATTCAGAGTCAGCTAAGCCCAAAGTTCATACGATCAACGAAGCTGGTCGGGATTACGCCGTTCAATGATCAAACGAACAGAGCGCCGGCGGTCGGGAAAACCTATGACGACAGCGCGAATCCTAATGTGATGTGTAACATATGATGAATCCGCGAACTCCGGAGACTATTTAAGTGATAGAAAAATGTTGCTGATGTTTGGTGATCAGAAATTGTCGTTCACTGGATCAGAAATGAAATTGAAAAAAGTTAGCGAAGATTCAAAGGAGGTACTCTCAGTATTGCCACATACCAACCCTTGACCTTTTACAGCCGAGGTAAATTTCGCAAAGGAATGAAAAATTCGTAAGATTTTGTAATGATGGTGTTACGATAATCGCAAAAATTGTGGTACAAGCTGGATTTGAACCCGCGTTTCTAGTGGATGCTTTGATTTTCGTTCAATCTCGTCCTGATTACAATTTTATTTATTTCTTCATATTCCGAGTTCGAATCCCGCCTGTGCCGCGATTTTTGCGACGATTCCTGTACCATCATTACAACATCATCTCCTAGTTCCATTAGTAGTAATCCGCAAAAGCGGTAATAGAGCTAGAACTACCCGTAAGTTTTTGAAAATTGATTTCTATTGGAAAGCCCACATATGAATTTTGAAGGAAGCCAGATCTCAACCCCAACCACGCGAATTATCTAGAAAATTCACTCGCCCAACGTGTTTTTACCCAACTGGTAGATATGTTTATTTATTTATGTATTACATACATGAACAAGCCATGCAACGGGGACATGATTAATAAAATGACAGGCAATCAAAATCAATATTAATTCCATTTCATAGTTTTGAACATAAGTTTTCAGTGAATAAGATTAGTGGATTGAGGTGTGTTCAGATGACAGTCTAACAGTTTAGAGAAACATTTAAAATCACTTGGTATGGATAATTTTTTACATAGCTTAACCATATCAGAACCAGCACGAACAGAAAAGAAATGTTGCCGGAACCTAGTTCTGGCTTTCGGTAACAGAATTTTGCGACAACTCTCTCTGGTAATAGATTTTTGCGTTGACCAATTTTCCACTATCACTATCAGAAAATGATTTTTGATCAGTTTTCGGTCACGTGCCGAGAACTGTACCCGAACGATTATCAGCGACCCCATGAAGACAACTTTTACTGCAGAGCAGTCGTTGTCTCCATTGCTACAAATGGTTAAACGAGAGAAAACAAATCGATAAAAAATCCTACTCTTTAACCGACAAATTGCAGCAGAACACGTTCTACAGAAGAAGAATTAACCGTAGGCGTTCTCGAAGAAGTTTCACGGCTATAATGGTTCAAAGACAGATGTATGCAGCGTAGAAGGTAAAGTAGAAAAGGAAAGTGACGCACAGGTGGTAAAATAAGAATTACGAAGGAACATCAGAGCGAGGATGAACGAAAGGTCGGTAAAAATTGGATAGGAAATAATGGGCAATTTAGAAACTAGACAATTACCCGACCTTACGAGCAACTTATGTATGAAACAGGTTACCTACCGATGAGTGCAGTATTTCTGAAGGTGTTATCGGCGATTCCATGAATCAACGACGGTCTTTTTTTTTTCGTTTGACCGACGAGGCCTCATGTGTCGTGATAACGACAGCAAAGATCGTTCGTTTTCGCATCAAACATTAAAGTCCTTTGTGAGAGCCAAACGTGTTCACAGACTCACGTATTTGATTGTCGGAACATGTACCGTTTCCTGTCCGATTTTGACGGGTATCAGACCAGAAAATTTGATTCTCGAATCAAATTAAAAGTTTTTCAAAGCAATTTGGACGTCTTCAAAGTGATTAATGAAGTAAACGATTTTCAAATCGCTTCGGAAAACCCTCGACATTGAGGTAAAAATGTACATTTTAGTCTGAAAATGCGTCCACAGCGGGCTCAAAAATTGTATAAGTAACGCTTGCTTTTTGACGCCTTTGAATATTGCGTTTATGTATTTCACCGGCTATAATTCTAATAATTCTACTATTTAAATATTCCGTGGACTCTTAAGCAAAACATTTAGGTCCAGAGAATGCAACTTGGAATGACCTGTGTGACTGGCTTCCTTATCATGGTTACGCTTCCCTTGTTGTCTTTAAAAAAATACGAAAACCATGACGAATACCAAATTTGGGTTTCGTCGGCGATGACTTATTGTTAACTGTTAACAAATGGCTAGCAGCAACAAAAGGAAGCAAAGAGCAAAAATCAACCAGCAAAAATCAAAAGTTGAAGTCAGTTTATCAACAGCGGAACTCAACTGAATATATTTCTTTCTTTCTATTTCTTTGTGTAATGAACGGCTGAGTGGGCACTCGCATTAGTGAAAACAGGAAGACCTCCAGAAGCAATGGTCCCATTGTGAAACTCATTCGAAAGAAAACTAAAATGTAGAAGTTCAGTAGTGGTCAGATCGAAAAACGCCAGGTATAAGCGCCGCAATTGATGAAATGAAAAGCCTCCTATTTTCGAACCTCCACCAGTTCGTCGACCAGTTATCACCTAAGCGATGATGCTAAAGGTAATTTTGGGCAAGTAGAATGGGTTTACAAGACTTCCGTGGGCTTTCGATACTTTTAACAGCTTTATAATTAGCGAGTGGTGAACAAACTAGAGCAATTTTGTAAAAAGTAAGATTTCAAACGAAAAGAAACCAGGTATTTGCTCAAAAAAAAGTCGTAATTCTCAACAGAAAATGCTGCAGGCCCTAGTGAACCTAATCATGCCGCCACTATTTGTAGCAGGGACACTAGTAGTGGTAACACAAAAACAAACGTCACTATATGAAAGCTAAATGAGAGTTGCACGTTTTTCTTTTTCTTTTCGTTCTAAAATAGAATCATATGAGTCATCTTCGCTATGTGTATGTTGAGACGGGGGAAAACGAAGGAAAGAGCAGTCGTCGATGAGGGGCGGTGATTTCAACCTGATCAGTGATCAGTGCTGCCGACGTGACATCGACGGCAGACCCAGAGAGAATGAACGGGGATGCATGACAATCACCGAATGACACCTCAACAGACAGTTCCTTATCTCAAATTACCACTAAATTTTGGCCGCGTGGTACACTGGAAAGAGGCGCTACCGAAACGCGCACGATAGAGCGATCGATCCCTTGGCTCTCGCCAACAATTCTACAAGCTAAACACGCATTCACCATACTTCTACGATTTTGAAAAAAGGGCGGCGGTGGCGGATCCCAACAATATGTGTGTATGCGCTATTTTGCTATTATCTGGACATTGTCCGGGTTATCCGGGCAAAATATTACTGAAAAGCGACATGAGTTCACGCTAATGTAAAAAATCTGCATTCATACAAAATGTACTAAGTGTACTCCAACGTTTTTTTTTCACAATTACTGTTTCCCAGCGACTGGAGAATTGAGAATTATAGAATATTTTAATAAATAGATAGATATATAGATAAATAGAAAAATAAATAAATAAATAAATAAATGAAACTCCTCCAATCCTTTTTAGACTATCTAACGCCGCCCATTTATAGTCGGCTGCACTCGCGTTGCAATAAGTCGACCGCTTTCGTTGCTGTCTTCGCTAGATATCATTTTCGTTACCGCAGCACATGATCGCAAGATCACTTTTCTTGAAACAAACGGGTTAATTCGGTATTTTCATACTATGCATTGGTTTCCTGGTTGGATGGTGACCACACTTTTGTTCTTTACGAATTTGCTAATGTTACACCAATAATTCCAACTATTACTAATACTGCAACTATGACGCCGGCACCATTACCTTTATCTCATCCCTCACCCTTAGATTTCAATTTCTATGGAATTAGGTAACTTGATTACACTAGAGGAGAAGGTACTGATTGTACACGTATCGGAGTGGTTTCTGTCGGTAACAAGAACACGGTCGGAATTCATGAACGAGATACCCGCCATAAACCCCGAAATGAATGGGAAATGAATGGGTCGTAAATCGTGAGTCATCAAACATCCCGGCGAGGTTCATCCTGGGTTTGTTCCAGGTTTATTAAGGTTTTGCTCGTTGTGCCTTCCCTAAGAACCCTCACCACGTCTGACAAGGGCGTGGTATAATACTGTATAAACCTTCTATAGGGTCGCAATCCGCACAGCTCGAACGTAAGCGTACTACCCTATTGACATCCCACAGGAACCTTAATACCCTCGAGCTCCATGCTTGGCGAGCTGGTAGCAAACGCCATCTCACCTATACGGCTTAGCGATCGATCCTCATGTAAGGTCAACCAAGCCTTCCATCCCTAAGGTCGGGTACAATGGTACTATACTTGTCTAGCAACGTGAAGACACTGGCTCTTATCACGGCTGGCTTCCACAGGTCATTGTACCAGCCAAATGTGCCTTCTCCGAGCTTCTCCGATTCTGAAGGGAAGCCGAGTTTGTAGCGCAATAATGGGAGACTGATCAACGACGTTACTCTTACTATACCGTACACGTCCAATATTGTTATTTTTGATTCACTACACGATTTTCGGTTGCAAATCAGTTGAGGCATAAGCTAACAGCATGGTGGTTCTTTTGGAAACCATTTTGAATGAGGCTTACAACCTAACCGTGAGTAATCGTGAGATGTTGAACGCTCTGTAGCATGTGGAGAATCTTTGAAATTGATTCTGAACCCGGCAGAGACAGAGACTCTCTTGATAAGCAAACGAATTCGAACTTCAACTAGCGTTGTATGTACTCATGACGCCGACCTTATTAAAATCGTTGGCTGCAAAATTATTTGATTGAATTATTAGGTTAGACGAGATCTATCTGTAAAAATGCTAACTGAAGAGGTCACTAAGCAGGCAAATTAGGTGAGGCGAGAAGTCCTCTTTCCCTCTAATCAAACGAAGTCGAAACATAGCGATATCAGAAGAAAGACTCTCTATTGGATATCGGCTTGTGAAAACACTCAATCCATGAATAACTCTCATCAAACATGGACTAGCGACACCTCCCAAAGTTTTGCATATGCTCCGTGACGGTTTTTTGATTGATATGAGCTCGAAAATTACAAAAGAGTATTTCCTCAACACAAACGTCGGAGAATTTCAGCAGTTTTCCCCTGGAAAATCGCGAATTAGCATCTCATGCATTTTTCAATGTCTCAAACGTCTACAGGTGCAAGGGATCAGAGCTGAGGGAAACGAAATGACTTGAAAGTGGGAGCAGAAGCACAGAGCCTGCTATCAACAATGATAAAGTGGTGGAACAGTAGGAAATTAGCGAAATTGTTCACTTTACACAACATCTGTTGACACTTCCGCGTACAGAACCATGGGAGAACGCCTCTGAAGGCAATTTCGCTACTAAAAACGATCAATTACCATGACGGCGAGATGATGGTGGTCTTTGACTGCTGAACAGTTGTGGTAGGTAAGTGGTTCGGTATGATCAAGGACGAGATCGGAGTTCGAACAGCACCACGCCATTGAGATCATTCCGTTGTAAACCACGAAACTCTCGTTCCTTCTCACGACCAGACCGCAACCTCCAATGGCTCGACTACGGTATTACTCGTTTTAGCGATGACGTCGAGACATTTTGCAGTTTTACATTACAATTCAACTTGTTTTTTGCACAGCACACTGTATCGAAGACGCTTCCGGTTGGGACCGTTGTAAATTACAGTTCTCATGACACATCAAATTCAAAATCAAACACACCTCAATTTCCCGCCTCTACTAAAGCTTATTTTCATATGTAAGATTCTTTAGAAGCTCTACAGAGAATATTCAAAACGTACGTATTTATTTTCAAAGTTTAAAGTCTAATAACCAGTGAGGCAAAGCTCCAAATTATCGACTGAATCCAGCCCATCTAGTATATACCTTTTGAATATTCTGAAATCTTGAACGCTTTGACTGATTTCAAATTCTAAAAACCAGTTCTTCGCAGGTTAGAAGACTTTTCGATCAATGCTAACTAGCTCTCGCACTAAACGAGACATTTACAAGATTTACAACATCATGAATGAACGATAGCGACATACTAGGAAAAATGGCTGGTACAGAATTATTTCAAAAAAATCATTGACTTATTGTGTCTGGCTATTGAATTAACAATTGCAGGAATCTCGAATGACGTTGATAAAACTTTAGAAGGATGGATGAATATTAAGAATGAATAATATAATGAATAATTTAGCTATATTTAGCAAAAATTTCGCTCATGAATCGAATAGCTGAGAGAACCCCTAAGGAATGAAAACCTGAGCAAAGCCGCAAAATGTTGAAAGAAAAATGAATTGAAAATTAATTGTTGACAATATGGAAGCAAGCGGCAAAATTATTTATTAAATGTGACCTACTAGGTCGAACGAGCATCATAGTTGAAGGAGCAGCAATGAGTTGAACGAGAAACGGCAAGAAAAAGGTAGAGGACAAGTAGGTTCAAACGGGTACGGACAGATATGGGCGGCAGTGGGTCAACGCATTAATTTCTAGAGGTTGAGTCTCTCTGATCTACCGATTCAATTGATCTAGCGATAGAAGATCAGAGAGACTGAAGCTGCTTAAGAAGAACTGCTGGTAATATAGCGATTACCGATCCGGTATATATCAAAGCATTTACTTCAGTGCCAAAAATTGCCGCATTGCACAGAGTCGGCTTCCCTTCAGCAGAGGCTCCTTCTTTTACTTGTCGACTTTGGGGCCTTACAAATCCGACGACGTGCAATTTGAGCGACGAATTAGTCACTATGAATGAAATTGAGCGAAACCCACGACGACGAGCATTCTCGTCCAACGCGACGTTTGCGGCGGCCGCATTGCATTGCTAATAGAACCAGCCGCGGTGAATGACTGCGAATTCGTCGATCAATTTTTTGTCGTCTGGTCTGTAAGGGCCCTCTAGTTGCGAATCATACCACACCACTTTTAAGAAGGTTGATAGAACCCTACTAGAGGCATTCTCACTATTGCGTTGATTACTTAACGTTTACGTCTTTCTCCACATTGTTGTCTCGAGGGCGAACGACAAATTTGCAGCGCAATGACCTCCTTTACCACACTTGTAGCAAACTAGGGATTTCCCTCACTGCTTGAACAAATAGGGTTTCCTCCTATCAGGTTCTCCTCTATGTGTTTCCACTTTTCCGTCAAGTTACGTTTCCCGTTCTCTACAATGTGGGCATTTTCGAGTCGCTAAGCAACTTCCGATGTTTTCCTCCTTTACTGGAGTTCTGAACGGAAACAGAGTGACCGATCGATGACGCGTTGGAAGAGTGCTGCGGGCATTGACTTGATCGTCCGTTGGAGATGGACCTCTGGTGCCTAGGACACCCACCTTTCATGTTACAGGACTCGATTGGGCTGCTCTGAACATTTTTGAGTGCTAAAAGTTGTCTACCAACTCATTTCCAGTCGACTGTACTGGACCGCTCACCTTGGTCGTTAGAAGTGTCAACTTGAGGCTGTTCTTCGTGAAGCTTCTCCATCCTCGCCTCCAGAATGCTGTTTTGCTTCTGTAATGAGCTGCTCAAGTTCCTTAAACTTCCACAAGATTTTTCCTGCTACTTCGCGATCTAGGTCGAATGCCAAACTTTGCATCAAAGTGCTATTATAGCTCGCTATGGGCAACACGGTGCGCAACTCCTCTGGAGTCATACTGATCTCATCGAAATTTAATGAGCATTTCTACCAAAAGCAGCTTTTGTCTTTTCTTTTGCGATGCTGATGGTCTCTTGTACGGTCGCCATGATTGTTTGCTTCTTGTGAGCAGAGATATGGCGGATCTGAACATCAAACCCCCTATCTTACCGCGCAATAATATTGTTGAATGCGGTCTCTAAATGCTCTTCATCCTGACTCACCTCAGCTGCGCTTCTTTCCCTTAGATTGTTTCCTGTAATTGTGTCATTGGGAGTTTCTGCTTGTCCTGCCGACGGGCAGAAACTTTCGCTTCTATACGAAGGCATATCAAATCGGGGATTGAGCGAATTAGTCGATCCGACTTCGGTTTGCTTAGCTCCGACGTGATTCCTCCGCGGTTCGAGGGAGCTTCTAGATATCTAATGTTTCTTTGGCTCTAAGAAAATGTCTAGTGTTGAGTCCGAAGCCTAGATCGAAACTATTCGGTTTCCCAGTGAGAAACTCTTCAAGGATAGAACAGAAGAGATATGAGGTCAAATTTATTAAGTAAGCATAAACGAAAACAAAATGACGAACGAATAGCAGGATGCTACTCTACTATTTATGCAGGTTCACGAGGGGGAGCGGCTACTACAGCGGGATAGCTCTGGTAGAGGCCACCTGTAACACTTGAGTACGGCGTTGTACAGGAGTGCCCACGAGCCTACCCTGCGGTAACACAAAACACACGGTAACCCCTCGCCACCGTGAACCTGTTACAACTATAACATCTACAGTGTGCGGCAAAAGTCCTTCAACGCAGATACTTGACAATCTAAACAGCAGATCTCAGGCAAATGCGATGAAACTCATAGCATTTATTGCCTTTGACCACGCACATATAAAAAAGCATCTAAGTTTCGAAATGACCTCCTTTTGTACGAATACAGGCCCTAAGTCTCTTGAGGAACGAGTTTACGGCGGCACGCAGGTTCGCCGACGCGTCCGGGAAATCGACAGCCACAAGTCCTGGAGGACGTTTTGAAGAAAAAAAATTTTCGTGGGCTTCTCGGTATTTTGAAGACACCACTTGGGCCTATCAGCAGGACTCTGCACCTGCTCATAGTGCCGAAGTCGTATAGAAGTGATGCGCCGACAATTTCCTGATTTCATCTCAGCAAAAAAGTGGCCACCGAATAGCCCGGACCTTAGTCCGATGGATTATTCAATCTGTTCCATATTGAAGAGCAAAGCCTGCGCAACACCCCACGCGAGCACTGATTCTCTTGAAGAAGCCTTGAAGAAAGCCTGGGAGGAAATTGATGAAGATGTCCTGCGTGCCGCCGTAGACGCATTACCCAGGAGACTTAGGGCCTGTATTCGTGCGAAAGGAGGTCATTTCGAAACTGAAATGCTTTGTTATATGTGTGTGGTCAAAGGCAACAAATGGTATAAGTTTTATATCATTTGTCTGAGATCTGCCGTTTAGGCGGTCAAGTATCTGTGTTGAAGGACTTTCGCCGCACCTTGTAGTTCAACATTAATCTTTTCCAATTATTCCACAACATTCGTTCAGAAGTCATTCACTTGTACTTTAAACCGTATGAAGTTATTCCTTATTATCACCAGTAAAAAATAGAGAACGAAGAAAATCAACTCGTCCACAACCACAATGAGTATGTGATGCATTTGTAAAGCTCCGGAATGCATTTCATTTGATCCACAGCTTTCTCGTCTTCACAGGAAATGATCACTGTGGATCAGCGACAGATTTCCGAAAAGAACTTCACGTTCTTTTTAGCTTCTAAACAACGTCTAAGCTGGCTAATATTGAAGCTGTACAGCTCCTACTTTTTGGACCGCGAAGCTGTATTTAACGAAGATTGAAGCGCTCGAAAGTAGATGTCGGCCTCTTGCTTTGGAGACATACGAATAACCGCTGATTGTTTGGAGGCCTTCTTGAGCAGCACCGTTTCCAGTTTTCGACGAAGACGTGGATGTCGAATCATGAAAATCAGCGGTGCTGCGACGGCGAAAAGAGCAGCAGCCTGAAATTCTGCGACTGATCTGCTTTTATGATGATAACATTGCCCGGATTCATGAGCGGGAAACTCATAATAAATCCCGAATTATACCACAAAAGGAACGTAAACCTTGACTCGTCAACGTACGCAATGACATGGCAAGCAAGCCCTGCTTCATTAAAGCATTTTGGGAAGTGCAGTGGTAAGGGGCGCTGCTGACACCTGCACGGTCGATCGATCCTCGCAGGGTCCAACCTAGCCAGCCATCCGTCCGGGGTCGGTAAACTGGTGCCAGACTTTTCTGGGAAGGTAAAAACACTGGCTTGGTATAGCTAGTCCCCGCTAGTCATTGTATAGGCAAAATACGCATTCACCAGCCTTTACGATTCTAACGATAAGTTGAATACGAACGCAGCGGCGAGTCCTTCGGAGACAGATAAACCTTGGCACCTTTACCTTTACCTTTTACCATTCGAGCTTTATTCGGGTTGTACGGTATCTAACACTCCTCGCTGTGGCACCGAGGGCTCGGAGACCTCGAACGGCGTATATACTACAAATAAAACCCGCATAAACTGTTGATGAATCAGGGTTTATGCGTCACTCGTGGTACCCGAGTCCTCACTGTGCTAATGAGCTTTATTACATCTTGTATGAACCGCGAATGTAGTGTTAACAAAGTCTGCTGTGCGCTTATGAATTACGGTTTACGGACCATTTAGGGTATATTTCGATGTTATTTGGTCCACGTTTTTCATCAACTCGGGTAGTTTTAGACAAACAGAAAAACTAACCTGACAGAAGATCAGCGCACAAGTCCTGACCAGAATCCGATAATCTGGACCAGCAAATCTGCCGCTGTACATAACCCACTGAAATGAATGAGATGAGGCGTAACACACCAACAGTTCTTAGGTCAAGAAATTGAAAAAGAAGGGTTGTCAGACTGATTATCAAGCGTGTGACCTTATCGATGCTTTCGGTATTAAACAAAAAAGCTGGACGTAATGGGCCATTGAAATCTTAGACTTCAATCTATTCAAAACGCTTAGAGAATGCCTGCATTAGTTGCAACAGAACTTCATCTCACCTTCACACCCCATAATCACTCTGTGTCTTTATTCACCAACGTTCATTAACAAATCCGGTGACTTCTATTTTGAAAAGCACCTTAGAAAATTTGAGCAAATGAAAGCATCCAAAAGATCGCGTTTTCTCGCGAAATAAGGCCAGAAATTCCGAAAGTTGAGAAACAAAGCCCACCAAACAGCATATTTGCACGATATTCATCACGGACCACAGAAACGCGATTGGAACCAAAACGGTAAGAGCGGCGAGATTTTCCTTCAGTTGGAATTTATGGGAAAGAGCCGCCGTGAGAACCACGTTCGATGATCGTCTGTTCAGGTAATATGACACCACATTTATCTGAAAACTCCTTCTTATCTAAAAAATTTGCTCTTCTTTCTGCAGTGATTGAAACAAATCGGCTACATTTATGGACACGTCGCCCTATTTCATTTAAACATCCTGCTCACGTTCACCTAAATCCTAAACACCAATTCAATCACAATGATGAGATTTATCGGAAGACATTTCTTAGTGCAAACGAGCAATGGAGGTCATTCGACAGCTTCCATCTTTTTTTTTTCGAAAGGAGCGATACAGACAGAATTTCAGCACTAGACGACGTTTAAGCAGCAGACTGAAGACCCATCCATACTCGGCAGCAGAGCCGCTATGAACGTGATCGTCTCGGCCGTTCGAAGCAAGAAAGAAATATACCCAATTCCCCTTTGATAGATTACCTCAGATCCCGTCTATGCTCAAAATATCTAAATATTTCAACCTTTACCACGTTACCACTACACTGCCTCACTGCATCTCTGCCCCATTTTTAACCAGTATTGTGTTGTACTGGTGAGTATAATTGTCGCTAACGTGTTCATTTGAACCGAATTGGTGTAGACTGCTTTAACGCCTACAAAATTTTGTAAAGTCTCTGCTTACCAATAAGGACAATATACTGATGATAGCCATCAGTGGAATGGAAACTGTAAGTGTATTACCACGCAGACCTGGAAATTTCCAATAAGTGAGAACAAATATTAAGAAACAACACTTGAGTTTAATTTCAAATCAGCAGCACTAATCTATTTGCTATTTAACAATATGACTAGGTGGGCAAGGTCTATTTTTGAAGGAAACATGTCTTGTCAATCCGTGGTTTTTGCCCCTATTGCCCCTAGCTTAATGTTCGTAAAACGCAAAATTCTCCCACCACAGGCAGCGCTTCTATTTCTCCCAAATGTGAGGTCTTTAGAGCGTCGTTTCGTTATTGCTGAGGAAAATGTCATCGAGTGAACAATAATTTATACTGCAGCTTTTCCAACAAATCGCTTCAGATGGCAGAGCAAGTCGTAGAATATTTCTAAAACCTCAACGAAAAAAAGCAGATGCTATGGGTGAGCCAACGAATAACCAATGATTGGTGATCTTCAAAAAATTCTGAATTATAGGCACTGTAAATCACTGGAAACACATATATCAATCTAGTCTGGTAGAGCTCTAGTCGTCGTGGAAACCGTCTCGCTGCTTTTCACTGCGTAAAATTTGAGAAAATGAAATGAAATCACCTCCTCTGAGAAGTACCTGGATGTAGAAGATGACAGAAGCCTGTAATGAGCGTCTATGTAATCCCTCATAACTGAGAGCCAATATTGAAACAAATCAATATCAAATCAGGCGTCTCACCACAGAAACGACAACCACGATCAGATAAAGTTTTGACTGAAAGCGTCGCTCATAGGTGGAAATTGACCATGTGGCAAGGAGACGTTCTAGCGACGTCACAAGCAGTATAATGGTGAACACCACGAAAGCGTCGTCATGCACATGGTCGAGAAACGATAGAACACCAGTCTTCCTTGAACACCCTTAAAAATCGATTGTAAAATCGATTGTAATATAGAAAGAGGTGTTTTTAACAGTACGATCTTGTCATACGCTACGCAAAACGCTCTTACAGTATTTTTGAATCACTAACTATTATTTCACTACACATTTTTGCATAGGTTTCCTGATGTTTGATTTATGAATTAGTAAAAACCGATCGAGCCGAAACAGATAGTTGAAGGGCAGCACCCCAAACTTCAAATCACTTTGATTTTTCTTTTTAAGTTTTTCTGCCTCTAGGTTTTACGAGAGTGTGCTAATATACCAAACTCGAAGCTTATGGGGAACCGGTATGTGGACGAGTCAACACGCGGCTGTGCAACATTGGCGCAAACCGTAGCTGATTGGCACAAAATAGGGCGCACTTAGTGTAGTTAACAATGTCGTGCGAACTACATTATATTTATTTGTACTTGGAGAGTCTAAACATTTGACTGGCTTAGAGAAGTTGTCAGAGACATTTGACATACAAATGTGTTTAAATACGAGGGTGTTTCCTCGCTTCGAGACATCATACGTTTAGATATTTAACTAATTTTGTCCTTTTTGTGCTGAAGAAAGTGGAGAAACCCGAAAAACAGCCCACCCTTCAGCAACTTGATTGGTATAGCGATCATTCTAGTCACGACGAAAGTGAGAAAACACAAACAGGCGATCGCGAGGAGAATCCTGAAGAAACAGTTTCAATCATTGACAGAATTCAATGCCTTACGGACTTGACTTACCGTAGATTTAGGTGGGAATCCCTCAGTCGATTAGCAATGTATATTAGGAATGCTGTCTCCACTAAGGCTGTCGCATTCAATAGAAATTCTATAGGATAGAAAATAAAGCTGAGGGTGTCGGATATATCGTCTGGTTTCGTCATGTGTCTCTAAATCAGGTGAAGCGCTGTCCTTTCTTTGTGTCACCAACGACCAAAGCGAAGCACGTATGTTGCTTTGTCGAAGTGCAGGAGAAAAAGAGAAGAATGACGCAGAGGAAAGGAAATTTTGAAGGCGAAAAACGCACTGCAGCTTGAAAAATGATTTGCACGAGCCTATTATCTTGAACCAATCAAAGTCAAAAGAAGCTTATGATGTAGTTCTGTGAGAGCAGCGAACTCAACATAGATTTCTTTTGTTTCTTCACCCTCTACTGTTTTGTTTCTTTTCTTTTATTGGGCGCGTCGTTGGACGTATTAAATAAATAAATAAATAGTAGATAAAGTTCTTATTTTTCGTTTCAAATAAAAACGAGAGTTTCACAGAAAATGAGATGACCAAGAGTATCAACGAGGCTTTTTATCCGCACGTTAATAGCTGAAGCCCCGCCCCATTGCGAATTTACGATTCATATTGAATTCTTGCACTACAGAAGAGTTGGATATCGAAATTCAGATGACTACTAAATAAGAAACATTGCATAAGCTCAGAGAAGTGGCGCTTTTTACCCGCAGACATCGGGTTACTCAGAGCGAAGCGCTCATGGTAAGGATACCCGGCGAGAAACACTAAAAAAAGATAAAGTTCTTATTTTTCGTTTCAAATAAAAACAAGAGTTTCACAGAAAATGAGATGACCAAGAGTATCAACGGGGCTTTTTATCCGCACGTTAATAGCTGAAGCCCCGCCCCATTGCGAATTTACGATTCATATTGAATACGAAAACCTGTACGGTACTCCGCTGAAATATCGTACACATATTCAAGCGATTCATTTATCCGATTGCAACTAGCTACTTTTTTTTGTAATTCTTCACTAATTTACGCACCACACACACAGTCCAACCTGTTCAACAATAAGGGTCAATGACTGCAGTCTTACATCGGAAACGTTTTAAATGGCGTCGCAGACTAAAAACAGTTTGCAAAGGCAAAATTTTGTAAAAGGTAGGTAAAAGGTAAAGGCGTTGATCAGTCCTCGAAGGACGCGCTGCCGCATTCGTATTCAATTCAGAATCGTAGAGGCATGTGAATGCGTGTTTGGCCTATACAATGACTTGTGGGGGCCATTCGCTATATCAAATCAGTGTCTTCACCTTCCCAGACAAGTCTGGTACCAATTTACCCGACCCCCGAATGATGGAAGGCTTGATTGGCCCGGACGAGGATAGATCGTCCGTGCGGGTGCCAGCAGCGCCTCTGACCACTACACCACGCGGCCCCTACTTTTCGTTTCGTTTTCGTTAATACCACGTGAAAAATCAAATTGGCTCATTTTCTATTGATTTTGAGTTGCATAGGGGAAATACACCATGGATACCACACAGCAAATAATTGCTTAGAATGGACACTTGCAAACGTAATGGGCAGATTCTCAACTTGCTATTACACTTGCAAAGAGGTTCTTAAGTGTAATAGGTCAGTAAGCACTTTGAAACCCGTAACTGCTTTGAAAGACACTCACTCTCCCTTTGAAATGGTCGATTTGATTCCAAAAACTCTAAAAAACGTGAACAGAGAATAGCATGGAAACTTGAGAAAAACCTGATTCTAATGATCGTGAACAGTCGTTACATCGGTGGTGAGAAGCACTGCACTTCCATGCGATACAAAATCATCAGCATCTAATTGAGTACCCTCGGACAACTGTTACGCAAAGTTCGTTGCGTATACGTACATCAAATAAGAGTAATAGCCTATCAAACTATTACTAAATAGTGAATCTGTCCTTGAACTGATCATCTGAGTACGTGTTCGCAACTCTAATCAGCTACATAGTACACAACCTAACGATGCTCCATTAGAGGTCTAAATTTAAGCGAAACTGGCGAAGGACTAAACACAAAGAGCGCCGAACATTTCGACAAAAACGAATAAATTTTCACTATAACAACGAACATTATTCCAACCAAAAAGGGGCTTAGAAAACACTTTGGGACGCACTCATTCACACATTCTGGTATTCGGGCACAAGTCGCAATCTACAACATGATAAGAGAACACAAACATCCAACTGATCCGAGATGGCCTTCAAACTAATAAGGAATCATGGTTGGTGCTCAACTGGAAGACGACAAATACGATTTTGGCACTTCAACACTAGTAACATTATTAATGTACTATTGCTACTTACGAGGGAAGTCAGTCAGCGTGCTCCGGAGGTTCTCAACAAAACCTATGGTTTTGTAGAGCTTCGAATGGCGATCACAACGGTATAGTTTGTTTTTGCTAAATGGCATTGGCCGGTCGAAAAAAAGGCGAAAAATCTTGACCACTAATTAGTGTCGAGAAACTAGTGGCGAGAGGGATTTTAGGTGTTACTCACCAGAGATAGTACCACGGTGACTCAGTCGGTAGCATGTACGGCTCACAATCTGGTGGTGGGGGGATCGGTCCGTCTGCTGCGCCTTTCTTTTGCCTTCACACACTAGACACTAAATTAGGCTCATTTTGCAATATTGTCACAGTTGCGGGATGGAATCGCGTTTGGAGGAGTATGGCCAACAAAGTACGCACAAAGGAGAAAATCTACTACCACTTATGTATGTGACCCACATTTGCCGTAATCAACACAAATCGATGCCAAATTCAGGAAAAAATGTCAGATTCGTGATCAGCGCCCCGATTAACCCCTGAAGACGAAGTTTGGGCTAAATCGATGATTTCGATCCAATCACCTTAAATTGTTAGAACGGACCCATGCAAGCGCATGTCAGACACAATGGAAAAAGTTGACGTTAGATTTGTGAATTGTGGATTTGCCAGCTGCACAAGTGATCCTTCTTGATGAATATGAAAAGAAACTCATCCAAAATGAAGTCTCTGTTCTTTAGAGTCCGAGAAGTGGAACAATAGAATAATGATATTCTTGGCAACTGGACCTTCACACAACTAATCACTCGACACTAATAAGGCTGGTTGGGTCAAAATCATAGATTTAGCCCAAACTTCGTCTACAGGGGTCATTCGGGATGCTGATCACAAATCTGACATTTGTTTCCGAATTTGGGATCGATTTGTGTTGATTACGGTAAATGTGGGTCACATACATACATAAGTGTTAGTAGATTTTCTCCTTTATGCGTACTTTGTTGGCCATACTCCTCCCAAACGCGACTCTATCCCACAACTGCGACAAAATTGCAAAATGAGCCTAATTTGGTATCTAGTGTACGCAGGCAAAAGAAAAGCCCAGCAAACGGACCGATCCCCTGATCACCAGATTGTGAGCCCTACATGCTTTTTCCCCTTTTTGGACCATTTAGCAAAATCAAACTATACTGTTGTAATCGTTATTCGAAGATCTATAATACCATATAGGTCTCGTTGAGAATCTGTGGAGCACGATGACTGACTGCCCTTGTTAGAGCGATCTAACTCCTCACAACCTTTATTTAAAAGGTGGATGATTGCTCCAATATATTTTGCACTTGCATACGACCCATTAGATCAACTCTCCCGAGAGCTTATTATCTAGTCGGTACGGTTCCATTATCTCGTACAATAGGAGATATTTTTAAACCGTAGCTACAACCCGTTACATTTACATCTAATTCACATGAGATAGCTTCTCAAAATTTGAGCTGCGTCCTCTGCTAACTAAGACATGCTTCTGAGCATTTAGTTTAATTTTGCTCTTTAGACCACTGTACCGCTTCCAAATGCAATTATTCAAAGCCATTATTCTTTATTCATGGCCTTTGATTTACTGATCAGGACTCGAAACCGCATTTAGACTTCCTGAGTGAGCAAAAAGCATAATCACATTGCTCTTTTCCAAAAATGAATTACGTAAGCTGCCAACTTATCCTGAGTACTACGAATCCACTTTCTCGAAAGAGCCAAGTTTTATTGGAAAATACAAAAAATCCATACAAAAAGCGCTGCTTGTAACTGAATCTCCACTACAGCAGCAAAATACTAGCTCTCCGAAACTACTATGCATATAATCTTATATTTTTTCTCCATTTCAAGGAATATGCTCAAAACTCTTGAGGAGTTGCAGTAGACCAGCGATCTGATTGCTGCAATTTACTCAGCACCAACAATACATGATCATATTACTTCAGAGCTGACGTGAGCTCTTCGAACACCAACAAAAAAAACACTTTCATAATTACGATGTATGATGTAAACATGCGAGACGGTGAAAAATGACACAAAAAACGCAACGGTATCCATTTCCGTATTGCCACAAAGACAAATGCATTGACTTTGGATGAAACTGTGAAGATATCGTTACAATGGATGCATGGCGAAATTTCATGTTTTGTTTAATAAATCACGAAATTCGACAAATTAATTTGCCACCTCCCTACGCCTATCCGGATTTTAGAGCACTTTTAAAGATTAATTGAGAGATTTTGAAGACATATGCTGTTACGTGAGGGCCCGCAAGGTACAGTGGTAAGAGGCGCTGCTGTCACCCGCACAGTCGAGCGATTGATCCCCGCCCAGGCCGACCAAGCCTTCCATCCCCCAGGGTCGGGTAAATTGGTACCAGACTTGTCTGGGAAGGTAAAGACACTGACCTGGTATAGCGGCTGGTCCCCGCAGGTCATTGTATAGGCCAAATACGCATTCACTATTCCTCTACGACTTGAATGGAACACGAATGCGGCGGCGCGTCCTCAGGGGACTGATCAATGCCGGCACCCTTACCTTTTACCTTTATGCTGTTACGTGAATAAAAGAAAAAGGTAAGGTTGAAAAGGCGCTTTCCTATAGGAATCGTAGAGTAATAGTGAATGCGTACTTGGACCATATAATGACTTACGGTGAGAGCCGCTATAACAAGTCAGTATCCTCACCTTCTCAGACAACTCCGGCACCAATTCACCCAGCCTCGGAGAGACTGATGGTTTCGTTTGGTTAGCCCGGGCTAGGATCGATCGCTCGATCGTGCGGATGCCTGTTGCGTCTACTACGACTGCACTATGCAAGACCCACTATATAAAATAGTAGGTTTTAAACCTCCGAAATCCGTTTTTCTGTTTTTCTTACATGTATCACATGTGTAACCTGACAGCACATTCGCAGACCATTTCCTATATTGAAAAGGAAATTTCAATACTTTCACCTCTCAAAATATGGCAGAAAGAAGAACGTAAGCCAGGAATTCCACCGCTTGGGAGAAGCCGAGCTAATGAACGTTTGACGGCTTTTTTAATAATCAAGATATCCATCTGAAATGCAAAACTGAATGACCAACATCCCTTCCGACGTCACACAGAGCAAAAAGATGCCATTTTTCAATCAGTTACGGTACATTCAATAGAAAAATGAAATGACTCAGCGCAGTGCTTTGTATTTAGCGATGCTGTCCTCTCTGAAGGGGTTAAATTTGAAATGAGACTCGAAATTTTCCTGAGAAAAACGTTGTTTTAATGAAGGCATTTCACGAGGCAGCCATTTCAATGCATAATAATGTGCGCAATTTGTCCTCGACAAAAAAAGTCTGCCCTCTCTCATCATTTGTCGTCATTGGTGTCATACCATGATGACCTTACATCATAAGAATAAAGCACCTCAGGGATACTGACTGGTCTACCATGATTGCGCAATTAACGACCTTTTCGTTGTCGTTTCGATGCACCAGGACTTGTGATCCAAATGCATCCAAAAGTGTTAACGAAAGGAGGCAAAAAAAGCTATCACATTAAATTGAACAAAATTAGACAAAGAAAGTCAAACCACTTCTTACGCTTCACTGCTCCTGTCAACTGAACTCAGCATCTGAATATTTCTAGACTCCAAAAAGTTGAACATAGTTCATTCAGCAATCATCTTGTAGCCATACCCAGTAGTATCATTGAAGGAGCTTGAAATTCAAAAAAAAAAGAAAAGAAAAGAGAAGCATGACCACTTCGTCTCAAATACAAAGAACTATAGTGATCTGGCAGCAAAGAACGCAGAACAGAGAAAGCTTCAAGATTCTGACAAAATCTTGCACATTCACTTCCATTCCTAATTTATTCCACGAACACAGCAGCCCACAAAGTTCAAAAAATCGGCGGCTATTTCAAACATTAGCAGTTTTCGTAATGCAACGTTATTCAAACTGTCAAATCGACATTTCCCTAGGTGATTGTTGCAGATGTTTCCGTTCCTCAAAGAAGTTGCTAGAATAATTATCTAGCTAGCGTGTCGATTGCAGTCAGATTATTCACCCAAGCCCTTTATACGTTGTATCAGATAAAATGGACAATAATACACGCACTTGGGAATGATGGAAGCACAAACATAGTATTTAGAGTTATTAAGTGGAAGTATGGATCAAGTGGTCTTGACTCAACGCCATTATGTAGACCCCACATTGTTTCAACCTTCGACTGTAAGCTAGGATGAATCTTCAGGTAACACGCGAGTAATGATTACTTTCAAGAGATCGATCTAGCGTTTGAATGTAGCAACGGGTAGCGATGAATCAATGGACATGAAAAGCGACAAATAATTAAAAGACGTTGATCGAGCGGAAAACACTTTTCCCGTCGACTTTCAGCTGCAGTACAAAGTGAAATGGAATTGATTACAAGGTTGTACAAGCGCTAGTTAATTCCACGGTGAGGTATTTTAGCTAGCGTATTCGAGCTTACGTAAAAAAAAAACGTCGAATAGGACGTCTGTGGTGGCAAAACGTCCTCATCGTGCAAACACTGGTGAGCGAAGTGCATTCCCGTACTATCAACGACTTATAGTAAAAATTACGTGACAAAATGGTGAAAGAGTTAGAACTTATGGCGACACAGAGTCGATTGAACGTGGAGGAGAACCAGTTGATCGAGGCGGAGAGGCGACCGGAGTGGTATCACTGCTCTGAAATAGGCTAAATAAACTACATATTTATGGTACAAAGTTAACTAAAAAAAACACCAAGATTACTAAAAATACGAGACACTCCGACAAAAGATATATTGAAAAATATTCAAGCCAAAAGTTATCAGTCAAGTAAGTAACATCAACATCAATGTATCTACGTCAGTAGCTGACGTTGCTTCGAAACAGAAACTTCTTGAACATGGAATATATCGCGACAAAAACATTCCAGTAGCTCCAAGATCTATTAATTTGCCCAACTCTTTATGGAAGGTGGCATCGGTGACGCAAATGAAGAAGAATTCTCTCTTGAATACGAAATGAGCGCTAACAAAGAACTGACAATTTCCTGTATAGCCTGCTATGAGAGGTGACTTCACATTAGTTATTTCTGGGTTTAGTGTTACTTGTTGCTTTAAATGGTTCTTTCAATTTGCGCGCAGTATGGCGCATAAATAAATAAATAAATTATTAGTCATGTAACAAGATTTCAGTAAAGATTCTCTCAGAAACCACTGAACTATCAATCGGAAGTAAAACCGTGAGAACCGCTTTCATCATCAGCAAAGCTTTCGAAACAAGTCCCGACCACAGAGATCCGCATTGTTGCAAGGAATTTATCACTTGAAATTTCGTTTAGGAGGTTATATAAAGGTGCTGATCACGAATTTGTAGTCCGTTTTTGAAGAACCCGTGTATTTCGGCATGTGCACATAACGGATGGTGGCAAAATCGAGGTCACTTGCTATCGATCCCCTGGAATTTGTGTCATGACAGAACCGTAAGGTCCTTGTACTGTGACCTGCCAAAATAAACGGAATCGTAACATCTCAGATTCGTTATATGCAAGCGATATAACAGCCCTAGGCGGGCCTTCGACGATGGCGAAGGGAGAGAACTTCCTACCATTGTCATTATTTTTACGCAGGTTTGAAAAATGTCACTTAAACCACACCTCATTTCCAGTGTGAATGATCTCTTCTTCGTCAGCATCGCGTGTGAATGTGACAAGAAGTTTACCCGGCTGTCCTTTTGCCTTATTTGGCAGAACAACATTTCGATAAGATACATACGGCTCCATGGAGACCGGCTTGAGCCAATAACCACGCTCTGCAAATTACACAATGAAAAAGGTTCCCCTTATGCTTCAATGAGAGTTGCACAAAAATAAATGTGTATATAGAGAAAATACATGAATACCCCTTACCGATGATGGAGAAACGCTCGTTGAGACTAACACGACGATTAGAGTAGCCCTTGGCTCGTTCTGGCAATGTTGCAAAGTTGCGCTGGATTGCCTCTCGTCCAGCGATTGGCTCAATAATGTAGTCGATTCCGGTCATATCTGGAACCTTCTCTGAAAAATTCGACCATAAATATGCGGAAAAATAAGGGCGTTGTGCTGATCACAAGTGTGATGTCTGCTATGCGAATTTTGGCCAAGAATCACTCATACTGTTCTAGGGTGGTCCGAAAATTGTCAAAACTTTGTGTAGCTAGTTCGTTTGGAGTGCTCATCACATATCTACATATTCCCAGCTTTCGGCAGACTTAATCGACGAAAATCCGACAAACAAACACCATCTGAATCCTCAGAACCTCTACGGAATTTTAATTTTAGCCAAAGTACTGGATTGGGCCCGTTTGCTCTTTGAGTTGGGGAATGAAACTACATTTCACGACGACGCATTTTTCAAGAGAAACCTGCCCAAATTGGCGATTGACTTGAGAATATGAAAGCACACATTTAAAACAATTTGACCCTCTTCTGAATAATCTACTAGGTACTGAAAGTGCCCTTCTATTGGCTGCATCCCCCAACCCACATAGCGCCCTTGATTCCATTCGAACAGAAATTTTCAAGAATAAAAGTGAACAGAGATACAAAAAGACCCAAGAAATCCACTAGTTCAAGCGTAGGGTAAACAACAAGCACAGATAACTGCTTAACATTCAAACACCGTGCAATGTTGGCGCCAACGATTGCATTTGAATTTGGTCCAGCGGCAAATGCGCCCCATTGAGAACGTGAAATTGGAGCAACTTATTACTCAATCTTGTTCCACAATGCACCACGGGCAGAAAGAGCTTCAAATAAGTGCTCACTGACAGCAAAGGAGCATTGAAAATCTTCATAGAGCTCAAAAAAAAGTTCAGCAAGCTATTTCACCATGAAAACTGCTCCAAAAGCTCCAACCACCGTGGATGTACCGGTACAGATTTGGACTATCTCGTGATAAACTTTGAGAAGAGATTAAGGAGGACCACTGCATTGCGGGGTGGAATCTCTGGAGGCACCTGTTTCACCCGTGCGGTCGTGGGATCAATCCTCGCAGGGAGTCACCGTATTCGCCATTGAAACGTGGATTGTTTAGCCTTTCGTTTCACAAAACGAGAAATTCTGTTTATGCTCTTGATTTAATTTTGAGCTTTCATATTATGGCCGCTGATGCTAACATTAGTAGCATGATAGAACCGGAAAATAGGCCGCTTCCTTTACATTCACAAAAGGCATGGCCAAATGGAGTCTCTAAGAAAGTTATTTATCAATTGGTACATTTTCTGCCCACATAACAGTGTGCCATATGTCAAACAACAATTGGATAAATAAAATAGTGCTTCAATAGGAATTCTGGAGAGAACTTTCGCTAGGTGGTGATTCGAATATTAGTCGATTTCGCCAAAAATCAAACTACATACGTCTTCTATGATTTATGGTTCCTAGAGAGTCATACAACGAATCGAGTATTTCCATGCGGTTCAGCTCACCCATATGGTGCTCATTCGATCGGGGCTGGGTTTTTGGAGTGGATAGCGAACTATTTTCGGAGTCACCTGAATGAGTGCAGCATATTGGCGCTGAAAAAGTGCCCATGTTGACGTTGGTGAACAGCAAACAACATTCACACTGTCCACTCTACAACCCGTCACATTCTGTGCTCCTACATCATTACCTCTCCCGTCATTCCTGACCTGAAGGTAATTGGGAACTCTTATGTGGTTGAAATTCTGCCACAGCCACCACATTTTTCCTCATACTTCCCGACCTTATTTTAAGTTTCATATTTCAGTTGTCCCCTCTAAGCCCGATAAACTCGAAATTTAAATTTTTTTACCCTCGATTATGCAAATAGTTTCCAAGAGGAGAACTCTAAGGATAACGTTACTCTGAACATTCTCTAAACTTGACGATGTATAATACATAGTGGCTTATCACGCGTCAAAAGCAGTTACGAAAACACTGATAAAGGACCATTTAAACGAAATCCTAATTCAGGAGGGGAGAAGCTTGTAGAATGAAGAATAAATTGGAATCAAAAATTGTAAACGAACTTCATTAGTAGCCTTAGAAACTTCTCTGTAGTCCCGGAAATAAATTCTCGTAGCTTCAATGTGAACTCCTCCAGGAAGATTTTCGCTTTTCATGCCTTCCGGCCTTCATATTCATCAAGTATCTCAGATGAACTCCCATTTAACATGTGTAGCCGGACTACTTCAATTTGCCTCTATCTCCAACACTTTTGTGGCATCAAGATTACTGGATTCCTCCGACATCCAGTTATATCTTTCACACAACCCCGTAGAACTGACGAATCGGAGCAAACGACAGTGCGGTGAGTATTCCCAATATACTTTTACATTTGTTATCTAACTATATCCATTTTAGAGTGCAATGGATGTAGAAATGGATGTTCAAATAGCTACAGTAATACGCGAGGTGGCTGTGACGATTGCGATGGAATATGTGTACAAAGCATCTGCATTACAATAAAAAGGCGTAATTTCTTAGTTGTTCTTTAAATCTGCTCATTACCTCCTTGTAAGACTATTCACTAACCCGTTCATAAGAATGCCCTACGGCGCTGAATCTACCTTCGTTACCTCTGAGGTTCCTAGTCCAAAAAAAATTAAGAACCATTTATACCTGCCAGCGTAGCGGCCACTGTTCTGTAGCTACTGCAAAGGGTGGATGGGCTTTAGTAGCAAAAGATCCTGGACCCATTGGAAAATAAACTAAACGAGAAAAATCGAACTAACTTCAGAATTTCAGAATGCTCAAATCCCTGTGGCTACCGAGGGCAATCGTGCTGTGATCGACCGGTTGGTAAACATTTTCGACGTTTTTTGATTAATGTTATCTAAAAAGAGCACTATTTAAGCAACAACCATGCCCGGTGTGTACTGCTTCCCCAGTGACATCGATGCCTCGCCGGCCTCCTCCACCGCCACCTCGACCAATAATCCGCCCAGTAATTTTTCTAGCAATTCGGAGTGGGACAATTTTGATTAATTATTCTACATTTAGCGGATATGCTGCTTGTGTTGCATGCCGATCTGTCACCCACGCTGTGTTGGTTTCGGAGGTTGCGGTTGTCCAATGCCCTACAACCACCTTGGATGAGAGCCAATTCTGAATGAATTTTCATCACACCGTACATCACTATGAGCAAATCCTTGTTTTTTGTAATTTATTTATCATTTTATGCATCAGAAACATCATAAATGCCTTTGCTATCGGCAATACTCGTCGTAAGTCGGCAGGAACATATACAGAGATCTATCAGATGAAAAAAAAACGACGATCATACGCGATTAGCCCATCATAGCTCCCATCATCGCTCCCATCATCGCTCCTTGAAGTGGATTCATTCGTCCTCCCATTCCTCCGTATCCTCCGTATCGTCTCATTCCTCCGTATGGTCCGTACATTCCACGACCGTATGGTCCATACATTCCGCCACCGTATGGTCCACCACCGTAAGGTCCATACATCCCGCCACCGTACGGGCCACCGCCGTACATTCCACCACCATATGGTCCTGAAAAAAACAAGTTAAAAAGTGAAAATCGGTTCGGAAGTTAGAAGTGTACGAAAGCTGCTTAACCATACCCATGCCTCCACCGTACGGTCCGTATCCCCACTGGGATTGGACGGAGTAGATGCACGCAAAGGCAACAGCGAGAAGTAGTGTGAAGTTCATATCTGAAAAGTATGAACTATGAAAACATTGACTGCGTCCCACAGAAAAGTATGAAAATATTGACAGTATCACACAGAATACTTTAAAAATGAGTTGGAATTGTGAAATTCTACCAGATACCACGTCAAGCTAAAGACAAGGACTCTTGAAAAATTGGTTATCCGTGAAATTGTACGTCATAGCACTCCAAACTGAAGGCAAGGACCCTTGAAAAGATGGTTTTTCGTGGATCAGCAACTCTTCTGCCTGGGAAGCCGACCCCAGTCAGATGCTCAGATACTATATTGGAGGCCCAGAATGAAGGAACGGAAGGACTGAAAGGAAGGTCTAGGAAGTCTAGAAAGGGCATGGCTCCGGAAGTCCCCCTCTCAAAAAGAATGCTAGCGATGATTTTGGTGAAGCAAAAATGAGGAAAGAAAACGTTTTTAACATTTTTACGTTCTCGCTGGAGGAGGAAGTGCGATGTGAGATAGAATAAAATCGCGGCATTTGCTTATATAGTAGCATGTCGGTCGAATGCTAGCATTAAACTATGGGCCCGAAGGACAATGCATTGTGACACGCAACAGTGAAGCGATCCAGTCGGAACAAAGTGATGACCTCGACGACGAAGCGGCTGACCTGCTTATCTAAGGTGACGAATCTAAAAGTTACTTCTAATTGCTTAATGGCGCGCGAATCGCATCAAATCACTTCCCTGACAGTTTGCACTATCAGCTAGCTGTATTTAAGCCAACACCTCCTTCTCACTGTTTGGGAAAATGCTGAATAACAAAAGGAACGAATTTTTGAACGTTTCTCATAGTTGTTCTAGCTTTCTGTTCTAGCTGGGTGGAATTTATTGGCTCACAAAAAGTGCACAGAAAAGATTGGCTCTGAAGAACATAATCATATGTTAAGTGTAAACTAGGCGCATTTGTTTCAGGAAAAGTTTGCATTGATTCCGAGTGCAAAATCGTGCTTGAAACAATTTAATCTCCTATTTGCTATCAATTTCCTGCACATGCAACTTCATGAAACTTTTTGAATTCCGCATGTTATTGTTTCCATAGTCAATATGACTAACATTAGAGTGGTGAATTAAAGTTTCAACAGAATTCAAGAAAATTTTTGAAGTTACATCATAGAAGTACAAATTGCAACCATATTTTAGGGAAAATCACCTCTATGTTCAAAATAATCGAATTTCATTGCAACACCTCCACGTTCATCTCTAAGCATGGTCTTTTGGAATCTAAGACCATGTGAATAATCACGCTACTGATGAAGGGTTATAAGCAAAGGTGTAATAACCCATGTCAAGTAGACTTCAATATTTGGTGTTTATACAACACAAAACAACTGATTTTCATTTGAAAGATATTCTGAAACAGGTAGGTACAAAATGGTACCCTCTCATGAACACTCACCTCCCCCATTTCCGAATTCAGGAAACGAGCCATATAGTTTTAGTACCAAATCTGCCGTGCAGTATAAGAACTCCCTGAAAATACTAAAAAAATATAATATCAGTCTAGGATCTACCATTAACTGGATAAGTCCTGCACTAAAGCAAACAGATTTTTCGCAATTTTAAGTCATCATATGTACTGTAGTTGTACTGAAGGAAAGGATAAGAGTGGTATTCAACTGCTGGAAAGGTTAGGCGAAGGAAGACGAAGAACCTTTGAGGGTATATGGTTTGCTTTCTTGGAGATGCAGATTGAACATCAACAAAAAAACGATAAATAAAATTTACTAAAAAAAACATGCCATCAAGCTTCGAATTTGCACGCACGAGGAAAAATTTTGAGAAGAAGAGGAAGTCGATAAAAATGTATTACTCCCGTTTACGTCGGCGAGCCAGTCACAAAAAATCGAAGAACATATATATCAACAATGAATTTGTGAGCGACACCTGTTCACCCTTCCTTTCTGAGTAGTTTCTTGAAAAATTAAAATTAAAGATAACGATGAGAACACCCACCATTGCTGATCGATGGCTTCAACGAATAAAGCAAAACCAGGGCATCTAAATCAATAACAATCAATAACCCATCGGAGATCATGTCGCGTCAAGTGCCAATTTCGATCACAGATCTGGGTAACATGTAACCCATCGTTCAAACAGCAAATCCGGTGAGTATGCCCATAATCTCCTTTTTGTGTTTTTGCTGTGTGTTGGGTAAAAAGAGGAGTTCGGGTATAAAGAGGGAGCTCCATGTCATGCCGTGCTGTTGATGGATATTTTTGTTAACAAAGTAAGCACTACATGTTCGATATATTATATCATAATTCGTCTCACAGAAGTTGCCTTTATCGGATAGATGTTTTGCGATGTGGAGTTCGGCGAATAGCCGTCATCCAGCGTGATTGATTTTGTTCAATCAGATGATCATATGACTTTTAGTTCGGCGAAGAAAGCTCGTAGGGTTTAGGTTTTACATTGTCCTTTACCTACCCTCTAAGGACAACAACATGAAATAGGTTAAGAGATCGTCTATAAAAACATCTAGACGGGGTGTGGGTAGGGACCAGAAACTACAGGTTAGGAACGAAATGATCATATAGTTTCACTTCATGTCAATATCTTCTTGATTGCTGTTTTTATACCATATTATTATTTTACCACCATATTGTTGACCGGTTTCTTCACTTTTTTTGAAAACTATCTTGACTATACTATGGGAGAAAAAGTTTGGAGATGATTTGGTTATTGGCCCTCGTCAGCTTCTGCGCTGATTTCTGCACAAATTCTCTCGACTTCCATCTAATTCATTCAAAAACGGTTAGTTTGGGAGATTTTTCTCCACGTTCGGCCTAGAGTGATGACAGTGTTCTCTCGAAAAGTGACGTTTACGCTCGGTGTGCTTAAGTCAAGGCTGTATGTGGCGTCAATTGAACAGGACAAAGAAAGGCGAAAACAAGGCGTGGCTTCATCTAATGACGAAAACTGGTCACACATACCCACGCTAAGCAACCAGAAACTAACTGACGAGTTCTGCTAGGAGCGTTCTCCATCGTGAACCCGAACACACCACGTTCATCACTATCACTCCATTCATTTCTCTTCATTTCTACTAACTGCAATATACTCCTTTGCCCGCATTGCTGCTTTGACCGCAGTCCCTTCTTGTATTAATAGTCAATAGTTCCTCACTACTAGTGCTTCAATTGGTTCTGATATTTGGTAACGACCGCGTAGGCGTTATCTTATCAACGGAATACGGTGGATTGTAGGGCAATAGATAGCTCATAGGGCACCATAATGCGAGATGACCTTCCCAACATCGCTGCCTTTCCGATAGTCTTCAGAACCCGAATTTCTCCGTAGTACTTTTAGTATATGTTCTCTTGAGGCCTCAGATTTTGCCGTTCTCTTCTACTGTAAAAGGGCCTAGGTGTAGCTACGACCTGGTTGAAGCTCGTAATAGGTGCTCCTTAACGTCACATTAACGGGTCCTTGAACTCCCGAGCTTTTTGGATGGTCAATGAAATTTAGAACACCACTGTAAAGCTAAACTACAAACCAACTAATCTTTCTTATGTAGGCACAGTCTGAACATGCTTCCACTTTTTTCGAAGGCCAATTTATGCTTTTTCTTTCGTTACCCTCACGTGAGCAATCCAGGCCCATTAGCACAGTCAGTTTTATACACATGTTATCATTTGAATAAGGGGTTTTTTGCTACTTCAGGGTTGATACCTTTGAAACTGATTTGGGTGATCTGCCTCCGTGTAAATGTAACGAAAAGCATCGGAACGCTTCAGAAAATGGATGCCCAACTGATTCCTCTACCTAGATTGGGTTCCTTCCAAGTAATGATCAACTACTACACCATCCGCCAAATACAGCTACAGGTACTCCACACCCTGTGTACAATCCTAGAGTCTATGCGAACTTCCTATGGTGGACAGATGCATTTCACATGTATAGTTGGATAAATTGAAAACTGGGTGCTCGAACAAAATCCAGGGCCAGTAGCCGGAGGTTCGCGTGGTTGCCTGAGGCACCAAATTTGCAGAAACGACTGAACAGTGATCGGGGGCAGTATGTAGACCCACTAGACATCTAAAGCCATACTAAATCTATTCAACAAGTCAAGTCGGTGATTAGTATTCGGCACTTGTGTACCTACATACGCGAAACACGTGAGCTATGGTAGAAAAAATAACACGTTGTGATGGCGCGAAATCAAACGCCGAACTGACAACCGTCATAACCCCCGAATCGCGCATGAATCTCTCATTACGCATTCGTCAAATCCCCAACATGTCGCTGTCCTCGACTGAATCCATCGGTCTCACTTCCCGTTTCATGTCGAACCCTCCATCTCATCCACACTACCTAGACATTTTCCTCAACCTCTACATCCTCGATGTGTTCGTTATTTTCAACCTGAATTGAACGACCGATTATTTGTGAGTCTATACCGAGTCTTAAATTTGCATACGTTTTCTCTTATATAAAACGGCATCGACCGGGTGCCGATCGTACCATTCAACTGTCGCGTCGTGTCGCCGTTACCTCGTTCACATACATTCCATATAAACTTGCTGGTATGCACTATCGATCGTAGATTTTTATTATGAAGTCGAAAACTCTATTGTTGTCCATGTTGAGGTCTTGTGCCTTCGCAGTCTACCATCTTGGCTCCCCTAATCTACTTCCGGTGCTTCCCTTCCAACCTCGACGAATTTGGATAGGTGAGCAGAATGTTCGCTGTGGAACAGCTTTTGAACGACGCTGTTAATTTTTTTTCATTTTTCCATGATTTCATTTTAGGACCCGCCTACACAGGCCCATATAGTCGTTCACGTTGTTAGCATCTAATAAGTGACGTCACACAATGACGTCACTAGCAGCACCTGTTGTGCTCGTGGCTGGAGCAGCCGTTGCTATGTCAGTGCCCGTCATGGCACTCAAGGAGATCCTTGAAAAGAGGTGCGTTTCCATATTCAGCGTTAAGATTTTGGATCAAGGGGTTTTCCATACCTTCGGGATCCAGGGCACAAATTCATGAACGGATCAGCGGTCTCTGAAACCGCGGCGCAGCCAGAACTAGACGGCAGAGATGATGAAAGATTGCGTCTAGCACAGGAAGTTTGGGATAAGTAGACAAAGGTAGGCGCCGTCTCGGGGTTTATCGGGGGTTTACCGATGATGAATCTGGGCTCAGTAAACCAGAAGTAGGTCTGTCTAAGACTGTCTGAGACAACTACATATTTATTGGGTGACCCTCTCAGTTCGTTTGATATGCTAAATACGAATTCGAGCTACTTTCTGGCCTAGAAGCAAAATGCGCTGACCGATTTGAATATGTCAAATTTCTTGCACTTTCGACGAGTACATCTGACTGATTTTAAGAAAACTTCCACTAGGGGTCTTTTACAATATTCTATTACCGCTCTCCCCGCGATACCGCTCTCCTTGTCGGATGCTTTCTACACTTCTTCCATCTGTATGAGAAAGCTCATCAGTACCAAAAAGGAAGTGTAAGAAATGATGACCAAGAAGCCCTCCGAGTCGAAAAGCATTCGTCGTGGGTGTGCCAAAGAAACGCTAAGCTTAATCAAACACAATAAAGCACGTAACTGTCAAAAACCGTGGAGACCATCAGCGTTCGTGAAGTTTAAGCCACCCTAAGGCTATTAAAGCGATATTACTCCACATCTGGGTTTTTTTTCGGCAGTAATAACCGTCAAGACGCTCCAAAACTGGACTTAAATCACATGGTTTCAGGTCCAAGAAGAATTTTAAGAAGCACCTCGATAGACGTCAGGTCTGCAGTGAGTTTATTTCTTCGTTCCTTTAATTTATTGGGGAGATTTACCTCACAATTTGATTTCAGGAGTGAACTTCGGTGAACTTGACGCTCCATGGGACGAGAAAGTCGGAGCGAAGAAGAATGCTGGAACAAATACCGCTCATGGAGGCGGAACAAAACAGCAGTATGGTACATCGCCACCACCCACTTACGATGAACTGTTCCGTCCTCCACCGCCATATCGCACAAAATAATTATCCGCTGATTATCTTCATTGTGTGACGTCACTACAACGACAATTTTTTCATCGAAAAAACCTTCCTTTTCACGTGAACTAGCTGTGTAATTTTTAAGTATTTCCATTCTTGGGCCATGGAACACACCTGTCTACTTGCTTACTCGAAAATATATTGTAACGTTTCCTCCAATAAATATTTCTATGAATGCTGACATCAGAAGCAGAGCTTTGTTTACCTGACCGCACAGTTTATCCATCAGATGTAGTTCGTCCTACAAGATCAGGAATTTTTGAGCTTCTCAAGGTGTTCGACAACGATACGCAAGAATAAGACATGTTCAATAAGGGCGCAAGCAAACCCTGGGTCTATTTTAATCCTTCTCCTTGCACAACGATAGCCTTCTCGTTTCAGCAACACTTTATGTTATTCACCCATCCATCTTTCGCCACTTAATAAAACATAATTTTGATATCCAACGGAATCATGTCATCATTTAGTCTCCTTTGTTTGAACTTAAGCTCATCAACACAGTTGATATAGGTCGGATCAGATTCTCGGCGGAGAGACAGACAGAGCATGAACGAGTAATCAGTGACGTTCATCTAATAATGGCCGTAAACACAATTGTCACGATGAAAATCTAAATTTCGTTCGAGCGACCTTCGACCATACACCGCCCTAATCAACGAAGTTACTGGAATGGACTGGACTAACGCCCACTGCTGTCCTTTATGTGGAAGTGACCTCCGTAGGTGAAACCGTCTTCCAGACTCATGTATGAATAGATCATTCATACTCTGCAGGAGTTACGGTCAAGTACAGGACAGAGACGCAGAGAAAGCAGTTGTGACGCGCGCCGGGGACGACATTCCCCAGGAAATTATAGGACGAGCGTAGTTTATATCGACATTCCAAGGACCAAATAGGTTCCATCATGTGACTGACTGCAGGCAAAGAGCGACGCTCAGGCTTAAAGGAACTGCGATTCCAGCTCAGTTACTGCACTGCTTTGCCGCCAAGTATGAATTGGCCTTCAGCATTTCGCGATAAGGGAGAAAAGTGAAAAAAAAACCCACCTAATTTCTACAGGATACTGTAGGTTACATACTTTCAATATTATAGGACCGAAACGCCCGCCTTAAAAACTGGACAGGATCAAATTGCAGAACGTTATTTCACTGCCTAACGTACTGTAGTTTTCAAGATCTTAGGCACTATTTTCATGACATAGTCGCCCAACATTAGACTAGAATTGAGAAAATTTCCGAGTCACTGCGCGTACCTGTCCAGGAATTTATCCTGTTCCGAGTGTTTTGGAGAAATTTCAGTCAACAGAATGGAAAACAACTGCTGTGTAAATACACAATGTTCGTGGTTGTATCGCTGAGAGACAAGACATCACATGTTGCTGCCGTGTTTCCTGCACAAAGCATAAACTCTTCATGTATAAATATACATCTTCAAATAAGCAATATGAATCTTACATACATTCTATGACCCGCAATCATACCCATACTTAATTACATAATAATCTACTTCTCCGACAAGTAGCCGCCATCTTCCGTGTTGTCTTCGACACTTGCAATTGAGCTGTGGCTGTTGTCTGAAAATACACTTCTATTTGTTTATTTTTAGAGCAATTCAACAACATTAAACCAATTACCTTTCTGCACCAAATCAGAAAGGCATGTATCGCCCCTCTTTCCGGCTTGCGCCCATCGATGATGACGAATTTCCCAAGCGTTTGCTCGGCAAATTGCTCTCTCATGAAAAATACGCGAGAACAGGTCGTCTAGTTCTGAAAACGAAGCTCAAAAGGTCACCTTAAAATCAACCGATATGCTCAAATTACCTGGTGATACATCATCCGGTAGCACATAGTCCAGGCTGAGCGCTTCATCGCATGATATGAAAGGAGTTTCACGATAGCATAACCGATACAGTAGAACTCCAAGAGCCCAGCAATCAGCGTCCTTTCCGTAAAAGCTGAAAATCACTATTTTTTAGAGCGTATTAGTGGACCACTGTATACGGTTCACTGATGGAGAACGCAAAAATGGTAAATTAAGAGGAATTTGAACCCGCATCCCATGGCTACGCGTTGGCCGTGACCTGATGAAGCAGCACCTGATAAGCTAGTTTAAATCGTTCGACAGGAAAACTTGGTTTACAACGAGTCCTAGCGGAACTGTCTAAAGACGAAATGGAAAGAAAAAGGAACGTAAGATTTCCCAAGTTCTCTATTCTTGAAACCTCGGCATGATGTTAAACTTCGTAAATGCTTCTGTGCCGAACGAGGTTAGTATGGTGGATCAGACTTCATTTTGGTAAAGGTAAAGGTAAAAAAGTCCAAAATAAAGTCTGATCCACCATACTAACCTCGTTCGGCACAGAAGCATTTACGAAAAAAGGAACGGCTTCGAATAATCAACGAATTTACCTACGACCACTCCAAATTTCCGGGCTGCAAGCCGGTTCCGAGCATCGTGGATGATGAAATACCTCATCGTCCTTACATGCAGCAGCGCTTCCGAAGTCCACAAGTTTGCCTAGATAAAAGATAAAATGATAAAATGACCAGCGTTTCCTAACCCTGAGTATCAACTGTTAAGAGCATGACCGTGATTAGTTTAAAACATAAAAATCAAATTAATGAAAAAAGTAGCAGATTGTGATATGCGAGGTTTGAATGCGAATATACAGCTTAATTTTCCCTTCAAAAAATGCAAAGCTTACTCTACAGCGTGCATAAATTTTCTACCCAGTGATAATGGTGACTGACTTCAACTGCAATCTGCTGGCTGATTTTGTGAAAAAAGAAACAGATTCGAATAACGTACGAAGTTCACGAACCATCCCAGCTCTTACCATATTTGAACTGAATTTCAAGTTAATGGCCCGAAATCGATAGACTCCCTTCGGATTCCGTAGGAAACTGCACTTTGGTTGCTTTCATTGACCAGAGAACTTACATTGAAGGTCCTCGTCAGTGACGACATTTTCTAGCTTCATATCGAGATGAGCAATATCTAGGCAGTGAAGATAGAACAAAGCGTCGGCTATCTGAAATTGGAGCGCATGAGAAAAAAGAAATGAGGTGTTTCAAGACAATGATAGGATTTGAAAAATTGAAGGTATCTAAATTTAACGAAATGTTGACGACAAAAACGCCCTCTGTAAAACGGCCAAGCACTACATCTCTTCTAAGAACAGTTGTCTCGTTTAGAACGTACTGTTTTTAACTCATGTATGGATCATTCTCCAATAGACTACAATTGAGGAGAATCAAAAAATTAAAAGAAAATTGTAAAGCAAGTGAAGCCTAATTGTGCGCAAATGTTAGAACGCAGCAAGAGAACCTCCCTTGAGCAGATTTCTTTCAAACGGAAGTGTTGTTTCGAACGCCAAGAGACGACACCGAGGAATTTCCCATGATTCTAATGTAAAAATGGATCGTAAGATGTAAATCCCTCAAAGTGGCTATGATTCCGTTCCCATTGTGGGATGCTTAAGATAAAAGTGGTCAGATACGGACACTTGACGTCAAGAACCGAAGACATTCAAGCTGTCACAGAAACCACTCTTGTCTCCCACTTGACGACCATCACGTACACAGAACAAATAAGGGTTCTGATTCATCACTCACAATAGCTAACGCGACAGCACTAACACATGGGCAAACTTGGCTGACACTCTCAGCTCAAAAAATATTGATAAATCCACAAAATGCCTCCAACAGCGAGCTTACTTACTTTGTGGTAGAATTCTGCCAGAATTTCGCCTTTTTCACAAAAATCAAAAAAATATTGATTGGGGCAGCGACTGGGCTTCAAATCGCTGAGCTTTCTGAAAATGGACCGTTTTCAGTGGCGCTTCGTTCGGAATTATAAATGAGCGCTATTTTTATAATATGGTAGTGATTCTGAGGAGTTTTAGCAATCTCTGCGATCGAAATTTGCTCATCAACCCAGTAGGCGCCCTCCTTGCGGCGCACCATAAAAGCTTTACTGGAATTGTCGAATTTTTCTTCCTACTTTGTTTCGCTCAATGGGTAACAAATTGTCCTCCTAAAACGTAATGACTTTAAAGCTTAAGCTTCACCTCTACTGTTTTTTGAACAAACTCGCGGAAACGGTAGCCCTGCATGGCTCATCTTGTTCAAGCTTATTTCATCTTTAAGGGCAATGTTCCTCTAAGTAATCTCTCGCATCTACCGGGAGTTGATAGTTCGCTTCCAACCACTTTTTAGTTTGCTTTGAACACCTTCTCCCTCTTAACATAGTTTGAGATCATCGGGCCCGTCAAAAGAGAAATGTTAAGGCTCGGAAAATTCAGTCAGTTCGCCGCGGCGCTCTTTTCTTATTGACCAGTCGCACTACGACTTCAACAGCTCTCAGCAAAAGATAGGAAGACAACTTTCACACTTGCAAAATCATTGACAGGAATCGAAAATATTTTAAAAAATATATTAAAAGACATAAATATTCAAATATTTTGAAAAGGAAAAACATGCGCGAATATACGATACAAAGCTTAGAATGAAATGGAATGTCACTCTCATGTATTTTTTCGCCACCTGTACATGAACACCCATGGTCCACCCGTAACGCAGTCCAATCCTTACTTACTATCCTGAGCTATGAAGTGATCCATGATGTATTGTGCTTGGCTCATATCTATGAAGACAACACAGCCGCGTCAGTGACGTCATTGTGGCTTTTTTGGAGCCAAGCAAGTGACGTCATAGTTGTGGTTTCGGAGCCACCGCCTTGCAACCACCAGCACGCGCCACTCACCGTGCTTACGTGTTAGTGGTTGCAAGGCGGTGGCGACGTCATAGTTGGGGTTTCCACGACCACTGTATGCAACCACCAGCACGTCGCTTTGCCACGATCACTACACAGTGGTCATGGCAAGGCGACGCTAACCGTGCTTACATACAGTGGCCGTGGCAAGGCGACGGATCCATAAAGATTTCAGTGGATCTGTGGATCAATATGTCACCAATACAATCAGACCTCGATCATTGTCATGAAACCACAAAAATTCACAGGTTGATAAGTTGGGTGGGCACCATGAAATAGTAAATAGGGACGTCACCAGATGCTCCCAATACGGTACGATAAGGGGATGCCTTGAATCAAAGAAAACTTGGAAGTCATTTTCGCAAAAATATATGCTTAAAATATTCGTGATGTATATCGACAAGCTACCGGATACAGCTTTTCGCTACTCTTGTGAAAACCTTCCAAATCACTATCGATCGTAATGACTAATGAGTCAAGCACGTAATCGACAAGACAGACAAGTCTGGTACATATTTACCCGACCCCGCAGGGATGGAAAGCACGGGCGAGCGATCCATCCCAGGCATGGATCGGTCGCTCGACCATGCGGGTGTCAGTAGCGCCTCTTACCGCTGCACCATGCGCGCAGTTCAGTGTGTGAACGGGGAGAATTTTTCGGTCTCACCGCTCATATATCAGTGAGGAAGGGAGAGGTGGTGGAAAAGTTTTCAAATTCGCAACGTTGATCACCTTCTACAGTTGACAAAATACTGAAGGAATCAACTACACCAGGACTAACTATCTATCAGGAAAATTCTGCCTTCCTCACATCATCACTTATAATTTCGTTGTATTATAATTTCCGTTTCGTTCCCAGCCATCACAGCATCACCTCTCCCTTCCTCACTGATATATGAGCGGTGAGACCTATGAATCATTCGCTTAGGTGTAAAGTTTAGAAAGGAACACTTACACCGCACAAATTCATGTGACTTCTTCAGCAGATTTCTTAAGAGATTCCTTCCCATGTTTACGACAAATCGACTACGTTAAAGACAATGCTCTTAGAGTAGTCAGAGTCCCTCGTGATGGTGTACGTTTTCTGCCTTTTCGCTTTGATAACTGAAGGGAAAGATTTAACAATCAGTCCATGTTTTTTTTTCTACTACTGATTAAAACAATTCGTACTAAGACTCTGATAGACATGGTTTCCCCGACTGTAACCACTGAGAATGCGACATAGACGTTCTCCACAAACAAACAATCGAGAACTAGTTCACTTCCCCGATACTAAGTTCGTGACGTGCAAAAACCCTAACGCCCTACTGCCTAAAAGAAAGCGCAATACATCATCTCATCGTGACTGTTCCCAATATGAATTTCTATACCATCAACTTATCCATCACATTGACGGAAGCGACAGTGATAGTTTCGGAGTACATTTTGGTGTTTAGCGATTTCTGCCGATGTTAACAGGCCCAGAGAACAGCGGCAATACAGGAGGATTATGTCCTTGGTCTTTTCAGGAAATGTGCCTCCCAAAATTCTAGCCTTCTTCCTATGTTCCTTCCTTCGGCTGACTTTCCATACCCGAGGCGTGGGTGAGTAGCCATTAGTTTTGTTCGTTCCGTAACTTAGAACGTCTCACAAATATAGTAAAAATTATATCTGGAAGTTGCGTGCAGTGGGTGGCCGCATTATCACGGAATAATGATAGAAAACTTGAGTGTTTGTGTTTGCTTTTAAATCGGCTCCATGCCTAGGAGGAATTCTCTATGAACAAAAACACCACTGTGACTAACCTGAGCAAACAGATATGCAAGAATCTCTTCCGAGGTATCAATGCGTTTCATTGTGAAGTCATACAGATCAATGGAATTGTGTACCAACTCCATCACCAGTAAAAACGATTTTGCGTCCTCGAAAGAATCCACAAACTACAAAGAGATGGAAACAATAAAAAGTAGCAAAAATCACGAAACGAGTAAACATTCTAGGCGACAAATAATGAATAGTTACCCTGATAATGTGCGGATGTTCAAGATCCCTCAACATCTTCACTTCGACAGGATAATCACCGATGGCTGAGCAAGCATAGAGAGGTAGCCTTGACTTGTGGATGGTTTTTAGCGCCAACTGAAATTTGCCTATAAATTTGTAGAGACCTACAAAACACGAGGCGTTCCAAAAAACAAATTCCTCGTGTCCGAATAGGAGCACTGGGTGTTGCAATATGGTAACTATGAACTGAAGGTAATGCTGTAAACTTTTGCGATGATTTATTCAGGAATTATACGATTCTACTGTGAAAAGTACTCCCCAAAAGTGTAACCCCTCGGTGTTCCTGATTTGTCTCAGAACGAAGTTCGTTCACCCAACACTATTAAATCCTTTCACATTCATAAGCCTCCCTGAGACTTCGAAAAACCTGACAGAGGTACACCGATAATGGCCATAAAAACTCATTCCGATTCTTGTGAGAGTTCATTTCAAATTCATTTCAAATTCATGTTCGTTGCTAGTTCCTTGGAATGTTAGAAACGTGGCAAACCAAAAAACAGCAGTGTGCTCAACTATTAATACTATTGACATTTACCCACCTTTCACGAATTGACGACTACAAATTAGTTTCATAAAACAAATGCTTTATGCTGCATGCAGTTTCCAAGGCTAAGCAATTACATACCTCACGGTATTCATTGCGCAGACAAAAGAAAAAAGAAAGAGAAGAAGAGGTAGGAAGGGGGAAGCCAACTGCCAGCTCGTTGGGATCGTTCCCCGTTCAATTTTCTTTGCAACACTCTTGCGGTGTTAGAAAATTTGAATCGCAATAATTCACGAAATACTGACAGGCTCTGACGAAAAAAATGGCAGCTTTTTGTCTGGTCGTTGGCGCCGTTCCCAGCGAGTACAAAATCAGCGGAAAAACATGGTTATTCACCTCGACTCCATCCTCGTTTCGAATGACCCGACACACTTCGCCGAAAGATCCGCTTTCAATGAACGCTGCTCGAGTATATTTTGAGTCGAAATCCATGCGACTGAAAATATGCAAAAAAGTCTGGGAAAAAGGCGAAGTGAACGTCGCGCATAGTACACAAACTGTGGGGAAGACGGAAAACAAATGACGAAGAGGCTCGATGGTTGGAACTGGAAGTACCACCGAGGACCACGGCGGGAAGAAACATGTAGAAAAACTTCACACTCAAATTGAATACGCTGCATAGAGTTTGAGTTTCTTTAGACTGAACACATGCAAGTTCTTAATAACATCACAAACCAACGCCAGTCTCTGAGATCATAACATCAATCACAACCGCTAAGGTTGGAAAACCCGATTTCTTCTCACAATCCTATCTAGGCGATCATTAACGACTGTATGCATACACTCCGCTATATCTACAACTCTCATTCTCTTCGGATGAACAATTTCTTCTTTTCATCAAGGATCTAACCCACGAATATCTCGAGCGAGAAATCACGTCCTATGCGAAACTAAAAAAATAACGAACTCTACGAACTTAGGCAAGATAGGTAAGGAGAACAAAAGAAGAAACTAGAAAGAAGGAACGAATGAGCTTCATCTAACAAAAAAAGGTGCAGCTGAGAGAAAATCTTTTTGCTTGGTGGAAGGAGCGATACCGATTAAACGCTAATTGCCCTTCGGGCAGCAGCAGCGTTATGGACAACAATTCACGTCTGAGCATTCTGATCGAACTTGAAAAGATTGACCAACACACTGGTACGCTGCAAATCGACACAATAACCTGTTTCCATGCAATTTTATGGACCGACAAAGTTCTCGCATCTTCGATCGAGGTTGTAAAAGTGTCTACTAGTCGATTCCTTCTCTTATTCTTTCAATTTACATATTTTACATTCAATATCGACAATACGCCAAGTATTAGTAGTCACCCAGGTCGATTAATAATATCACAGCAAGAATGGGTATGAAAACACGCTTAACAGGTTATAAAGTTGAAACAAAAACGTTTAAAAACTGAAAAAAAGAAACTTGCTCTCAACAACGCGAGGAATTCTCGTATCTGATTGTTCCTGAGATAAGATCGCAACACTGAAGTAACACAATACTCATTTTGAACGGCTGAATTCAAGGTGATAGGAAACCAGTCGTTTCAATTGAAAATCAGAACGCTACCTCGCTTCGACATCTCTATACATCAAAGTCTTCAGCAGTCAGAATAGAAAAGAAATTTTGCAAACAGAGAGGTTGCAAAGTCAGCAGCGGAAACATGATAAATGATAGGCACTCGTTATTGACAAATGATGTGGTTCAGAGTCTGATCACCTCTTATAAAACCAGTTTAAACAAAATTACGCATCACACTGGAGAAAGCAAAGCTCTGCCTCATTTCTATAAAAAAATCTGCTTTCATGTGAGAGTGCACAAGGAAATGCTCCGAAAGTGATAGGCACGTCAGGATATTGATGAAAAATATGAGGAAGAGAAATCATTTTGACCCTTGGAATTAGTATCGGCTGGGATACATTGTTGCCATGGAAGTGATGTAGACGTCTGCGGACAAGCTATGTCTACAGAGCGTAATATTGAATCCAGTTTAAAAAAATGAACTTCGAACTTTTCATGACGACGCTGTCACAGGTGAGAGGTAAAGTGTAAAGTGGTCGGCATTTATCAGTCCCCTAAGGACCCGCCGCGCATTCGTATTATATTCAGAATCGTAGAAGAGTGGTGAATGGACAAGAACAAGGGGGGGTGGTGGTGAAGCAGTCGTTGTTCAAGTCAGGGTGTTCACCATCCGGGACAAGTTCGGTACCAATTTACCCGCCCACTGAGAAAAGGAAGGATGGTTAGCCTGGGCGATGATCGATCGATGTCAGAGGTAGGTTATGAGTAGGCGAAGATTTTTCGTTGGGTGAGTGAAGTGTGACGTTGAAATGGTGACGAGTGAAGCAACCATGGAGAATATGGAAAAACGCGACTGACTCGTTTCGCGACGGCTCGTATCTGACGAGATCTTTGTACGATAATAAAGCACTGACGATCGATGACTTGACGGCGGTCTATGCTAAGATGTGTGTTAGGCACGCAAGTAACTGGCTCCGACCAACACCACCAACTCATCCAAGTAGTTCTCTATTCACTGACCGACGTAACACGAAACCCGTCGCCGCCAGCGAGGCGTCTGAACCGAGTCCAGCTTCACGCTCGTTTTATTGGCATATCGCACGTTCAGGGCGTTTTTGCTGCTCAAGTGAGTGCTTCACACGAACACGCTCTCCTTCTCACGGCCAGCAAGGTTTTGATTTCTTGAAAGTGAAAATATTCTCGTTGTTTTATTGATTTGTTGCTTTTTTAGAGGCTATTAGATAGAACACATGCTCTATGTATACCATTTTCACTTTGATTTGGACGTTTTTCAAACCACATCGGACGTTTTTCAAACGAAATTGGACGTTTTTCAAACCACATCTGACGTTTTTCAAATCAACCAGGACTTTTTGTGTTCTCAACGCCTACAAATATCAGGAGGCATGGTTTTTAAATCAAACATGACCTAAGGGTAAATTCCCAGACGGACTAAGTCATGTCTGAAGGTAGCTAGATTTCTTTCTGAAACATTCCCTGGCGCTATACAGAAAAAAACAGAAATGAAGAATCTGAAGTGGGGAAGACGTCCGACGTGGTTTGAAAAGTGTACAATCCAAAGTGAAAATGGTATATATAATATAGCGACCCGGACCTAAAAGATACACATCCATCCTAATCTTGATCTATTCAAAAGAAAATCATTTTAGGACTCCATTAATAAGCCGTAGTCACTACTTCAATTTATTGACAAAACGGTTCAATAGAATGTTGGGTTTCGATTTTCACCAACATAAAACCATTCAGATTAAGCTTGATTCTTTCCTTTTTGCTCACTACCTCTGTATGGTTTTTCCTCCACTACTATGAGTTCCGGTGAAAACCACGTTTCCTCTGCTGGTTTCCGTATAGTGTTAGGGAACGAGGCGAGAACTGGTTATTTTGGCAACTACTAGCTTGTTTTGTTTTTATTTTCGATTGCATTTCCATTTTCATTTTCATTCATTTGATTAGCGTGCTAAAAGTTTTTACTCTCCCGTCGCTGGAGCAAAGTGACTGTACTCAAAATTACTCAAAATTAACCAGTCTGCAATGGAGCGAAGTGGTCCTCCTACCAACCTCAAAGAACACAGAAAATCTGAGAAGAACCATCGCTATCAAAGCCAGGGTTTTGTCAATGAGAGCACTTCATCTCATCAACGGACCACAGAAGCAAGTTATCCTTTTCACTGTTTACGTTCATCGAGGTCATCTCGCGGAAGACTTCATAAAAATCAATCAAAAGAATCAATACGAATACTCAAAGTAAATGATAGTTACAAAACGTACGTTGTGAAAAAGCAAAGAGCAAAAGACCAAGATAGTGTAGACCACCTACCAACCTTAACTCAGTAAAATAAGCAGAACGAAGTTGTTCAGGTGAGGACGATAGCTTAACTCAATTACCGTCAGCTACTGAACAGTTTAAGCTGAAGTTTGCTTGTGGTATTAGGACCTGAATCGTAGTATTCGAACATCAATTTGAACTCCGAATTCAGTAGACCACTATTTTTTGGAAAACAGTTTGAAAAACAGTGCGTGATGAATCAGAACGACCTTTTCGTCCAACAAATGAACTTTTTGCAACAGTACGTCACAACTTCCGTAGAGGAACAAGCGATAGAATAGATTGAGTCAACAACAAAGGCTAGGATTATAAGTTATGCTAATAATACGAGAACACGACTTCAACAAGAATTCCTCTGTTTATTAGTTGCCGACCTCATAACCATCTTATGAAGAGAGATTAATTGAGAGCAGACGTGAAGCGTGTCATACGGATGCTGAAGTTCATAGATGCCTATTCTCCACTCATTTCTCAGAAAAAATACCAGAACTCGCAATAAAGATCATGTATTAGGTTGGTGCCAAAGTTCTCGGACATTTGCGACTTCATGAATTTTAAAAGGATCTTCTCGGTATTTTCGGCTCCAGTCAAAAAATGGTATAGAGAAGAGAAGACCATTGATATTAACGGTGCTTACTTCAAATGACTTCTTGCTATTGACCAGATATTATAAAATGAACGAACTGTTTTGTATCCCAAATGTCCGAGAACTTTTGCCCCAACCTAATACCTTCGGACGGGCCAGCGTGGTGCACTGGTAAGAGGCGATACCCGAACGGTCGAGCGATCGATCCCGCCCCGGGCTAACCAAGCCTTCCATCCCTCAGGATCGGGTAAATTGGCACCAGACTTGTCTGGGAAGGTAAAGACTTTGACTGACTTGGTATAGCGGCTGGCCCCAGCAAGTCATTGTATAGGTGAACTACGTATTCATCATGTGTCTACGATTCTGAACGTAATACGAATACGGCGGCGAGTTCTTAAAGGACTGATCAATGCCGACACCTTTACCTTTACCTTACCTTCGAATCAGAGCAACAATAGAATTTTAAACTGTTCAACGGGTTATCCGAACAAATTCTCCACAGCCGATCCCGTACCACTGCCCTCCCACCAAGCTGCACTATAAAAGGGAAAGAAAAAACTGCCTACAGCTGAATCCCCATAAATATTCAAACAAAAGAAGCACTTCGGGTGAAAAAGGAAGAGGTGTACTAAAAGTACGATACTACAATCGTCCCACTTCTCCTGACGAAATATAGGATAACTTTGCAAAACACGTGAAATAAATGTGGGTGAACTGGAAGGTCCAATCGGTCCAGGAGAAGTCTTAAATTCCGGAAGAAAGAGGACTACAGTCTAAGCTCCAAATAATGTTGTCATGACCAAAAACTGATGCAACCATTTCCTTTCTCTAACTCTTGTCTCCAAACCGTTCTCCAGATGACAACCCCTCTTTACAACGAAAGTTGAACAATATCAGACTGATCAGACTATTGGCTGCTGTTTATTGAAGAGAGTCGCCGAAACAAGTAGCTACCTACTACGACAAGGAAGTTGGGATCAGGTTCTAGACGTGAACAATGAGCTTTCTAGAGGAAGGCAATAACTAATTACAAGCCACTAAAAAGATGATGCGATCATGATTCCAAACATCATGCTGAAACTTCAGAACAAACGATGACAGCTAAATGCACACTACTAGAACTGAAAAGTGAGCTGGACCGATTTTGAATAGAATGGTCGGTGCGCAACACAAACAAAAAACAAATCCCTAGCACAACAATATTGAATTTGTATAGCAAGAGGAAACACCCGAGGTAGTCAGTGTGAGAAACGAGAGATTATCCAGATTCATTGGATGAAAACACCAAGGAAGGATAATCGAAACAAAGAATCAAGGAACGGAAACTTTATCAGATGCTGCAAAATTTCTCGGACATTTGATATACAAAACAGTTAATTTTATAATATCTGAACAATGGCAAGGAGTCATTTGAATTGGCATCGTTAATATCAATAATTCTCTTCTCTATAACATTTTTTTTGACTGGAGCCGACAACGGCGGAGAAATCCTTTTCAAATTCAAGAAGTCGTAAGTGTCCGAGAGCTTTTGCACCAACCTAATACCACAACACCAACACCACCGCTCAATAATTTTCATTGAGGGCAAGAGAATGCATTCTTTAAGCTGTTCTTGGAGATTTTTTAGTAGTTGTCCCGCAACGTCCCAATTCACAGGATTAGCTTATCATCGATTACAGCCACTAATGCGACTAAATAGAAGCCCACTCTCACAAATAAACAAACGACCCATGGTGTTGTGATCGAGTGATACCACCCTTCGAAGCTGTTTCAAAAATCCGGCATCATTTTAATGAGCAGCATCGTGAAGAAAAAAAGCTCGCGCTTTCCTAATACTTCCAGCAAGGTTGCGGATTTGGAAAATCCCAGCCGATAGGAACAATATAATACAAAAATAGGCGTGGCCTGCTTCATTGTATACAGATCTGTTTTCAATAATAGTGACGGAGCTCTGTAAACAAGGCCACATTCTGCAACCAAAGATAGGAACGGTGAGGAAACTAATGTTCAATCAAGAAAATGTTAAGCAAAGAAGAGGGAGACACCACAACTAGATTCATTTGGTGGCCAGTGTAATGCATGTAGAACTTCGAAAAAAACAACATAAAACAGGGATGAACTCCAGCTCCATTGGCGTGCCGAATCAGACCGTAACGAAACTACGATTTAGAAAAACTTCCAGCGGAAACTGACCTCTCGGTCGGAATAAGATTGTGAACTCAGAATGAGATGGTGACTAAATGTTAAGCACGAATTAGAACACAAACCCCGCCCATAGCCATGCCACGCCCACCAGAACAAAAAGAGCGGTGCTTTGTGATCCTTTACTTTTCGAGCATATTAACATCTTACGTTATATCCTGAATCGTTTTTCGTCATAAAAATTCATCGCATGCATTGTAGCAGGTATTAGGAGGATTCTGGCGAAATTTTTTCTTAAACTGAGGGTACACTTATGGTAATACCACCCCTGTACTAGAATCAGAGTTATTTGTCTTGCACTATTACTTCTTATTTCCTTTATAGCCGGTTTTTTCTCTTCTTGTTCAAATTAACTGCTTTGTTGTGCCCAGAGTGCTTACGGAACCTTTCTTCTGAATTACTTGTCGTTAGGTGGAAGATAGCGGCGCCTTTTTAATCCATTGTCGTGTTTAGTAGCCTTTCACTTTGTTAATTCTCCATTATGTCCAATAGCTTTCTTATCTTGCTATATTGTCCATTTTTTGTGGTAGGATTCAAACTAAATAGATAAATAAATAAATAAACAATACTTCAAACACTCCAAATATAAGGGCGGAATACAACGGGCTCAGCTAATTAAGCATACTGTTCAGGGATGAGCAAAAGTTTTTATTTAAGACGTTGCCGAACAATGAAAAACTAAATCATCACAAAAGCTCTGAATCTGGTCGACCGTCCCTCAAACGACCGAGACTCATTTGTATTTCTGAACGTCAGACAAGACGAACGAGCGGCATATCCGATTCGCGTGCTAACACAGATGTTTATGATCTATTAAGACGAATAGGAAGTGAGTATGGAGCTGAGTATAGAGGAGACACCAACTGGCGCAAAGAACGAACTTGATGACGAACTTGTCCACCCAGCTTCAGCATGAATATTGTCGTTTGTTCAGCCCTAGCAGACGGAGAAGGGAACGGAGTTGTCAAGTCTCAAGTTCACGCAGAATCGGAGTGTTACCCAGTCCATTTCTTTTTGTTCCACTCACTAAAACGACGTAATGACTGCGAGAGTAATTGGGGCACCGCTAAATGTTGAAAAAACGAATGAATCAAATTAGTTGATTACTGGTGTCCGTCTAAAGAGCGCCGACTCAAGTCCATCACCAAATCTCCGTATCAAGTTCTTTGCGAACCTCTTAAATGTGAATTGTTCCTTCCCACGCACAGTAGACCGAAAAGCGCAAGAAACTCTGCAGACGAAACCGCAAGAACGGATGAATGGGTTGGTGTTTGAGCAAGCACTAAGGCCAAAGAGCAGAATGAGACTCGTGAAGCTTTCGGTGAGCAGGTGAGACTAATCAGGCGTAGGTGCACATGACCATGTCTACCTATTCTCGTGCTCAGCAGGATAAAAGGAGAGGAAAAACTAGAGCATTTAAGGGCTCCGTACTTAAAAGCAGGGCAACATTGGCATGGAGAAAAACCAGAGGAGAAAACCTCGAATCAATTTTTAGACAATTAGCGGGCAACATCTGGCAAGCATTTGTCATTCGTTCGTCGAATAACGCCCTACTTCACATACACAAATGACCACATGTGTCGGAAAGCAACGTTTCGACCCCATAAAAAACAACCATTAAAATAAAACATCACTTTCACGCTCGTAATCACATTATCACTGCCGTATAATTAGCTTATGAGCTCTTCGAAAAGTGTCTAGACCTTTTTGTGGAAAGTCAGCGCTATTCAATTCATGTTCTGCAGTACTCAAGAGATTTTTTTCGGTCGATTCTGTCCATGCTCTCCCCAGCTAATGAGGATACCTGAGTAATCTGACATTGGTTCCTCGAAATTTCACCAAACCTGACCGGTAAATACACAATGGTAATTGAACCAAATCGAGATCACCAAGGCAATTAAGCTCATCTCTGTGGGAGGTCATTTGAGGTGCTAATCATGGTGCTCACATTCGGTTTTCAAATTTGTGTCAAAAGCAGCACATATGGTTATTTGAGGGGTCTCTGCCTCTTGTAAATGTCGGTCGTAGTTCGTGATGAATACTGCAAATTGCGCCCCTATACGAAGTTTGAACGAAATAGAATGATAAAACTCTTCATGAGCAGCGAAGTGTCCTAAGTCGAACAATGCCAGAAAATATAAACAAAACATTTCCACAATCTCTCAGATGAAAAGACTACTGTCAGCTCAAGTTCAAAACATCTATTTCACTCAAAAGCAAACTCCTCTTGGCGAACTGAAGGAAACATCAAATCAAAACGAGATCGGATCTGAAGAACGACGGCAAAAATTGATGGCTGATGAATCAATGTGCGCCAAAGAAATCAAACAAATGCGGCGAGGCATTCTCGAAGACGCCAAGAAACCTTTTGCGTTCAACATTCACGACGCGAAGACTACGAAAGGAGTTTGAATAATCTTAATCTGTTCAAACCTAGCCATTAAAGAAGAGAACGATAAATTTTCCACCAAAGTTTGCATTGTTAATCCAGTCTACATGTGGAAACGTCATGGTAATTAATGTCTAGATGGAATAGAAGTGCTACAAAAAAGAATTCAATTGACAACAAATGCTTTGGGCTTTGGGACTGTTAATGGACCACTAACCCTCTGAATGCGAAATTTTATTGCCATCGTCTCTCGTCTGAGGTCGTTATTAGGTGAAAGCACATGTTTTTTTGGTGCTCGCTGGGTTAATTCTTTACTGATGTTCGATCGAAGAACAACGAGCTATCGAAGTTTCCCACATTGATTCGGTTCATTTATTCGCATATATTGGCATACAGCACGTCCTTACAGTGATTCGCTTCGAATTACAACTAACAACATAGAGCACCGTACATCATCAAATGCTGTGATAAGATGTGCCGTAGAAACACTTTTTCGTACAGGAACATGACAACACTAAGGTCATACAGTTGTTTGGGGTTTCAGTACCGGACACGCAGCAATGATAAAACGGCGGAAGCGGCGCCTCGAAGCGCCGCAACCCGCCGTTTTCAAATAACTTCTTTAAAACTGGTTTATTGGCAAAAATATGTATATACATATTCAAGCTCATCAGCTGGAGCTCTATCCCTCCATATACACTTTTCCCGAATTTGTGAAACTTGTTTTCAGTCTACTCTTTTGATCGCTCGATTTTCGGATTCCGTTGCCCTTCGGTCCCTCGCTTGGTGACTCACCACCGACTAGGCCCGTCCCCTCCTCGTCGCCTATAAATATGCGGTGCGTCTTTTCCTACCGTTTTAAGCTAGGAGTAGGGGGTCACGGTGTGGCTCGAAAGAGCTACCACGCGGGGCCCCCTTTGGGCATGGGGCGCAAATGAACTGCGGCTGACCCTGTCAAGGTCACCACGCGTGGACACTGAAACGGCGCACTTCGGCGCTCCGAAGCGCCGCTACCGCCGCTTTATCGTTGCGGCACGTCCGGTACTGTGATATAGGAGGACGTGTGCTCAGTTTGTTTAGCAGAGCTCCAAATTCTAATTCAGAATATTTCGAGCTTGAGCTGCTATGAACCGTCTACCCGCTTCTCACAAACCCGTTATGGAGTTTTTCATTAATCGACGGCAGACGTCTCAGGACTTGACCAGTTGCACAAAGCAGCTGAATGTTTCGTTGTAGTTCAAACCTCACATATTCTGTACCACAATTTCGAGTTTTAACGAATAAGCTGAACAGGTACGCTTTGGCGGCAATCATTTGGATTGACCCCTGTGAACCTGCTAATTGTATCATTCAGCAAACAACGGAAGTGAAGGGAACGATGGTTGTCGGTTCATGAAGACTTCAACTCCCCTTATCATTTCATAAATGCTTATTCAAATTCGTGTGCTTCGAGAGCAAGCAGTTCCAAATAGTGTTCCAAGCGGTTCGTAAACTCTATTCAGCCAATTCGCTGAAACGTGAAAGGGCCCTTACAGACCAGACGACAAAAAATTGAGCGAAGAATTCGCAGTCTTCACCGCGGCGGTGACTGCGGTGATCGATTAGAGCAATGCGACCGCCGCAAACGTCGCGTTGGACGAGAATGCTCGTCGTTGTGTGTTTCGCTCAATTTCATTTATAACGGCTAATTCGTCGCTCAAATTGCACGTCGTCGGGTCTGTAAGGGTCCAACTTCTGATTCGGAATGTACATGGATCTACACCATTACGAACCTTTCGTTTCGGTCTTGGATGGTTTATACATCGACAAGATTCTGCAGGAGGCTGCTTTCGACTAGCCATGGAGGTCTACAATTAGCAAGCGTAACATCTCCAAAATATATTCTGGATCAGAATAATAACTATTGAATGAATTGGACAGGAATCTAGTCCAAATGACTAGGACACGGACACTGTGTCTACCAAATTTTCCTAGACAGGAAAACAAACAAGAAACACAATTGTAACTTCATAGCGAGCGATTTCTAGTCTTATATTTGTCCAGTGGCCCTCTTACTCCCAATGAACATGCAAAAGTCGTCTAAATTTAAACACTTCCACTTTTGCTCGATTTATGAATACACCAAAATTACTTTGTTTATATATCCTCTTTCTTGCTTCATATGCACCGATACCCATGTTTGACCGAGAACCGACATCATGCACAAACATCCCACAACCCACAAACTTATGACTGTTTGAAAACAGTGAGTAATAACTGCGCCTACCAGTTGAACCTGTGACTCATGCCGGCAATTTTTGGGTCGGCATAAAAGTGAGGGCGACTTTCAGTTCATAATAGTAGTTCCTACTCTAACACTTGTGGAGTCTGGACCACTCAATTCCAGCGTGCAATATTCAACGGATTAATCGTTTGACATGATAAGGCTGCCTTCGTGTCCGAGCAGAAGAGCAAATAAATGTGGCCTCGATGGGAACGAAAGCATAGGGGAAATTACCATGCACGGCTCGATAAAGCAAACGGAAACACTTGATGTTCCGATCAGGTGTGGGGGGACTTAAAAATTACAACTTAGGTACACTTCAAACAGGAGTCCTAACCCAACCGAAACTAATGGTTAGAGTCCTGCACTAGAAAGCATTTGTCATTTACCCCACTCAGTGGAATCTTTGTCCTATCCAAGATACATCTCTTGAGTCAACAGGCTTTTTGCGATCAGCAACGACGTATTACAACGGAGCGAGCGAGTCAGCAAAACCCGAACTCGATCGGTTATTTTTATAACATTGTGATATTATCGTGGTACCCTGTTCCTTCAATCAAGCATTGCATTTCTCACTTGAATATCTCTGTCAATAATGGACAAAACTCACGAGGATAATTAAAAGAGAAGAACTGCGAACATCCGTTCCGTATATTTTACATAAGAAGACAAAAATAAGAGTGATCTATTGACAAAAATAGCAGTTGAAAGAGAACGCTTAGTAGAAGATATATAGACTCAAAAAAGGTCATGCAGTAAAATGAGAAAATGGTCTTTATAAAGGTGAAACACTCCGATAGCAAGTGTGTGTTCCGACGCATATTCCTCCACCTACTTCACTTGTATTTCAGTATGCATTTTGAAGCCTATTTTGATTATCTGCACAAAATGTTGCCACACCTACACAAAACCGAGGAAATCCAAAAAAACCTTCGTGATCCAGCGTCAGCATCAACACAACAGCGATGACAAACTGTCTGTTGTCAGCTAGCCGATTAACAGCATGAAGTCATCGCTTGCTTCCTCGTTATGTAAGGTTGCTCAAATGAGAACAGCCAGATGACAAACTCAGTAACATAAAATATGGAGGGCCATTTTCATTGCAATCGAATCATTCGGAACAGGTTTCATTCCCGGATCGTTAACGAGGTTAGAACATTTCTCACGAGCGGAGGTAATCACACTGCAGAGTGCTCTATTTCGTGTTACGTTGTTCACTATTGTTCAGTGTGGATGCAAATAACGAGGCGAGTGAAAGATTTAGCAAAAGTCCATGGAGAACGACAATTGAGTAAGCGCAAATTATGGCCCCCGTCGACACGGCTCGTATGTGTTGTTGGTAAATAGGACGCTGCTGGGGGCACACTACACGACGACAACGCTCGGAGACACAGAGGAGGGCGGAGATCGGCCCTCGGGACGCGAGAACTCGACCCGCAATTAGGACATTTCGCAATCACAACGCATGAGTAGTTGATTACTCCACTGTCATGGTGATAATGGACAACTGGGCGTTAGATCTGGTTATGCCAGAATAAACGACTTTCTATCGTTGTGCGTACGTGAGACTGGAAATCTGACCCACTCGAAAACATTCTATGCGAAGAGTAGTCAGTCTGTAGATGCAAGGAAAGGGCATTTTCGAAGCCGAGGGAGAAACGAAATCATTGGTCAGGACGCCCCACGCTTTCTCGTTTTTAAATATCGGCATTGATCCAGCCCGTCGTTCTTCTAACTTAATTGCCAGACCTATTTGTTCCTGTGTCCGAAGATGAGTGGCAGGTGAAGGATGTATGTTCGTGACGTCTGCTCGATCGGATGCCCCAGTACCTGCAGAGCCACCCAGTGTAATCATCATGCAAAGTAACGTACCTAGACAAAGTTTGAACCAAACTTGAAATTTTGACCTGATCACCTGAGCAGATGATAAGGGTGGTATTCGGTCGAAATTCGAACAACGGTGGCCGCTATCGTGATCAGAACCACAAACTAAAACTTTAGATGAAGTTCCTCATCCAGTAAATCAGACCGTCGAGTAATATCGAATGAGCGAAACAGCAAACCTTCTACACCAACCTTAAGGACTAAACTTGCAAACTTGATTTTCGCTAAATATGTGAGATCCTTGAGATCAGACCGTGACGCTTCGTTCATAATGACATGGGCATTCCTAATTGATTAGTCCTGATATTTTTTTTATCATTTTGCGAGGAATTCTGTTTTTCTCAGGATCTAAAAACATGATAAAATCAAACGCCTTAGAAGACGCCACTCAGAAGCACGATGTGTGGAGCAATGTCGAATATTCCTAGGTCCAGCAAAACATAGAGTGTTTGAGTTGAACGACTTTTTCATGATTACTGGGAGTCATCACGCCAGAAAAAGGGCTACTAGACAAACATATGACTAGAAGTCGGGCCCTATAAAGTTACAACCGTCGTTTTTTTATTTGTTTTCAGGTTCAAGCAGCATTTGATAACCACATCGAGCGCATTTTTGAACTACTGTAGGAGGATTCCTGTGCAGTTCAGTCGGTAGACGTTAATAATCTAATCCAGAACATATCTTATGTTAGGAATGTGGCGCTTGCTAGTTGTAGACCCTCATGGTTAGTTGAAGGAAGCCTCCTCCAAAAGCTCGTCGATCTATAAACCGCCTAACATTGGTGTAGACCGTCTCCGCCGCAAAAGCGACGGCTGGTTGTCGCGCGCGACACTTCTTCAACTGCGAATGGTCGCAAGGCGGCGTCGCAACTACTGACGCCCCCATTAGCCCAAGCTCACGTCACCAAAAAAAGCGCCATCCTCCTTTTTCAGATCCACAGATCCGGCAGATTCCAACGAGTCTGCATTTGATCAATAACTCACTCTGCCGAGAGACTGCGGGAAACAGCTAGAAGGTTCGTAATAGTGTAAACGTTGTACATTCTGAATCGGAATTTCACGTTTACCCGAATTAGCCGAACAGATGGAACGAACCGCTCAAAGCATGGTTCGATAGGATGCTGCTCCTATAATTCCTATAATTCAGCCTGCTTCCAAAATGCATAAATTTAAACATACACACATAAATTTTCTTACGAACTTGCAACATTTCTACGTGAAAGGTTCAGTTATCGGAAGTGAAGGTATCTCTGAATCTAGTCGGTCTGTGACGACACAATCCTAGCGGCTGTCCGGACATCCCGAGTCAACTGGTGATGCAAACCGCTGAGAACATTTCAAAGAGTTCGAAATCAGTTTAGGAAGACGTCACCAACGATAACGACCTGAGAAACATCAGCCGCAATCGTAATCTGATAACCAACGTCCATGTTCCATGCCGAAACGCCTCCGAAATTCGATGCGTCGTGTTTCCACCCTGGCTGATGGGTTAAGCCAGTCGGTTAAGCCTATTCCCGAAAAAGTGCATTGCCGTGCCAGCGTGTCTTAGCTGACGTCTTTTTCGGCGTCTGGCAAGACGCCCCCCCCCGTTGAAGTCGCTTAACAGCAGTCCCATTGTTCCAAGCTTTACAGCAATCTACCGAAAAATAATTAACAGAGGAACAGGCTCTCCTTATCATGGAAGCCATTGAAAAAAGGGCATGGCTTCGAGGAGAAACGTAAAAGCTTTGAATAAGGGCGATTAAACGGCAGTTGCACCTGCCACAGCTGCGAAGGCCTGCAGGAGTAGGTGCCCGAGGGATTTCTTTTCGTGCCAAAGAAGTTATCATTTTCATAGAGTAATACTGAGAGAGCAAACAAAGAGTGATTATAGTGGTCCCTGGCTGTACAGCGCGCCCTCAAATCCTCAAACCTCAAATCTGAACCCAACATGTTAAGTCCTGTTAGGCTACTACGTCACCTTACACCACATCCTTCATATCGGTACACCTGTTAAGACGTGTTAGGAAGTACGATTCTGATTGGCTATTAAGGAGCTTAAGCTACGTCAGCTTAACGAGCCCCGCCCACCAGAATCATTTTTCAGGTCAGTTCGGTTTCCATTCTTCACTCTGAGCGGTCGGCTCCTCAGCTCTCCTCCTACAAACCTCACTTCACCTTACCTAACCTAACCTCACCTCGCCTAACCTCACCTAACCTCACCTAACCTACTGATCAATGGATTCGACATCTACTTACCTTCCACACATCAGCGCTACCATCCTTGTATAACGTTACTATAGAGCATAATGCTAATTGATTACAACTAAATATTGCATTGAAGGTGTTTCGACCGATGACCAACAACTGATCCAACTGCCACCGTCCACCAACTACATCAGGAAGCCTAGCAGCCAGGTACCCTCCATGGTATGCATAGGACCACACTATCATCTGGATCCTTCATTTACAGATTATCTGCTGCAGTGCTGATAAGTCCCGTGGTGGTTGTGCATCAGAACGAAAGAAGTTGTCTGTCTAACCTGCCGTCGCCGATCTCGGTATGCAAGAAATATCCGTGGAGAAATGGAAGGTAACGGAAATCTCCCGACGATTCCTATTTCAGATGTTAGAAGGAAATTCTTCGACGAGGATGACAGCTGAAGACCAACTACACCTTGACCCGCGAATTCGTCTCGTTGCTTTGCCGTCCACTACGAATATTGAAGACAAGCCGTGGAGAACAGGTAAGCGCCCGTTCCAGACACAAAGCAAAAGGATGAACTCTATTCACTCAAATGGAGATCGGGTCTCATATTAAAGTTTACAGTAAAAAAGCAGCGTTTCGTATTTTCGCAACCCACACGATGGAATATTACTCTGCCAAGAAGAAGGAGCAAAGGAGCGAATGGTGATCAACAACTTGCTGAAGGGTACGACAAATTCGAGTCAACCACCTTCCTATTTCAGGAGTCGAATTGCTGTCGTCAATTAAAATGGGAATGATGTTTTAGGTGTGATGTTAAACATAGACTTGCATATACTCCTACCCAAATGGTGGCTCTCCGATGTCACTGGAAAGGATGATGCCAGTTGCAATACCGGGTAGCTCTCTCAAATTTCCTTACAACGATATGACAACGATATGACGAGAATGAGTTCTTCAGTCTCTTTTCAGGTCAACAGAACTAGCGTGGAATAGATATAATAAATCAGGAAGAAGAAGATGGATCCAGGGACAGAAGAGGTGCCACAAACCATTCTCCGCCACCACTCCCCATTCATCTTCATCAACTTAAAATTAAAACACTCCTTCCGATTCAGCCGTCCTCCTTTTATCTGCATTGGCCACTTGCACTTCGATTGTAAACCGCAACCGCAGACATCCAAAATTTAATGAGTGTGTACTATCAGATGCCCTAGGAAACGAAAACATCCATGCAGCTCAAATCGAAGTGATTCACTGCTCTCTCCATCTCCATATCCAAAACTATTCTGTGAACTTCAGCTTCGAATCTTGTTGCCAGAGACTGTCGTATAACATCTTATAAGCGGGAAGATGTCTTACGCTGGTTGGAAGACACGTGAGCCATCTGCCGTTCAGATTGGCCCACGATCCCCCCCCCATTTTTGAAAAAATAGATGCTCTGCATCAAACCGTGTTCCCATACCAGCATATTCATTCCTTCTTAGATTCTATATTTGTCTTCGCAGCCACTCGAAGCTCTTCCCATTCACTCTCTGGCCGAGAACTTCAACGAGGTCATCTCACTCAAAATCAAACCGATTCCACATCTATTCTCTGAACAACTCAGTTGAAGTCAATTTTGAGCTGCACGTTCGGCGAAGCAAGATCCTAGGGTCTGTTGTATACACTCATGTCTCCAGTCCATGCATTGCCAAGAAGGAACTACCTTTTGCTCAAGTCTCGCGGATGCTAAGTCTATGATCATGCCATTTGTGGATCGAAGAGTGATTGTTCCGTGAATGAAGATCTGTGGGTTATTTGTTGAGGAAGCGTGCAACTATCAGTCAGATTGATCTGATCAAAAAATGGTTAATGGCAAAGAAAGTGTTCCTATTCAAAACCCAAGATTGGAAGAAAGCAGTCCTCTTCGGGATTTGGTCACTAGATATTTAAAGAGTCGAAGGTTTCCGTCACGTTGATAAGAAAAGGTAGAGAAAATGAGGTGGGGAAGAAAACAATAGTAAGGATGTAGAGAAGAGACGAACGACTGCACAAGTAAAAAGATAATAAGCTCAAAAAGGAGAAAGAAAAAGGTTCATGTTGATTGGGTGCCGAGCCAGGCTCAAGCTTGAGCTTCGAGAATCGAAACTGGGGGGGTCGTGTTTGCATGGGAAGAGGGGAGGGGGTCGTATGAAAAAGGTAGTTTTTTATGGTTGAGATGCGGGAAAAGCGCTATTTTCAGCGAATACAGCGTTATGAAAAAAATTGTATGGAATTCGAAAATTCATTATTTGCTCTCCCTCATCTAAGGAACTACAAAAATGTGATGAAATAAACCTGTTGATTATGTGAGTTCAGGTACGCCAATGTCGATGAGGAGAGATGAGTGGAGTTTTGAAACAAGGACAAGAGAGGACGGCATGTGAACTACGAGAAGAAAAAAAGATGGCATGTGATCTTGAAAATGTATGCAGTAAAAGAATTTGTTGTTGTCCGGTGTGATTTTGCAATAGCAGCAGTCGTGAAAAAAACAATAGTAGCTTGATGTTTTCCACATTAGGGTAACTGCGTCATATAGTTTTCATTACCGAAAGCACGCATCTAATCGGAGCGGAACTTCACACAAGGAATATTCCTATCCAGCCCAAACTTTGATGTAAAATTCAGAATCCAATGAAACTCCCTTCCTGGTGAACAGGGTAGTTTCGATTTTCTTTCGATTTCTGCCAGAAATCGAAACTAAATCGAAACTACCTTGTTCACCAGGAAGAAAGTTTCATTGGATTCTGAATTTTGCTTAAAGGTTTGGAATGGATAGGAATATTCCTTGTGTGAAGTTTCGTTCCAAATCGATCAGTCCTTGCAGTACAACAACAATTCATTCCAACGGCACTATATTCAAGAGGCGGCGAAATCCTTCGCGACGCGACGCGCTACTGCAGGGAAGGCAGTGGTGTTATTTAAGTGCTTATAATTTTGAAAGTTTCAGAGATTTTTGAAATCTAAACACATAGTTGAACAGAAGAAGATTTCAGCTTTCGTTCGTTTTAGAGTCGCTTCCAGAAACCACTTTCTTCCTGGTGAACAAGGTAGTTTGCAAGGTAGGAAGTTGCACCATAGCGGGGTCATCCTAAGCACGATGGTCCTTACAAGAGACGACACACAACGAAAGCTTCCAGGATGTATGTTCACTCTGATACCAAATTTTACTTATACACAAATTCTCTTAGCTGCGATAATGATTAGGTAAGGATCGTAAATTTAACATCCACTTCTGCTGTTCTGCTACGACGCCAATTTATCTTCCCGGGCTTGTAATGACGGTGAAGGCGCCGGTGATCCGGCAGACGGTAACCCTAGAGTCTGCACCGGTAAGGTGCAGATTAAACAGTATTATTTCAAATTCCTTATCGCAGTGTTTTACCTTTTCAAGTCAAAGCAGCAGCTCTTTTAACGCTACGGCTTATCTTTTATCATATTTGAAGATGGCGACATTTGAGCGCTTGTGATTGGTTTTTGGGGATGTGATTGTTACTGCTTATGCGTTTTGTTCTTCAAGTGGCGATGATGTTTTTATGTTTTACCCTTTTTCCTCCTGTGATATAGGTTCGCATTACAAAGGAATCAGTACGTTGGCTCCTGGAAGAGGTACTAAAGCATAACCGCTCACGATTCCGTCAAAAATCTTACACTTCCTAAGGTAAATACGTCCAACTCTGCGATTCCAGTGCAGAGAGCAAGGTCCACAGTTAAGTTCTTTCTGACGCCCCAAAGGCCCATGAGAACTATCAGGGTAGGTGAATAGACTACATAGCCGTATAAGAAGGAAACAGCTAACAAGATATGTTTGAAGAATATGAATCAAAATTGAGGCTGTCGAAAACGACTCACATGAACCTTCGCTGGGCTTTCAGTGGACTCGTTGGGCTTCAACAGTGATGAACCGGATATTCCTGTCGGTTGAACATCTCCTTGTTGTGGTTCTACAGCTGGTGTCACCTCAATTACGGCTGTACCGTCGCTCGCTGTTGACATTTGGTACCCCATACATAGCTGAAAGTAACAATTCTCAACAAGAATCACGTGCGTGTTGAAGAAGGCGAAATTCTAACAGAAAAAGTAAGTAAGATATCTATTAATTCTGCATGTACGACAGGAGGGTATAAAGTAAGACGTGAATATCACCAGGTTTTTAGGAACAGATGGAATATCATCAGAGATTCTACTCAGGAAGCCGTGGCTGATTGTTCGAAAAACGAATGCCCATCACTGACCGGACTCTACGGGCCTGATTCATGAACGGACGAGTGGTCTCCGAAACCGCGGCGCAGCCAGAACCAGACGGCAGGGACGATGATAGATTGTGTTTAAGTTAGGAAGTCTAGGATAAGCAGAGAAAAGTGCGCGCCGTTCACAGGCTATACCTCGGGGGTTTACCAATGATGAATGTGGGCCTAGGATGCACACCCAAGAAAAATTGAGTGCGCTGGAGATATTTGATGAAGATTTAACAAAAATGGAGATCCTACTTCAGTGCGTGAATGTTGTCAACATTTTCAGCTGATTACCGATGAGACCAGTGAAGGCGATAACCAAGGATTTAGCTGGTGTCACATTGGTCACGGCCTTTCGGTTGCTTACCCGAGACAGTTTAAATCCTCTGCATAACTAGAAACACGGATTTGCAATGAAAATCGCGTCACAGGTTCAAAATTGTCGATTTTTCGGACAAAGAACTTGGGAAAGATCTCAATTTGCTCTGCATGAGCGACGCTAGGGTATAAAGAAGGACATGATGAAACCATGAGTAGAAATATAATATAGACATAGTTCGGTACGAACATATCAGGAGATTTTTGAAAAGTGACAAAATTTCATTGACGAATATAAACCATATAATGCATGTGTGCCCGTTTGAACAAGGGAGGTCCAGCGCTGATCGAGCACAGGGCCATTGTTTGCCTGGAGAGGGTTGATTGCGCGGGTGATTTTTGACTGACACATTTGTTAAAATATTTGGGTTCCATTTTATTATGGGGATAAATGGCATCGAAGTTCGCAGATGAGTACTGAGTTTCCAGATGGGGATAGTGAAGACCATTCCTGAGATTCCTGAGGATTTAGAACTTTCATAAATTTAGCTAAAAGACAATCCAATGCATTGACTGGGTGGTCAATCTGCCGTTGGGGCCGACCCGCCACCTACTTACTACGGCACTGCTCGGCATCCAACCGACATGAACCTTTCTTCCTTCTTCTTTTGGCGCTTATTATCGTTTTACTTGTGTAGTCAATCGTCTCTTCCTTCCATCCCTACTATTGTTTTCTTCCCCGCCTCATTTTCTCTACTCTTTCTTATAAACGTGTCGAACACCTTCGACTCTTTAAACATCTTGAGACCAAATCCCGAAGAGAAATGCTTTCAGAGCTACTTTTCACTCTTATGTGTACTACCGGACTAAAATGCAAATCTCGTTGGAATTTTCTGCAGATTCCCAATCTTGGGTTTTGAATAGGAACGCTTTCTTTGCCATCTTTCCTTAGACCTTATCTGGCAACGTCTCCAAGTAGCCAAATAATAACGACGAAAATCTTTGAGCACATTTATCAACTGAATTCTGTGTGGAATTCATCATCATGACCGCATTCGCATTGTCATTTTAACCTGGACGTCTGTCATCAGAGATGAGTCGAGCCCGATTGAACATTATCCATTTTTTGATCAGATCAATCTGACTGACCATCGCACAGTTTCTCAACGAATAACCCACAGATCTTCATTCACGGAACAATCACTCTTCGATCCACAAATGGCATGATCATAGACAAATCATCCGCGAGACTTAAGCAAAAGGTAGTTTCTTCTTAACAATGCATGGACTGGAGATTTGAGTGTACACAACAGACCCTAGGATTTTGTTCTGTCGAACGTGCAGCTCAAAATTGACTCCAGCTGAATTGTTCAGAGGATAGATGTGGAATCGGTTTGATTTTGAGTGAGATGACCTCGTTGAAGTTCTCGGCCAGAGAGTGAACGGGAAGAGCTTCGAGTGGCTGCGAAGACAAATATAGAATCTAAGAAGGAATGAATATGCTGGTATGGGAAAACGGTTTGATGCAGAGCATCTATTTTTTTAAAAATAGGGGGGGAGATCGTGGGCCAATCTGAACGGCAGATGGCTCACGTGTCTTCCAACCAGCGTAAGACATCTTCCCGCTTATAAGATGTTATACGACAGTCTCTGGCAACAAGATTCGAAGCTGAAGTTCACAGAATAGTTTTGGATATGGAGATGGAGAGAGCAGTGAATCACTTCGATTTGAGCTGCATGGATGTTTTGGTTTCCTAGGGGATCTGATAGTACACACTCATTAAATTTTGGATGTCTGCGGTTGCGGTTTACAATCAAAGTTCAAGTGGCCAATGCAGATATAAGGAGGATGGCAGAATCGGAAGGGGTGTTTTAATATTAAGTTGATGAAGATGGATGTAGGGTGGTGGCGGAGAACGGTTTGTGGCATCTCTTCTGTCCGTGGATCCATCTTCTTCTTCCTGTTTTATTATATATATTCCACGCTAGTTCTGTTGACCTGAAAAGAGACAGAAGAGCTCATTCTCGTCATATCGTTGTAAGGAAATTTGAGAGAGCTACCCGGTATTGCAATTGACATCATCCTTTCCAGTAACATCCGAGAGCCACCGTTTGGGTAGGAGTATATGCAAGTCTATGTTTAACATCACACCTAAAATATTATTGCCATTTTACCTGACGACAGCAATTCGACTCCTTAAATAAGAGGGTGGTTGACTCGAATTTGTCGTACCCTTCGGGAAGATGTTGATCACCATGCACTCCTTTGTTGTTTCTTCTTGGCAGAGTGATATTCCATCGCGTGGGTTGCGAATTTACAAAACGCTGCTTTTTTATCGTGAACCTTAATATGAGACCCGATCTCCGTTTGAGAGGAAAGTGTTCATCTTTTGCTCTGTACCTGGAACGAGCACTTACCTGTTCTCCACCGTTTGTCTTCAATATTCGTAGTGGACGGCAAAGCAACGAGACGAATTCGCGGGTCAAGGTGTAGTTGGTCTTCAGCTGTCATCCTCGTCGAAGAATTTCCTTCTAACATCTGAAATAGAAGTCGTCAGGAGATTTCGATTACCTTTCATTTCTCCACGGATACTTCTTTGCATACCAAGTTCGGCGACGGCAGGTTTTACAGACAGCTTCTTTCGTTCTGATGCACAACCACCACGGGACTTATCAGCACTGCAGCAGATATTCTGAAAATGAAGGATCCAGATGATGTAGACCTATGCATACCATGGAGGATACCTGGCTGCTAGGCTTCCTGATGTAGTTGGTGGACGGTGGCAGTTGGATCAGTTGCTGGTCATCGATCGAAACACCTGCAATGCAATATTTAGTTGTAATCAATTAGCATTATCCACTACAGTAATATTATGCAGGGATGGTAGCACTGATATGTGGAAGGTAGGTAGATATCGAATCCAATGGTGGGTAGGTTTGGTGAGGTGAGGTAAGGTTAGGTTAGGAGGAGGAGAGCTGTGGAGGTGGAGAGCTGAGGAGGAGGAGAGCTGAGGAGCCGACCGCTCAGAGTGAAGAATGGAAACCGAAATGACCAGAAAAATGATTCTGGTGGGCGGGGCTCGTTAAGCTGACGTAGCTTAAGCTCCTTAATAGCCAATCAGAATCGTACTTCCTAACACGTCTTAACAGGTGTACCGATATGAAGGATGTGGTGTGAGGTGACGTTGTGGCCTAACAGGACTTAACATGTTAGGTTCGAATTTGAGGTGAGGCGTGCTGTACAGCTAGGGACCACTATAATCACGGTTGCTATGGGATATCCATCTGATTTATAAAATATTCCGATGAAGCTTTGAAAGAGAACGCTGATTCGAGAACTCAAGGAAAAGCGGCATTATATCACTTGGTTACACTCTCATGATTAAGGGGAAATTTTTTCATTCATTCTTGGATAACCTTCGTCTAGGGATGTTATTTGGTGATCACGGTGGTGATCCCGTCTCTGGAATTTTGACTGATTTACTTGTCCGAATCAACCTCAGAATCAGATGGTACCTATTGCACTCTTATGGTTAGTGAGGGGGGTGGGGATTTATTCACCCAATCATGGCCAAACTTCGTCGATGGTCTTAATTCGAGGTGCTTACTACAAATCTTATGACTGTTTTTCAAATTTCGTCCAAGACCACGCAAATCGCGACGTGTATTGACCACCGATCGTCGTCAAACTTCGTCTATGAGGATCTATTGCGCTGATCACCAATCTGATGCGTTTTTTATTGAAATTTTGAGCGACTTTTGCAGTGGAACCACCTTTAGAGACGTAACGTATACAAAATAACTCCATTAAACGAGATTTATCTAATTAGCTGGACCTGGGTGGTCTATCCGAGCCAACAAACATATGTGTGGTCGAAACTCAACAAATGTTTATCAGATTCGTGACGAGTACCTTAATTTTTCAGGCAACCAAAGTTTGGTTTTTCAATTTTGGTTCGGGACCATCGAAATGGCTCAAGCTTTTTTTATAAGGGATTATTTTGTATTTGATTCTTTCGCTACGTGCGCTTTTATACATACCGTTTTAGCTACTAACAGCCAGAAGAACTTTCTTGTTGACCAGTTATGCACAAATTCTCGAAATCTTATTGAAATTGTTCTCGTTACCGTGTTGAGTTTTGTGTTTTTGATTTTGCACTTTTCAACTGCACATGTGGTATTACAGCATGTGGTAAATTGGATTGAAATTCTCTTAAAGGGGATATTGCTTAGGTAAGGATCATAAATTTCACATCCACTCTTGGAATTTTTGTACGTCAGAGGTATCCGTAGGTGTCAGAGGGTATTCGAGGCGTATCACATTGACATCTTTGATGGGACATTCTCTAGGTAAAAAGACCACAAAAAATTGTTCGGTTGTGTAAAATTCGATGTCCACCCTTCTCTTCACCTCCGCAGACCCCTTACAAATCATTTCAGTCACACTTAACGCCTACAACTTGGCAATTTATCTATTCGAAACTTTTTGGTTGGAAAATTTGGCGGTCAATCGTATTGCTATGACTTTGGACACAAACGCTGGCGCGTTTCCATGGGCAACCATTGAGACCAATGCGAGTTGGGAATCGAGGAGAATGTGGCGCTCATTTTTACCTTACACAAGTTACGATCGGAAGTTGCTTCGAAAGATTGATTTTTAACGTCCTTGAAGTTCATTTTTTAACAAATTGTCTTCTGGCTTCAATATGTGGTTCGGATGATGACCTCCGCGCCTCGAATGTCAAAGTTTCGAAATTTCGAGGCTGTCATTTTTACGATTTTCATCATTCTTCCAATGAAAATGTGCTTTTAAAGAAATATGGGAGCAGCGATGCCTTTAGATCATGATATTATTGTTTTTATATTATATTGTCAGATTTTATGAGTGGTCAGCATCAGTCTACGTAGCAATCTACCCCATCGTTTCTGAAGATTTGTTCAGTACCACCACGAATTCCCAGTTTCCATGCTGTTTTTCATTTGCAGCGCACTTCTTGATTTTTTAAACGTAGCCGTACACACGTATCGAAATTCGTTATCGTATTTCTTTCAATTCATACCCTTACTGCTGAACAATGTCGGGCGAGAGGGTAAATTGACTTTCTCTTCATTTAGCCCTTCTTATGAAACATTTCTAGGGGTCGGGAAAGTGCAACGTACATAGTGGAGTCGATAAGTAAGTGTAGGCAAGTTGTAGCTAAACGATAAATTATTCAGTTCACATCTCTCTACTACTGCACTATAGAGATTTCACCTCTAAGAATTGAATCAACCGGATTTTCAGCCAGTTTGGAGGATAGGTTACCAGTTGGACCCAATTAATAATAAATGGTTGAAGCCCTCCTTAATTTTTGGCGCTGCACTTTTTTCTCTTAAGTTTACTATTCCGTTGCTGAACTGTCAACACCCTTTTAATATGTCATGTTAGTAGCTGTTGAAAGGTGTAAGCTGTTAACACCCTACACAGTTTGAACTTTGGGTAGCATTTATATTTGAAATTACTTTTATATACATTACCTTGTAACGCGAAACATGACCATTTCGAAGAACAAAAAGATGTTAAAGCAATAGAGAGAAAAGACCTGACCATGAGAAGAAAAAGAAGCATTTCTTGATGCCTTCAGTGACGTTAAAAAAACATAAGAGAATGGAATTATGATAGGTTTGGGTTATGATACTCAGATATTGAACTAACCTAATAAAGTAGGCAAAAATCGTGCCAAATGAGGAAAGTGACTATTCGTTTTTGAACTGAAACGAAATTTCAAACGACATTCCACGCCATTCAACGATGATTAAGCGAAACAAAGTCCAAATTACGTGAAATTTGTGGACAATATTCGGCTGAAAAAAGAATGTGAGTGGATAATTTAGAGGCACATTCCCTTGTTGAAATACTTGCAAATAATTTGTTAAAAATTGTAGTTAAGAATGTTTATCACTATCGCGTATAACTTTTGTTCCGGTCAGTGTTGTCGTCAATGTCTACGAATTTGTTTTTGTTTTCCTTTAAGAAAAATCACATGGCGTATGTAAACAGTCCTGGAGACAAAGGCTCGACACAGCTCATCATTTGAATCTATTTTAAGTGAAATTAGTGACTATAGGTGCGCTTATGCGGAACAAAATTAATGTCACAACTTCCATTTCCGATGAGCAACCTATACGGCCCACTTGAAGACATCAGTTTCGTACAATTCATATTTGAAGCTTTTTCAATTTTCTATTTTTTTCTATCCTAATATCTGCGGAGACCACAAATATTGTATGTAGCATTAGTGGAAGAGCAGATTACTTGCTTGAAATAGTTGGTTTGAGAAGGAAGAAGGTATAACCTGACATGTAGCCGACCTATTCTTTTTATTCCTCGTCCCCTATCAACAATAATTTAACGGGATTCGTTGAGCGCTGTAATCCTTCATGTTTTCATAAGTTCTCGGACTATAAGAGCATCTGAAGCCCATGTTCTAACTTCACAACAACTGGAAAAGGCACCGGATTTTAACCGGAAGTTTGCCACCCTTTTACAGGTTGACCATCCAGGCGATGCATTGGATTGTCTTTCAATCAAACTCATGAAACACCTAAGTGCATAAATCCTCAGAAATCTCTTCGCTATCCCCATCAGTACTCATCTGGAAACTTCGATGTCATTTGCACCCACAATGAAATGTAATGGAACCTAGGTATTTTAGCAAAAGTGTCGGTCAAAAATCACCCGGCGCAATCAATCCTCTCCAGGCAAACAATCGACCTGTGGTCGGTCAGTGTTGGACTTCCCTTGTTCAAACGGGCACAAATGCATGATGCGGTTTATATTCGTTAATGGAATTTTGTCACTTTTCAAAAATCTACTATATGATCGTAATACATGATGAAGCCATGAACAGAAATATAATATAGACATAGTTGCCTATATTATATTTCTATTCATGGTTTCATCACGTCCTTCTTCATACGCTCACGTCGCTCATGCAGAGCAAATTGAGACCTTCCTAAATTTTTTGTCCGAAAATTCGACAATTTTGAACTTGTGATGAGATTTTCATTGCAAATCGGTGCTTCTACTTATGCAGGGGATTTAAACTGTCTCCAGTAAGCAGCGGTAAAACCGTGACCAATGTGACACCAGCTAAATCTTCGGTTATCGCCTTCACTGGTCTTATGAATAATAAGCTGAAAATGTTGACAGCATTCACCCACATACCGTGTAAGTTCTCCATTTTTGTTTAATCTTCGTCAAGGATCTCCCGCGCATTGAATTTTCCTTGGATGTGCATCCAAGTGTCCGGTCAGAGAAGGGTATCCGTTACCCGAACGAACAACCACGATTTCCTGTGTAAATTCTCTGATGAAATTCCATCTGTTTTCAAAAATCTGGTGATACATTCATGTCCTACTTTATACTCGCCTGTCGTACATGCAGAATTGATGGATATCTTCCTTACTGTTTTTTCTGTCACAATTTCACCTTCTTCAACACTGAGGTGATTTTTATTTAGAATTGTTACTTTCAGCTATGTATGGGGTGCGAGTTGTGTACAGTAAGCGGAGGTAGAATCGTGACCAAGGTGACACCAACTTTAAAGAACCACAAGGAGTTCAACCAACAGGAATATCCGGTTCATCACCGTTGAAGCACAACGAGCCCAACGCCAGCAAAATCCTGTTATCGTCTTCATTGGTCTCATCAGTACTCAGCTGAAAAATCTGATATCATTTGCATATATTCAGAAATAGAATCTCCTTTCACAATAGAATAGAACAATAGAATCTCCTTTCACATCAAATCTTGGTCAAGAATTAGTGGAGCAATCTATTGCCTTGGGTTAGGCACCGACCCTGTGGCTGGTCAGTGGTGGACATCCGTTATTAGAAAAAGCAACTACAATTTTTTGAGTGAATTCCTTCAAAGAATCTCAAATCTTTAATCTGATTATAAATGGCTTACATTTGTTTCCGAATATAGCCATATTCTTTTTCTCAGCATTATTCTATGATTCTATCGTATCCTACTTTAGTCACGCAGAACAAATTGAGACTTTGCCTGTGTCTTTCCAGAATTCTCACGAGTTTCAATCTTTGAAGTTATTTTCATTGAGAAGCGGTGCTTTTAGCGATGTATGGGGTGCGAGTTGTCTACAGTAAGCGGCGGTAGAACCGTGGCCAAAGTGACACCAGCTGTACAACAACCACATGGAAATGTTCAGCCGATAGCGGTGAAGCACAGCGAGACCACGGAAAGTTCGAGCAACTCATGTTCATCATGTGAGTCGTGTTCAATATACTCAATTTTGGTGGTTATATTCTGTTAGTAGTTCTATTTCACTGGGTTTTTAATTACTTTCACCAGTAATTTTCAAGCTAACCCAAGACAACAGAAGCAATTTACGTAGAAGGCTCCTGGTACGACTCTGTATGAACCTTGCCATCGTACAGTTGTTTCTTGTGCTGCATTTTAGCTCGACACAAGGTTGGTATATTATATTTATTTGCTGACGTTTCGGTGGAATCACCTTCTTCGGAGCCTGAAAGGATCAAGGCGATTTGAGTAACTATTCGACCGAACGTCGCATCGAATCTAACCGGAATTCACGATCTATCCTCCAAACAGCCAAGTCAAGGGAGAACGGGATAACATACCTCAGCCTGATCCACAGTTCGGCAGTAAAGCGTGTGACGTCGCGAGCGTTGTTCAAGGAAATCGTTCACATGTGAAGAAGTTTTCCATGTTTCAACAAACTGATGACGTGGGATTTGGCAACGAATCGTATCCCCGTTCAACACCGTCATTTGTCGGCTTTCTGCCATGTCCAATCGGTCGTTGTCCTTTTCATATAATTTTATCTCAAAAGCTTCTCGGCTCTTTCTTTTTGTCATCTTCATCACAGGTCTTTATCGACTAACCTATCGAAAACAAACGAAGTTCGATAGTTCCAGAAGTTTCGCTGAAGCCTTCATCGTGTTTGGACCTTAAAAACATGGGAAATCTGTCGGAATCGAGGGTGTCAACACCTCCATACGTCTTCCAGAAGCCCACGTAAAGCTTCAGGATGCAAGCCGTGTCTGAATACCCCGCCTCCATCACACCTTGATTACCCAATGTTCATCAGCACCTTGCAAATGGTTCTCGCTCAGGCATCATACCTCGGGATCTTTTGTTTTGTAATTTACACAAAATGTTTGCTATTTCAATGTTGATACTGCGCTAATGTGCGTTATGAGTTGAGATAAGGAGGGGCAAGAAGTGCCGAAGAATATTTTTCTAACGTTCTCTTTGCCGTGCACCTGCACAGTTCATCCCCTAGAGGCGACTATTCAGTCGGTTATCCTGTCTATCCACCTCTCTCCCATCTGTCTTCTTTCTTGTTCGCCAGTCAGGTTGACAAAAAATGTTAGGAGGAATTGTAGTTAGATAGAAAAAATTTATTGCTTCACTCGAGACGTCCTTCTTGGACCTTTCATCTCCTTGTCGACTGTACCGTCGCTTATTCTGTCTCTCGTCTGTCAGGGTTAGCAAGAGATGTTGTGAGGAATTCGACTCGACAGATTATCTTCAGAGAGTTATAGCGTTTTGATTTTATGTTTTCCCTTTCACAGTGGATTGTTTTCCAAATTTGAGAACACAATCGATTCGTCTATTCGCACAAAGTTCAGAGATGCGGTCAGCCGTCCGTCATCAGAAATGACCTAGTTGTGTGTTAGATTCTTTAGAGTACGTCCGCCTTGAGTGTAGTCGTTCAAGCACTCAGGAATGCAGGTGCTTTTGAGCAACTACTGTCATGAAATTATCTGACCATATCTGAGAAGTGCGGCTAAGATGACTATCTTAACCTCTATGCAATTTCTGGCAGACCACCGAACGATTTAGGTGCTGATCACTTCTGTAAGTGACGCTAGCTTGATATGTAGCGTATCCAAAAGAGGGAAACTTCGAGAAGACACGACACTTGAACAGAGCAGATATTTCTTCCCTGTTATGGTCTTCAGATTTGCATTCAAACGATTTTATTCAAAGTCGCTGATATTGCGATTCCTGATGTTAGTCATCGTTGAATTCAGCTTGTGCGATGGCGTCAGGCGATGGTGCTTCCCGAGAAATTGAACGAGAGGTGAAAGCAGATCCTTCAGTCGGAAAGGAAGAAGTAGGTTGCTTTATGTGGTTTTCGGAAGTCTATTCTATTTTTATCGAATAGTTATGGTCTCCAAGCTAGATTTGAGAATGTCTCTGTTCATTTTGAACTTCCACAATTTCTTTCTATTCTCAGTTTGAAACAATAGCTACAAAGCTAGTTATCTCTTCTGTAGTTGAAGCCAAGGATCTTCGTGATAAAGGCCGTATTTCTTATAAATGAAAAAAATGTGTTCATAAGAATGGGTAACTAAAACCTCGACCAGAAATCCACTGTAGCACCCTCTACTGAGATGAATTTCCAGTCAATTTCCACCCACCAAACCGTCCATTCTGCACTTCGAAGCCCCACGGCATTGAAAAATTATGATGCACTAATTTATGTACTGTCGATGATGAGCAGTACTTTAGCCTTACAACGGCATCCAGGTATACGCTAGCTCAATCAACACGGCACGATTCTCTGCTCTATCCACCCGTGCGGGGCATATATACATCGTGGGTGTACCGTGATAATTTTTTGGTTGTTGTGCAACTAATCCTTTTTGCATTTGTATTTGCACTTGGCATGGTCTGTTAGCTACTAACCACTGCACCGTAATTGGCGCGCCTTTTTACGGCGGAATAAATAAAATTAAAAACCACTCGTTCTTCACCTCGCAGTAATTGTTTGATCTCATCCTGCTCGAACATCGCCCGAGGGGCTGTGCAGGGCGTCGATCACAGGCATAATTATTTTTTTAGAGTTTTGGTGATTTCGGCTGGTGCAAGTATTATTAATACATTCGGATAAATAACTGCGTCGCAACGTAGATCACTAATTCGGTTGAAAAATTTTCTGGGAGGTTATTTGAAAGGCTGATCACGATTATAGTTATATATTTGTTTATCGAATTTCTGTCGATTTCCTCTAATACGGATACATGAAGAGGGATGATTGTAATACATACGAGAGCATCAGTTTGGCTGAAACTTCATTCTGTATTTCGTTGGCCCTTCAAGTGGGTGCGAAAAATGTACATATTTGTTTCTTGATCGGAAAACTCGGTTAATGCACATAATTATTCTTCAAAAGTTTGATTTTGTTCCACGGAACGACAAAGAACTCACCATCTGATGACATTTATTCTGTAGGTCCTCGGTTGTTTAGACCTTTTCCCATAATTTGGGGCACATTTTTCGGTAAAAAACAGAAATATTTAAGCTTTTTATACTCTAATTGTTGAAAAAACATCTTCGAAAACGCGAGAAAAAGCGGATTTCAGTCATGAGTCTGACGTTTTCGGAAACTCCACTGATTTTCAATATCCTACAGTAACCAAACAGAATCCCAGAAACGAAAGTAGAAGTCGTGTTTAGCACTTCAAATAACTCCCGCGAGAAATTTTCCATGCGGAAAGGCAGAGCATCGATGCTTAAAAGATGATGAGCAAGGTACTTGATGCCATAATCGTACTTCTTTTCAATACATTACGATAGGAAGGTAAATTGTATTTAGTATTTTGTTTACATGGTAGGCATTTTTTGGTGGACGTTTTCGCCTTTTTCTTGTGTAGTAGTGAGCAGGTCCAACGAGGTGAGGAAAATTGCGTAATAGACGTGCAATTACTCGAGTTTCTACACATATGACGACTAGTGGCGAAATTGTCGGCCATAGATCCATTCGAAGCAAAAACCCAAAGTTATAAGCTTGATTCACCTAATCCTACTGATTTACTTCTAACATGTGATGGGATTTCCATCAAACCTAAAATTAACTTTTTTTCTTTTTTTCCATTATCTTTAACTGCAACCGAGCAATGTTTTCCACGTTGAGGTTTTCTCCAAGTGCAGCTTATTGTTTTAGGTTTTATGGAACACTAAGTGAAGTGGTCGGTGATTGTCAGACCCCAAAGACGCGCCATGAAATACTCTTCCATTCAGTATTGTAGAGGCTTGGTGATGCATATATTGCTCATACAATGAATTGACCCACGTGGGATGAACGGCTTTGTTAACCTGGCCGAGGATTGATCACTCGACCTTGCGGTTTGGAGTAGCGCCTTTTATCACTGCACCACGTGAGCCCTTCATGTAATGTCGCGAAAAAGGCTGGCTCTCTAGGTAGTTGACGTTCTGACATCTTTTAAGCTATCTAACAAACACTGCGTGTTTCGACCCGGTCACAAAATTAGCAGACGGGAACTTTTTTAGTCAAAATGTTCCCTGCAACAATCAACAGGAATTCTTTATCGCTTTAATAAATAATGAGATTCATTAAAGCGAATCGCTTCTGGTTTCGATGAAAAGGAAACTATGGTAATATTCTGTGGTTTGTGCAGAGGAGACTCGGTAATAACGTCTTTATTGGGTGGACGTATCACATGAGACAGATGAGAACATAGTTGCGGCTCCGGACCTCCCTGTAGGAGGGCGGAGCGAGGTTGGCGTGAGGTCATCGTCGCTGGCGACGATACTGCGACCGGCCCGACGATGAAGAGCACGAAGACATCGTCGCTATCGACGATACTGCGGCCGGGCAATGACGAAGCTTGTCCTTGGGTGGTTCAGTGGGGAATCTGTGGTAGATAATTTAACAAATAAAATAAATATAATACTCTGCACGTTTGTGAAATAAGAGACAGTAAACCGACCAGTATTTCTTCATTTGCTCTGTAATTCAATGTCAAGGCGTACTACACATGGATACCTCTTCTGAGCGTATCAAGATATCTGTTGCCATGATTGTAATGCTGCGGTGATACTGACTCAGTCATGGAATCAGGATTTGGGCGACTAGCACTTTCGCCTTTGAGTCGGACCCGCTTAGCCGCCACGACTGCTTTTGCCTTCTTTTTCACAAGTTTGTGATAAGCACCAGGCACTGGTTCCTCCGACAATCGCAGTGATTTTTTGCCGAAATTCCGCAGAAACAAGTAATTTTTTGCGTTCATTTCTGAAGAAAGATCATCTCGGTTTCGTATGGTACGTCTTTGTTTACGCTCTACGACGCTGCATCGAGATTGAAGCTTTTGCGATCTCTTCAAGACTGGTTGTTGGCTTGGAATCGGGGCTGTGAAAGTTTGCCGTTGCTTAGCTCCAGAAATGAGTTCGTTTGTAGGGATTTCTTTTGATTCCCATATAGCTGTCATTTCAAAGGAGACACCTTCAGGGCTCCTTTGTGGAAATGATCCTTTACCGTATACGGTAGGCCCAAATACTGATTCGACGATTTGTAGGCCTGTGGGAGTCTTTACGACATCAATTGGACCAGTAATGAGTTCGTGGTAGTGGTCCAATCCCACGAGAATAAGCGGTTTTTGATATTCGCCGCGAGTTTTTGAGTTGGCCAGGCAAATATTGTTTGCCTTTAGGTAGGCCACGTCAATTGAACTGAGATTGACGGCTGGAAAACCACTAGTAATGGTAGGTTTCGTTTGCATTTCCAGACTGAGCTCTTCACCGTAACCGGTGCTTATTTGGAGCTTTACTGTGTGGCTCTTGAAGGTTTCGGAATGTCCACCAATACCTGACATGGTACAGACTTCTGCGGTCTGCCTCGGCACGCCCAATTGGGCAGCCAGTGATTCTTCTATGACGGTTTTTTGTGCACCCGAATCAAAGAAAAAGAGGACTTTTTCGTATTGTCCACTGTTGTGGTTCCAAACGCTGCCCTCAGCTGTCAATAATACGAGCTGCGAAGATGTACTATCTTGTACTGGTTTGGAGCGTATTTTCAGATTGCTGGCATTCAATCTGGTCTGATCGCTTCGATTGGGAGAATTTATGTGTTCCCTTCGGAAGCGACCTGGTCTTGTGTTGCTTTGACCAGTTTTGTTTCTCTGATAAGAGTTCGTTGGTGGTCGAGTGTTTGGTGGACCACTTTCTCTTTTGAAGCAGAGGCTGACATGGTGTTTTTGTCCACATTTGGAACAGTCAGGTTTTGAGCAGTTAGAGCTCGTATGCTTCGCGGAGCAGCATTTCCAGCATCTGCACTCGTCTGT